>CAWUFW010002704.1:0-560000 GCA_963921515.1 Calotriton arnoldi | reverse complement strand
TTTCTAAAAATGTAGTAAATCAGTATGAAAAAAATTAATATAACAATTAATACATTTAAAAATTGTCATTTACAAAACCTTTGAAATTCACTGAAAAAACCGTAGGTTTCAGACATGTTATAGTTAGAAATTAGCATTTAAAAAACCTTTGAAATTCACTGAAAAAACCATAGGTTTTAGGGACAGTTATAGTTAGTTGGACATTTTACTCGTACAAAACCCGTGAAATTCCCCCGTTATAGTTAGTTCAGCTAACTATAACTCGCGCCCCCGCAATGCACTGCTGATGACGTCACATATTACAACACTCATGACATGGTCAGTGACATCACTGATGACATCACTGATGACATCTCAAATGTGATGTGGACAACTTGTGATGCTAACATGTGTTCTAATTTTCTTTATTTTCAGGAGGAAAGGAAGGGGCCCCCCTCACCTGTAATCACTTTCACGGGCCACCTACCCTTTTCCCCTTATCATCACTGTCACGGTCCTGAGACTGGGTAACTATGTTTCATTTGATTTGTCATCTTAGCAATACAATCATATTTTGCTGGACTTGTGACTACTGCCTGAAGTGTGTTAAAGTACGTGCTGTCTCATGGTAATTGGCACAACTGGGCACTTGCCCGTAATCTGTTAGTGTTTGTGTAAAAATGGGCACTGGCCCGTCATCTTGTAGTCAGACTTTGCGGACACGTTACCCCTGTCGTGCATTCTGTCTCACCAGGGCACTTACCTAGCCAAGGTATGTTTATTCTGTACCAATATATTGCATATTTAATTCCTTTATTTGGAGACAATGTTTATAATACCTTGAGTTACAGACTGCCAGTAATTCAGTATGTGTACATGTTCACTCATTGCTTTATTGCATCTTTGCACAGCCCGGAACAGCGTGGGTATAACTACACGTTTTACATGATGATTGTGTTCTCATGTTTGCATTTCATCCGTTCCAATATGTCTGCCATTTATTTGCAGGGAACAAAATACGCAGTAGTCCTACGATTATGTCTATGACTGTATTGAATGCTTTATTAGTCACCCTTTACGTGTGCACGTTTCACGTGATCAAGGGGTTTTGCCCTGAAACACGTTGTGAATAAACAACTTGTGGATTATTACTACGGAGTTCCTTGTTTCTGAGAGCGTGCATATTGGTGGTTTTCGATATTGACATTACCGGCTTGCTCCGCCGGTGAGCACGCCACTTCTCACGGGTCCATTGAAGTCGGAAGGAGCGTCTTTTGTGATATACACATATATATATACATATATACACATATATACATATATATATATATATATATATATATATACACACACACACACACACATATATATATATATATATATATATATCACAACAAAAAGGTTACCCTTGTGGAAGGAGCCACCAAGTAAGTATTGTTGCACTGTTCTTTAATGGGATACAGCAGAGCCAAAAACAAAGCGTGTTTAAAAGTCCCAGGCAGCCTCTGCCAGACGCGTTTCAGGTCTCCCTTTCATCAGTGTCAAGGTTGCAGCGAAATTTCCAGGCAAAAGTGCTCCTAATTAGTAATCAATGGACCTCCCCAGTGGGCGTCGCCGTCACTACGGCATGCTGGTCCATGTAGTTGCACGAAGTATTACTCATGTGAGTTTCACCCAGAGTTCGCCAATTTAATAATAAATCCCAAGTGGGTAAAAACAACAACCTTGTTGAAGCGCTGCTTTCATCATGGACCCCATTAGGCATGTACCTCCCGTTTTTCACGATGACTTCATACTGTGAAGTCACCACGGGTCCGCTGCTGCAGAGGGGCAACTTCCGAAACTGGGTCAGCCGCTCAATCTCACAACAAAAAGGTTACACTTGTGGAAGGAGCCACCAAGTAAGTATTGTTGCACTGTTCTTTAATGGGATACAGCAGAGCCAAAAACAAAGCGTGTTTAAAAGTCCCAGGCAGCCTCTGCCAGACGCGTTTCAGGTCTCCCTTTCATCAGTGGCAAGGTTGCAGCGAAATTTCCAGGCAAACGTGCTCCTAATTAGTAATCAATGGACCTCCCCAGTGGGCGTCGCCGTCACTACGGCATGCTGGTCCATGTAGTTGCACGAAGTATTACTCATGTGAGTTTCACCCAGAGTTCGCCAATTTAATAATAAATCCCACATATATATATATACACATATATATATATATATATATACACACACACACACACACACACACACACACACACACACATATATATGCATTTCAAGGACGTGCATAATAACAATCTAGAGCACCTCCGCTATTCAGTCATTGATTGTGTCCCACCACTCAGACGGGGTGGTAACAGGGAGAAGCTTTTGAGGCAGTTGGAGAGTAGATACATTCTGCAATTCAATACCAAGTCGCCCGCTGGGCTCAACACCACGGAGGATCTGCACCACTTCCTATAGCGTAACATGGCATTCACATCCTCAGTGAGCATACCATCGCTTTACAGCTGTATATCTATGTTATCACCTGTATATATTTCACTTTTTACATCTGCTGTTTATATTCCATCATTAGGCTCTGCCCGTGCATCCACTGTATTTACATGTAGTTGGGTTTCTTGTCATTTATGCTATGTGCGACCACAAAGACATTTCCCAGTATTCATACTGTCATTTTATTTGTCTAAATTTTGTTTTTCAAACATAGGCACTGCAGGCTTGTAACCTGTGCTGAACAGCAACTAACGTACATATAGCATGACTGCGTATGAATATGAATTAGATTGTTACTTTTTCTCAATACGCTGTGTTATACACCCACTGCTGCTTTAGTCATATCTTGTTCAAGCACGGACAGTCTTTGGAATATTTCCTGCGCTTGCGCACACATCTTTTCCTCAGTACATTCTTTGCATTTTTATGTCACTTAAATGCTCTTGAGGAGGCACAAACACCACACTTAAGTAACTTTACTTAGTTTTGCACTCACGCTTTCCTCAACATGTATATACACGCCCATGTGCACATTTCACCCTCACTCACACTTTTAACTTTTTGTTATTTTTAGTGGCAGTTTCGAGATACATTGCATTTATGCAGTTATTTCATTTGTATCTTTATTTGCACCAAAGCTTTACTTGGACATTTCCACATTAGCTTTGGTTTTACACGCAGCGCTAGCATTTAGTGCTGCTTGTGGCGCACCGTGAACACAATACCACTGACACACACATTGATTGGGCATGACTCAACTTCGTACTATGAGCTGTTGGGAAACTTCAGCATGTTTTCTTAACAGAGACATGCTTCCCGTCTTAATGTGCACCGCGTCTAGACGCGTTAGTTGTTCCACAGGCGTTTTTTATTTTATTTATCTTTAGAAATGCGCCGAGAGCAGTTATTTACAGACTCGCCTAGTGTGGTGATTTTAACTCGTGTTTAAGATGTATTAGCACACGGTAATTGTTTCTCAAACTGCTCACAATTTGGCATTCTTTCCGCTGCTTTGTGTACTTAAAAGCTAGGTTGATTGCATCTGGGGACGCCATTGGCACCGGTTTCAGCTTCCAGGATACATATGCGGGAGGACTGGGGCAATCACTGGCTTTAGCAGACAGGCAGCTAATATATAGTCTGCTTACACTTGCAGTACTCACTGTAGTAAAACATGATGTCACACATGTGCTTTACTGCATTTTGCCCACAAACATACGCTGCAAAACTCCTCAGTCACTACCATGAACATAGTAGAAATACTGCCACTAACACACTTGTATAAATACCACCCTTTCACTAGTAGAGCGCTATGTGATCAAGGCCGCATGTCTGGCGGCCGAAACGCGTCATTTGGACATTTGATGCTTGAATAAATCATCATTTACTTTCTAACTTTGCCTTTGGAGTCTGTTTCCTGGTGTTGCACCTTTCTTTGGATGGTGGTACCCCTGGGATCCTGCTGTGACATATATATATATATATATATATATATATATACACACATATATATATATATATATATACACACATATATATATATCTATCTATACATATACACATACACATATCCCACAACGCCCTCGATTAGGACGCCAGCGCTCCTTTCTTGAAGCGGTGCAGTTTTTCTCCGACAGGGCAGCCGTAAGTATTACAACAAGTAACCTCTGAGCCCAGAGGTTGGTGTGAAAAACCAAGGTTCGAGGAGCGAACCGAAACGCGTTGGGCATAGCGATGTTTGCTGTCATGAAATAAAGCAATTTTGTTATACGGATTCCGAGAGAGTGCGGTTTTTCACACCAACCTCTGGGCTCAGAGGTTACTTGTTGTAACATATACACATATATATACACATATCCAAAAAAAGGGTTTACACCATTTGAAAAAAGCCTCACAAGTGGGTGATGAATTCCTAAATTGAAGGTGCAGCGGGTGGGGGCGTGCAAAGGTGCCAAAGTTCTTTGCCAGACGCGTTTCAGGCAGGACGCCCTTGTTCACAGTCAACACAGGAAACAAACATGAAGAAATGCAGCCACCATTTTATTTTCAGTAAGCCCCGCCCACCGTCCTCCGGGCATTCTGTTACTTGTAGTGCTGCTTCGTGCTACCACAGTGGGTTGCATGTTGTTCCCCTTCTTGGTGAAAAAATAAAAAACCCCAGTGGGTTGGCCTCAATGTCCGTCACTAAACCCCTGCCAATACCAAGGCCTCCACGAGGACACCCACCAGTCACAAAAACCACGCTGTCGTGGTCTCTTGATCCGCTGTTCCGCGGCGGGCTTTTTTCACGACCGGGCCAGCAGTTAAAATATCCAAAAAAAGGGTTTACACCATTTGAAAAAAGCCTCACAAGTGGGTGATGAATTCCTAAATTGAAGGTGCAGCGGGTGGGGGCGTGCAAATGTGCCAAAGTTCTTTGCCAGATGCGTTTCGGGCAGGACGCCCTTGTTCACAGGCAACACAGGAAACAAACATGAAGAAACGCAGCCACCATTTTATTTTCAGTAAGCCCCGCCCACCGGCCTCCGGGCATTCTGTTACTTGTAGTGCTGCTTCGTGCTACCACAGAACGGAAGGTTCGAAACGCGTCGAGCCATAAGTACTTGACTGACCTTGAAATACCGCTGGTGCTGCAAGTCCCCAGAGTCTGAGGATTACCTTCCCTGTGGACGTTCCCATCAGGGCTACCTGTTGTTGTTGGATGTATTGCGGCTTTGCTCGGCCGCGGGAACGGCCCGCCGCGGTGGCGGATCTGGGGCGCTCAGACTTCTGCGTGCCTGCTCAGAATCGAAGGCTCGAGCTGGAGGACGTGATACAGGCAGCTCCTTTGGTTTTTACGGATTGGTCTACCCACTGTTGGATTTCATTTGGACGTTACTTTAACATCCAGCAGGCATCCACTTGGTTTTTTATTTAGTTGAACACTGCATGTACCAGAATCCTCAGCGCTCATTAGGCGCATGTACACGCCCATTGGGGCGTAACATTGAATAAATATGGAACAGGTGTTCAACTTGGCTGCTGTTTTGTCCTTTACCGTCAGGCTCGTGAACAAGAACGGAAGGTTCGAAACGCGTCGAGCCATAAGTACTTGACTGACCTTGAAATACCGCTGGTGCTGCAAGTCCCCAGAGTCTGAGGATTACCTTCCCTGTGGACGTTCCCATCAGGGCTACCTGTTGTTGTTGGATGTATTGCGGCTTTGCTCGGCCGCGGGAACGGCCAGCCGCGGTGGCGGATCTGGGGCGCTCAGACTTCTGCGTGCCTGCTCAGAATCGAAGGCTCGAGCTGGAGGACGTGATACAGGCAGCTCCTTTGGTTTTCACGGATTGGTCTACCCACTGTTGGATTTCATTTGGACGTTACTTTAACATCCAGCAGGCATCACCTTGGTTTTTTATTTCGTTGAACACTGCATGTACCAGAATCCTCAGCGCTCATTAGGCGCATGTACACGCCCATTGGGGCGTAACATTGAATAAATATGGAACAGGTGTTCAACTTGGCTGCTGTTTTGTCCTTTACCGTCAGGCTCGTGAACAAGAACGGAAGGTTCGAAACGCGTCGAGCCATAAGTACTCGACTGACCTTGAAATACCGCTGGTGCTGCAAGTCGCCAGAGTCTGAGGATTACCTTCCCTGTGGACGTTCCCATCAGGGCTACCTGTCGTTGTTGGACATATATATACATATATAAACACACATATATATATATACACATACACACATATATACATATACACATATATACATATACACACACATATATACACACATATATACACACATACATATATACATATATCCAACAACTCAAAGTTACCCTTGAAGAAGAGCCGCCAGGTAAGTTAGTCGTAGCACTTTTCTTTAATGATATGCAGCAGAGCATGAACAGAGACGAGCTTTTAAAAGTCAATAACAGCCTTTGCCATACGCGTTTCAGGTTTCCCTTTCTTCAGTGGCAAACGGTGTGGCGATACATCTAGGTGAAGCGTGCTACTAATTATACACAGTGGACCTCCTCAGTGGGCGTGGCCGTTACTACAGCCTTCTGGTTCCTGTAGTCGCACAAAACATGTTTCCCTCATTGAGTTTCACCCAGAGTCCGCATTCAAAAATAGATAAATCCCAAGTGGGTAAAAGACACAGTCTTGTTGAAGCGCTGCTTTTTTCATGCATATCAATAGGCTTATACCTCCCGCTTACACGGTGACCTCTCACCCGAAGTCACCGCGGGTCCGCCGTGGCAGAGTGGCTTCTTCCGCGACTGGGTCAGCCGCAAACATATCCAACAACTCAAAGTTACCCTTGAAGAAGAGCCGCCAGGTAAGTTAGTCGTAGCACTTTTCTTTAATGATATGCAGCAGAGCATGAACAGAGACTAGCTTTTAAAAGTCAATAACAGCCTTTGCCATACGCGTTTCAGGTTTCCCTTTCTTCAGTGGCAAACAGTGTGGCGATATATCTAGGTGAAGCGTGCTACTAATTATACACAGTGGACCTCCTCAGTGGGCGTGGCCGTTACTACAGCCTTCTGGTTCCTGTAGTCGCACAAAACATGTTTCCCTCATTGAGTTTCACCCAGAGTCCGCATTCAAAAATGGATAAATCCCAAGTGGGTAAAAGACACAGTCTTGTTGAAGCGCTGCTTTTTTCATGCATATCAATAGGCTTATACCTCCCGCTTACACGGTGACCTCTCACCCGAAGTCACTGCGGGTCCGACGTGGCAGAGTGGCTTCTTCCGCGACTGGGTCAGCTGCAAACATATCCAACAACTCAAAGTTACCCTTGAAGAAGAGCCGCCAGGTAAGTTAGTCGTAGCACTTTTCTTTAATGATATGCAGCAGAGCATGAACAGAGACGAGCTTTTAAAAGTCAATAACAGCCTTTGCCATACGCGTTTCAGGTTTCCCTTTCTTCAGTGGCAAACGGTGTGGCGATATATCTAGGTGAAGCGTGCTACTAATTATACACAGTGGACCTCCTCAGTGGGCGTGGCCGTTGCTACAGCCTTCTGGTTCCTGTAGTCGCACAAAACATGTTTCCCTCATTGAGTTTCACCCAGAGTCCGCATTCAAAATTAGATAAATCCCAAGTGGGTAAAAGACACAGTCTTGTTGAAATGCTGCTTTTTTCATGCATATCAATAGGCTTATACCTCCCGCTTACACGGTGACCTCTCACCCGAAGTCACCGCGGGTCCGCCGTGGCAGAGTGGCTTCTTCCGCGACTGGGTCAGCCGCAAACATATCCAACAACTCAAAGTTACCCTTGTAGAAGAGCTGCCAGGTAAGTTAGTCGTAGCACTTTTCTTTAATGATATGCAGCAGAGCATGAACAGAGACGAGCTTTTAAAAGTCAATAACAGCTTTACCATACGCGTTTCAGGTTTCCCTTTCTTCAGTGGCGAACGGTGTGGCGATATATCTAGGTGAAGCGTGCTACTAATAATACACAGTGGACCTCCTCAGTGGGCGTGGCCGTTACTACAGCCTTCTGGTTCCAGTGGGTTACGTTTTTGAGTTCCAGTGAGGTTGTGGCCTTCTCTGCATAATTTCCTTGTGAGGTGCTCCCATCCGATCCAATATACCAACCCACGTGAGAGAAAACAGGGCGTGGCCTGAAGCGTGTACCCAATAACCCCTGACCCAGATCCCGTGTTCACACCTGGTGCTTGCAGTCTTCCTAAGTGACACGTGATAGGGATTCCTTGACCCGATCCATGGCAGAGTGAGGGCAGACACCTGTCCTTTGCACATGGTCGGATTATTACACTCAGGGAAGCGCTAACACTATTTTTTTCCCGTGGTATGGGTACACCGAAGTGGTCTTCAGTGACCTTTTCTTTCACTGTCCCGAAGAGCATTTCCCCCTGCAAGGGAGCATCTTCCA
Organism: Calotriton arnoldi; assembly: GCA_963921515.1. Lineage (NCBI taxonomy): Eukaryota > Metazoa > Chordata > Amphibia > Caudata > Salamandridae > Calotriton > Calotriton arnoldi. Next base: position 551,638 of record CAWUFW010002704.1, on the reverse strand, counting down.
ACTCGTGGTGTTTTGGAAGTGCCGAGCTGAGGTGCAGTGGCGTAGTGCAGATAGATGCTGGCACCGCAAAGATACAAAGGCCTTAAGTTCAGCACGGCCAGCAGAAGATGCCCGACCTACAACAGGGACTACAGGACCAATATTAAACCCCTGGTGAGGTGATGAGATAGGAATATTGTTTGGTGCTGGTAGGGTCTCAAGCGTGCTGTGTCACTTGATTCTTTTTTTTTCTTGCTGTCTGCATCGATTATTAGACATGATTACTTTGTATCGAAAATGTTCATTGACACTCATTGGTGTAGTTGGGTATTTTGAAGGGCCTCCCCATACATTGACATTTTTTTCGCCTGAAAAGTCTGTGTGATGAGAAGATCGACTTGAATTTCGTTTTTGGCTTTCACCAGACTTAACGGGGCAGTCCCGTCAATTGAAAGTAGCCCAGTGGAAGAACACACTCAGTCAGCATTACCAACTGCGCTTCATTGCTACCTAGGCTTGGACGTGCACAGCATCATCTGATTTGGCTTCAAACTCCCCCAAATATGTCTCAACCTCTCTAGGGCCTCAGTAACCAGTCAGCCAATGCCCATTAGGGAAAAAAAGGAAAGGGAAAAAAAGTAAAGGGTGCAAAGGGGCGGACACCCACACGCAGTCCTGCAGAAGACTGTCGCGAGAGGGAGCACGGGCAGTCGTGCCTGCTGTGTTTGAGATGGTGTAGCAATGTCCCACCAACCATAAGCCACTCTGCATACTGTTGCATAACAAACTTTGCTTCTGCTAACGTTAACACTTTGAAATGTATTGCTCTCGAGAGCTCCAGAGCACACAGTGGTATTGTGTTGTATAGATGAGTCTGCCAATGTTTTTAAGACCCTTTTACCAAATCTCCGATTTAGAGCGATGAAAAGTGAGCTCTAACTTGCCTAGTTACATATCTAAAACAACAGCAAACCAAACACGGGCCTCACCATTTCCTAGCAGCCTAGGCTAAATGAAGAACATGTGAAAACAAGCCCGGGAGTGGTGCGCGCGCGTTTAAAGTGCACCAGGGTCAGCGAGACCGCCATCTGTTTCCAATTAACGGGCGCGATTATTGGAAACAGATGGCGCTGATGCTCGCTCCCGAGCACCCTAGGCCAGAGAACACAGAAGGCGGAACATGCACCCGCCTTGGGCCAATTGCGTGCTGTCTTTCTTAGAAAGACGCATGCAAAGCCCATTAGCAAGTGATAAAAAAAAAGCACCCGCACGAGCGTGTGTTTGGAGTTTAAAAGCCCTTACTAAATGCCTCGCAGAGCAGCGCATGCGCGCTGGCTCAGGCGAGACCTAATAAAAACGAGTCACTTAATCTCCCCGTGCCTATAAAATGAAGGGATCTCTGCTGGTGTGCTCGGGAGGGGGCAGGTTCGAGACGGATGTGGGCGCAACAGCCGGAGATTCAAAAGAAAGATGTGGCTTGTTTCAAGTGCGCCAATATCTTCGGCCAAGTTTTGTGCTATACAAAATGGGGGAAAAGTGTCTCTCCGAAGTACATAACAGCAGGTAGCAGAGGTTCGAGGCCCACGGCCGGTGGCTGAGCACAAGTTGGTCGCTTTCCATAGTTACTATGAGGAGTATCTGTTGCATCCTATACTCATTATATGTAACTATCACTTTAACAAATGTTAGCTCATGTTTTGCCTTGCATGGCATGCGCTCTGTTTATTTTCATAGTATTGTGTGTGGAATAAGGCAACACGAGGCACCTGTAGGGTCTGGGAGCCAAGTCTGTGTGTATGTATGGATCGATACACAACCAGATGTACATGGGCTTGTAGCGGAGGGTTGGTTTGTATGCTACGACAGACAGAATGCGGTAGCAAACTAATTTCATGGGGTAGGTTTTGGATAAGTCCGAGGTTCGTACTATCCAGCATAGTCTTGATTTTCAACATGCTTTCAAAAACACTTGACCGCAGTGATTGAAGTGATGAAAGTCCTATTTAAAATCGTCCCCAGTGCTTCGTGTAACTCCCGGTAATGGGTCTAAACGATCGGTAAATGTGTAATACTGTGGGCCAGCACAGTTTCTGCTGTAGCCCTCCCCCTGCCTTTTTTGCTGAAATCAGGGTGTGGACATATTTAAAATATTCTATTTGTCCGTGGGACGAGGTTCGTCAGAAAACTGCTTGTCCTGTAAAAGAAAGAAAAACACTTGTCACTTTTGGTACCATGCAGTGAGGTGCAAATTATGGCAGCATTCTCCTATCCGAGATCTGACAATTTTCAATGAAGGGAAATGTGCAGCCGTGCTTCCCCTATGCATGAAAGGGTAATTCTGGGCACATTCTAGCATTATCTTACCCCGGATCTTCTCGAAAGAACGTTTTTTTTTCCTATTAATATTTCAACTCTGGAGTGTAGCGCTCAGAGCACCCATGCCGGGTCGCAAGGTGAATAATAACATTCCGAGCTATGTCTCGGTAAAGAACAGGCTTGAGTTTGCGTTCAAGCAAGCCTGTAATTTCGAACATAACCCCTTCAAAGTCGATTTCAAGCAGTAGCACAGTGCGTCATTTGAGCTGTAGTTGCAGTGTAGTCTGCTGCAGGAGGAGGGCTCGCGGATGTGCAAGGAACTAGATACTAGACATTTTATTAGGTCCGCCCTGCTGACTTTGAATAATTCATAAACAGATTGTTTAGATACCGTTTCATCAAAGGTATTCTAATGTGGGCGAGTCTAGTACAGAGAAGTTGCAAAAAGATGATGTTTATGGTTCATACAACATCCAATTGGAATCAAAACAGGAACTCACAGACGAGAAATGGGAGGGGGTCACAGGGATTGGTTGCTGGAATAGTAGGGGGGTGCTGCAGCATTACAAGATTCGAAAAACACATTATCCCTGAATATTAATAGCACATTTAGAATTTGGGATGAGTGTGCCGGTGCACGACATTGACCTGGCCAAGGGGGGCACGAAACAGCTGAAAGTATATCATATATCAAAGCTGCTCGGAACAGGGGCTACGGCGAAGGTGCCTCTGGAGTGCTGGCAGGGGTAGGTGTCTGTAATGGGTAAGAAGGGCTGGATGATGCGTGGTAGAACATCTAAGTTATTTGTAATGAAGTGCTGCGAAATGATGGGTAGGCATATCAGCCTCTTTAATGTAGTACTGGGTGAAGAGAGAGTTGCCTGGCTCCTCTGCTTTGGGAGAAATTGCGTACAGTCTTGTGGCGCCGGGCTATTTCTTAGCCGATATTACTCGACGTACCAGCCAAATGGCTCAGGAAGTTAATCACTCGCTGAGATCGGTTGTTGAGCCCGAATGCCACAGGTTTGAGATCTGGGGAAAATGGTATATCACAGGAGGGTAGAGGGTGGAAGTATACATACCCCCCGGTAATTCCTTTCTTCATAGGGCACCACCCAAAAAAAAAAATCTCAGGCTGTCATAATGAGGTTTCAAGTCACACTCTGGGAGTTTGTAAATAGTTAAAAAGCCTCCTTCTCACTTCACCGCATGTCTAAAGTTAAAACGAGTCAAGCAAGTGTACGTGGTGCAATAAGTGTGATGTTGTGCATCCCTAATATTGCTTAGTTGGTTGAGGAGAGAAATCCCCCATGTTAAGTCGAATAAAAGACAAAGTAACAGTGACAGTATGAAACAAACCTAACACAAAGTTTACAGATGTCCATTCCGCAGGAAGTCAGTCTGCAAATGAGGGCTTTGGACGCCGAGACGCAGACCAGACAATCTGTAAATATCGCAGTTTCCGCTGATACATGTCTTGTGTTTTGTTCTAGAAAAAATGGAAATCCCTGTAAACAAGGTATAATCCCAACTCTGCAGGGATTGCCTGAGCTCCTGATCACCCTATTCTCCTTGCATCCGATTTATTTGGGACCGCTTCAAAAACACATTGTCGAGATATTTTCTAAAAAAAATGTATACAGCATCTCCAAATTGCATATATAATACAGTTTTAAAATATACCCATAGATTAACCATATGTAGCTTCCCGGGGGAAATAGATGGGCTTTGAGACGATTGTTTTAAGTGGTTTTACTCTAATTTACTGTATCAAAGGGCACGTGATAACTCTGCCATAATGTTTTGGTTCAGTTATGAGCCTGAATCAACCTGAGTATCATCACGTAGATGAAAAAATTGCTGCCAGGTCGGCAGGACACAAAGGAAAGTCTGCCTGGAGCCGCCAGCCTTCTTAGCCAACACAGTGTCCAAAACCGCAATGCTTGTTTCCGTCTCATCCAATGCTACATAACACACAGAGCTTACCTTTCCCCGGCCAAAATAAACAGATATTTCATGCGAACTGATGACCACTGCACTAGATGTTTAGTAGACGCAGACCTTCACATGCTATGGGCTTGCGCATCTCTTACTGCTTACTGGCAGTATGTAGCTACCCAATATGCCAAGTGTACCGGGCAGTAGCACACACATGGGAAACATGCATCTAGGGATTTTTCAGCAGAACAAAGGGGCACAGGGTCACCTCCCGATTTATTGGCCTGGTGTTATTGACGGCCAATCGCTTAATCACTAAGAGGTGGAAGCTACCAGAACCTCCCCCCCCCCCCATGGACTCGTTCACTACTGAATTGGGCACAGGTTCAAAGCACTGCATTATGTAGGGAGGATACACTGGGACTACGCAAAATCCTGAACGCTGCCAATTGGGATGCCATATTGCAAGACTTCCAAAATGACCGACATACAGATGCTGAAGATTCAGCTGCCAAGGATGAGGCAGAATAGCTAGTCATGGTGCCAGCAACGCAGATGTAGATGGCAGATCTAGTAGCGAAGTTGGAGTCACAGCCTGAGTGAGTAAGGAGTATTCAGGAGAATATGACAGAAAAAGCTGCCTTGAAGGGGCTTTGGTCGCGAAGCACCAGAGTTAAACACAGCAAGAAATAGGACAGGGCTCACACTTCGCACGTAGTTCATTCTAAAAGACCTAATGCTTGCAAATAGGCCTGGCCTGAGATATGGGTGGCGGCAGGATAATACCTTACCCTTGACCAGACCACCAGTTCCCTGCGCTCGGCCTCCACAATTTCAAGAAAAGAAAAGTCGGGATAACTTCAGTGAGTAATGTCCTGCCAGGGGAGGGATTGGAATTTTGTGGCAGGGGGAAATTGTTATCTGATCGAGAGGCAGTAGGCAAGGTTACGGGGCCTGCGGCAAAGACGGTACCAGACAGAGCACAAAGTTTATGGCAATAAATAGGTCAGTGGGCTGGCGCGTAGTCAAGCAGAGACGTTAAGGCATGGGTAAAGTGGGCTCTGGCCCAGGGCCCCAGCCCTTCAAGGGGCCCCTGATAAAGCCAACGCTGTTTTACAGAGAATCTTGCCCGGAAGACCTTGAATAATGTTTAAACAGATGTTTCAAATACCATTTTCCTTTAATTCATTTTGATGTGGGTGATGTGTTTGAGGCTTATATAAATTTTGCAGAGAAAGGTTGTGTTTGTTTCATGCAAACATCCATACAAAAGTTACTTTTAGATCAAAACGGGAACTCGCATAGTCATAGGTCACAGGGATTATTGGTAGTATTATTAAGTAGTACTATTAATTATCACTAGTGTCCTGTCGTAATGGCTCAGGCGACGGGCAATAAGCTGACATGTAGTTACATGGGCTTGGTTACCTGTCTCCCACCCGTGTAGCTATATTAAGAGACGGATTGAAGCATAGCTGAATGAGTTAAAAAAGCATAAACTTTCAGGCATGTCAAATCAGGCCCCAGTGCCCACAAAGTTGGTAGGCAGGGAGACCACGAATAATCAAAATAAGGGAAATGCAGCCGAAATCATTGCATTATATGGTAATAAGGGTAAAGCCATGCTGCCGGTTGTAAAACGGCCTCCTATTGGCATCCCACTTGGTGCTGGGAAGTAATAGGTGAATCAGTAGTTAGCATTCGCGGGTTCAAATACCACCAATTTTTCCGCTACTGGGAGCAAGCGCTATAGTCTCCCAAAACTGTCAACAAGTACACTAGTGCGGCACATTGAATTTTGCAGTACTACGGAAAATAATATGGGCACTAGATGAGGTAGGCACCACAGAACTGGAGGCTAAGCTGTTTAGGGCAGCGTTTGCGCTGGCATTCTTTGGGGCATGCAGGGTCAGTGAAATAGTGGCCCCGCAACAGATAACCCAGGGACGGCCTGCATACGCCGGGCAGACGTGGAATTGGAGGCAGGTCATAGGAAGATCCTCCTGCGTCGGTCGAAGACGCAGATGGGTTTCTCTTGAGGAAGGAAGGGAAGGGAGGGCAGTGGGAGCTCCCTCCGATCGTAAAACCGTAGGTAGCGTGGCGGAAGAAACCCAGGTAAGAAATACAAAAGAGAGAAAATTTACTAGAGGTAGATGTAAGGCTCACACAGTGTCCTTGGGATGCCACACGGCAGGGGCCCTGAGGAGCAGGCGAAGGGCCAACAAAGGGTCCAGGGCAAGCGGAACAGCACTTGCAACCCGGGCAGGTACTGATGGACACCCACCAAATTCGGTAGCAAGTTGAAGCCTGGAACCGCAGACACAGAGGCCCGGCCAAAGGGGCACCTCGCAAAATTATACTGTCTGGGAGCAAACAACAACAAAGAATGTACAAAGATAATGGAAGTATACAATAACATGGATGTTTATGACTCACCAATGAAATTGCGAAATGTACAACCATGCTATGCTTGAATAAACTGCGCCCTTTTAAGGCACCAAATCACGTGGCCAGTGGTCTAATTGAAAGATAAAAGGGATGCAGTTAAGTGGGCAAGGAAGGGGGAGGGGGCTCGCCCCTGGGAGGGGTTTGTAGGGTTGCAGACCTCTGATGGCTGTGGACAGTTGTGGGGGCACTGCCCACAGCGGGTTTGGCCCCCAATGCAGGTTGGACACAGGCAGTCAAGTCACCTTGCACTGCATGTGACCAGCTCCTACTCCTCACAGCCGAAGGCCATGTGCAGCAGAGGCTGAGCACACTTCAGCCATTAGCTATGTTCACTACGAGGAATGGGATTTAACTCTTGCACATCCGCACATCCATTTCGAATGTAATCTATGTCAGTGCTCGCCAGCCTATCTTGGTCTTCATTTCATTTTTCTCTTTATTTTTCCAATGGGACCCTTTTTATTTATTCCCACCCCCCCCAACATATGAATACCACCTTTAGAGATTTCTACTTTTTATTACTTTTCCATTTTAAATGACTATTGGATATGTTTGCAAAAAAATGCAGGCTTGCCAAGGGCAGACTTAGTAGTTTTGCCATTACTTGTTTCTTTATAGTAGAAGCCTTCTGTGTCCCTCTATTTCCTCTTCCCTCGCCTTTTCTTTTGCTTTGATTCAAGTTTCCCCGATTCTCTTCGCCGATACTTTTCGATATTGTTTTTACCACTAAACATTTCTATTTGGGTTTTTCCTGTTTCACTCACGATGTGTTGACAAATTCGCAGCGTTCCTGTTCTCCCGGTCCCGGTAAATGGTACTGAGATGGAGGTAACAAATCCCACCATGTTACTATACCCTCTAGGTTGGTTATATCATCTGATGCCCGGGGTTAGTTGCTAGGGTAATATATGAGGACATGAGTTGTAGGAAGAATAATAATGGCCAGATCCCCAAAAAAAAAAGAACTTACGAATAGACAATCTTTACTCCTCCTTTTAGGCCACCTTCAAATGTCCCTTTTCCTCTGCCACCCGCGAGCACCTGTGCTTTCACCACAAGATCCTTGGAACCTAAAAAAACAAAAAAAACAAAGGAAAAACGTAACTACATAGAAGATTTACGAGCTAAAGAAACATGAAAACATCCAGCGTGAGTCATCAACAGCGATTCAGAAAGGGAAAACAAGACACTTCACACTGACCTTTTCAAAGCAGTAATAAACACGAAAAAAATGCAGCACAAGAGCACGGCGGACTGAAGGCCACAGAAAGTTACTAGGTATCAGTTGGTGACGAGGCGAGCTTTGGTCTGCGGGTGCTGTGGTTTCGTGTATCTTCACTTACTTTGGGGTTTCATGTATCCTCACTTACTTTGGGGTTTCATGTATCCTCACTTACTTTGGCACTGCCGTTGGGACCTGCCCCCATGTCCGCAACTCCTGGTTTTCAGGCAACTGCACTAAAGCACCCTGGATCATGTAGGCCCACGCCTATAACGCTTCCAATGGCGGAAATGTATTAATTATCAACTTCTTCATATAGCTCGCACTACACCCAGTGACAATGCTCATTACACTGAGTCCGTTTATATGTTACATGTTCCAAACATGCTCATTGCGTAAATATATATAAAGTAGGAAAGCAGACTTTTAAACCGAATATGCACGTTCCAGATACGTAGAATTGGGGCACGACACAAATTTGACAAAAATAACATCACAATCAACAAGAAAGTAAAAATAATGGCACACACAGAAATGAGGTGAATAAACAATGCATAAACAAAGACTTTAATCGGCCATTGATAATTACTTGTATCATCCATAGACAGGAGGTCTATGGAAACTGTCACGTGTGAACACCTATAATTAAAACTGGATCAAGAGATTTTTCAGCTCTTATTTTTAGTTTCTTAGGGGTTGTCCAAATGTCTATCGGATGGCGATCCAGACCATGGGTGAACTCCTCAATAAAGACGGTTTTAGGGTCTTTGTCTTCATGAAGAATGGGATTTGAAGAAGCAGGTTGTCTATGCACCGAATTTGGTTAGAGTGGAATATATATATATATATATATATATATATATATATATATATATATATATATATATATATATATATATATATATATATATATTGTTGTTTAATCCATCTAACAGCAAGACTAAACAGATAACCAATAGAGGACAAGACACAGGAAATCCGAGGCTCATAATGACATATAATAAACAAAAAGATAGCCTGGTGAGAATTATTAAAAAGAACTGGCAGCTTGTCCGTAACGATCCTGTCTTAGGTGATACACTATCTAAATCTCCAGTGATCACCTATAGAAAAGCCCCGAGCACCAGCGATTTCCTAGTGAGTAGCAGCCCTGAAATCAAATCCGGCACCAGTTGGCTAACTGGTAGCAAGGGTTTTGTAAGATGCACAACATGCAAAGCTTGCAGGTTTGGCATCAGTAAAACTTCATTTACAACACCCTTCAATGACAGACCGGTAATGATTGATAAATACCTCACGTGCAAAACTGAGTTTGCAATCTATGTGCTGGAGTGCTCTTGTGGGCTACGGTATGTAGGTAGTACAAAACTGCCGGCCCACAAGAGAATACTACAGCACTTACGAGCAATCACGAATGCAGACACAACCTATCCCGTGGCTCGACATTTTGGTGAAGTCCATGATAAGAACTTGGACCACCTAAAATATTACGTGTTAGACTGCATTCCCCCACAAAGAAGAGGTGGTAACAGGGAGGCAAGCTTAAGAAGATTAGAAACCAAGTATATACTAGAAATTGATAGCAAAAGTCCCCAAGGATTAAATACGACGGAGGACTTACATACTTGGTTATGAGGATATTATAACACTCATTACCCATCAACCACTTTCTGAAACCATTAAGGGTCAATAGAATATAGACCGCTAAAACTGTAAAACCGCAAAACAGAGAATCTTTTTAAATAAAACCTTTTCCACCACCCCTTTTCCCCTTGGTTTTTATTTTTCCTTGCGGTTTCCAGACAGGGATCAATAAAGAACCATTGTTTAATAATTGTTTTAACGTACACATTTTTTAGGCACAGGGGGAATAAATATACCAGCACATTACGAGCACATAGCACTTTATTCCGACACAGTACATAGTATAATACCATTGCCCACAGGGGCAGTATCACTCAATAGAATTATAACAGAGATACATGAAGTTCTCTTTTTCTAAGTGGTTCCAATATTTTTTAGAAAAAATCAGTTTTAGCAATTAAAAGACATAGGCTTATTTGAATAGGTGAAGGTGGTGCAATTTTAAAAATTGTATTTTTTAAAACCATTTTTGTATGCCTGGATTATGAGGTCTTGAAGGGTAAAAAGGAAAGGAAAAAAAGGTACCCCATTGCTATGCATTATGCACATATATGCTGCTATTCAAATACATTCAAAACGGGTAGAATTGCGTAATTTGCACATTGTATTATTGTTGGAACCCAGATATAAAACAAAAGACGTTTTAAAAATTGGGTTGATATATGTACTGTAAAGTTTGAAAGAAATTAGACGGGTAGTCTGTTTTCACTATTTATTAAGCACTTGGCACTTTAAATTTGGTGTGGAAATGACGTAAGAATCATGTGATCAAGGGCCTGCGAGGCCGAAACGCGTCATGATGGCAGCACAGCACGGAAAATAAATTAAGTGCAAAGAAAAAGTGGAGTCCGTTTCGTTTTTGGGTTCAGCGTTGCAGGAACCAGTGACAAAAAGGAAAAAGTACTATATATATATATATATATATATATATATATATATATATATATATATATATATATATATTGGGTGCAACTGTAGATTCAGATTCTTATCTGAAAAGACTAGTGACCATGGTTCGGGAGAAAATCTAAAGAGCCTACTTTTATGCAAACGGAGATTGAGATAATGAACATTATCCATGATAGTATGCCAGCCAGGACCTGGGAAATGAGTTCAGTGTTGTTGACTATGTTGAGTATAAACCATAGAAAAATGATCTGAAATGTAAGAGTACTTGAGAGACGAGGGTAACTATTCCATATGAAGATTAATAATACCGGGAGATAAAATGGACCCTCAAGAGATGGTGTGGTGCAGCACAGAGGCATCTGAGGGTTTGCCAATTTTATAGGCTGAAATCATATTTAAAGGCTAGGCAAGACCATATGAGTACTGAATCAATCAGCCACATTATATACTTAAGGATTCTCAGTAGAGTCCAGTGATTCACCATGTCAAATGCTGTTGGCAGGTCCAGGACGATGAGGAGGCAAGAGCTGCCTTTGCCTAGAATGGGAAGGCTATTGCTGCCAGTCATTAGAATTGTAGCTTGCGTGCTGCATCCTGACCAGAAACCAGACAGCAGCTTGTCTGGCAGGTCATTTTCAGCTATAAAGAATTTGGTTGAAGCCACCACGCAGCTGTCCAGGAAGCTCATAAGGTAAGATTAAGACCGGGCGGACGTTATTCAGATCTTTCCAGGTTGCTACTGCTTTTTTCAAAAGCAATGACATCCATTATACTCTTAAAAAAGCTGGAACTGTACCATGTGACAGGAAATTGTTGAGCGGGTTTAAACAGTAGGGGATGATGGAATAGCTAATTTCTTTGAGAAGTGTAGATGATAGGTGTTCTAGAAAAAGTTAGAAAGGTATAATGGTGCTGAGCAACTCTATGCATGATTTCGTTTAAGAATGAATAGCTCACCTGAAAGTTGATCAGTAGTGACATTTTTTCACAATACCCTAAAAAAAATGCTGCATATTTCTCGCATTTTTCTTTGGAAAGGTTGGTGTTCGCTGGAAGCTTTGGGTAGATTTTGGAACATTAATTTTTTTTTTGGGGGGGGGCAGTCAATCTCCATTCTGGTATAAGTAGATTTGGTTTTGAAAATACACTGTTTGTATTTCCATCTCTCAAATGTCCGTTTTGGAAAGATTTCGGTGGAGGCATTTTTGCACGATAGTGTTCTGTCACCCCAAGCACATTGTTTACCTCATTTAGATCTTTTGAGTACAATTTTTCAGAGTTCTTCCATTTAAGTTTTTCTGAGGCTAATGTATCCACAATTCCGGTCATGATCTGAGAGTATTGGGTTCTAGGTTATTCACTTCTTGGATCAGTGAGATGGATTTTGAGGACAAAGCTTTCTCGGTCTCTGCTAGATAGGCTGATCAATGTTTCTAACATCTCTGACCAATGGGTTTACTTATAGTCCCTACTTTGGCAGAAAGGAGAGAATGGTATGATCTGACAAGTCTAAAGTGATAAGCGCCTCAGTCTTAAGCATCACTTCCCATGCAGTGAGGTCTAGAATGGAGCCATGTGAATGGACGGGAAGTGGACTCAAATGAGTAAGGTTATCATAGAGTATAAATAAGGAAAGCTGCAGTTCAGCCAAGTGACTTCTTTGGATCACTCAAATGTAAATTGAAGTCACCCAGAAAAACAGTTACCATAAAGATTAGCATTCTTGTAAACACCTCAACTAGCACTACAAAGTGGCTCTCTTTCACACGCCGTTATAGAAATTAACAAAATAAATAAACAGGTTGCTCCAAAAAAGTTATGCTTTTAGGCGATGGATGATAGAGGACACATAGGTTAGTGGGGCACTGAAATGTTAAGAACTGGACATTTTGTGGTCTATTGCACTTCTTACCATGTTTGTGGATGACAGCTTTCCCTATCCAAACAAGGTGGAAGATAGAGTACCTGGAAGGTTGTCCAGCAAAGACAGAAAGGAGTCAGCTATGTTTCGATGAGAAAAAAATTACCAAGTTAATTTGTTGTGATGAGATTTGCAATTTCAAGACTACGCCAACATGAAGTTATATAGGAGGCACTTGAAGGACAACTGCATAGGTCTGTTCATAGTGGCTAATGTGGTTTTATTTCTATCATGTTCTTTAGAGGAGCTCCATTACTAGGATAAGCAATGGGATGTTCTCCCAGTGCTCTCAACAACAGGGATGCAAGAGTCCTGTAGCAAATTATTGGAAGCAGTTTACTCATCATAGTTCCACCGCAGATTCTCTAATTCCTGTTGAGAGGCATAGTGGTTCTGTCTGAGAACTGGTCTATATGCATCCAAAGTGGTGCCTATTCGTTAGGAGCCTGAGTGCGATGATATGATAGGTATTGAAGTTTAACAGGGTTTTGGATGAAGGAAACAGTAGATTTAGGGGTTTTAAGGTAGTTCAAGAGAGCTCTCAAAATACATACTACAATCGCGAGTATGCTCACTGCTGTTGACTGAATAACCCGGTCACCCCTATGCATGAAGGTCATTTGCAACTACCACTGTAAGGCACTAATCGTCCCAGTATTTCCCAAATCAAGGGAACCATTGTAGAAATAAGTTACAGGGCTTAGTACCACATCAAGAAAAGAGACCTTTTGAACAGTCAATAAGCTTTACAAAGACAATGTGATTGATCCTGGAAGGTGTTTTCTCTAAAACAGAGGAGGTTCTAACAAGAGAAAGGTGTCTGAATAATCAGGCATCAACCAAGGGTACACATCATATTGAGAATGCAGATGAGAAAAGAACACTGAGCTACAATTCATTCACATTGACATTCCGCAGTCATATGTGGTTCAATTGGCTACTGAAAATTTGGGTAAAACTTCACCTTTTAGTAGCCAACAGCAAATAAATCCTAGGTTGTGAATAATGAAAAATCCTTCGCCTTCGGCGGCAGTACCATTCCTACACAAACTGAGTTCTCCATTAATTATCTCTGTTGATAGGTGCCTTTTTGATATGGTTCCTGTGTTCACCGGGACACTAATTATTCTAAGAAGTCAATCACTGGCACATATTTTGGATCCCTACAATCATACAACCTTGGCCGAGATCATTCTGGATGTAATTGTGAGAGCTTCTCCATGAGAAAGGCTGAAAATAATTGAGGCAAGTCATTGCACAGAGAAGGGAAACAAGCACCTTCAAAACTCAGTCTGTGACCAAAACTGCAAGCAACCCACTTAGGGTTTCACTATGACCCCCACATACAGTAGAAAAGCTGATTGGAGTATAATATATATATTTTAAATTGTAATAAACCCTGGTTCAGTGGTCATTCAGCCATGCACTATGTTTTAAGCCCCTTTACTCCACAGCCAGAAGTACATTTATCTACCTAGCCCCATCATACAAAGACAAATTGAAGTTTTGTGCATGATTCACAATGTCATAGGTGACAACTGTCAAAAAGGCAAGCAAATTCTACTTTTCAGAGCATTCACCCCAGACTGTATTTCTCCCCCCCAAAAAAGTTGGTGTAACCGATCCAAAAAGCCACCAGCAATGACTGTTGCACAATGAAATGCATCTATCAAAAAAATGAAGCACTTCAAACCAACAAGAGGTCTCTAATACACACGAAAACTGCCACAAGCCTTAAATAGCCAATCAGTGTGGGTAAAATCAGAGAGGTATCAGTGTCTTGTACATGCAGCAATAAAGCAAAGTTCAGAAACAAGCAATGCTGTATGGTGAACAAATAAAAGCCTGAAAAGAATGGGGAGGGCGAGCTCAAATGATTAGGGGGGTGACTGGTGTACAGATGGGAAGATCTGGCACGTACAGGCAGGAGCAAGACCTCTGACCTCTGGTCTAAGGCTGGCTCTCTCCCCAGCAGCTCCGCAGTGTTGTGCCCCGCCGCTGACACGCTGACCTCCACCTGGTAGGTGTCCGAGGCCGCTGTCTGTCCTCTGGTGCCCGCTTCTGTGCCCAGCTCCGCCTGGTAATTGGCCCGTATCCTTGGTTTTTGCCTGTACTTCTGTCCTTCGCTTTTACTTGATTGTGCCTGCATTTCTGCCTTCGTTTTATTTTAATTAATTTGTTTTCATTCTGCTTATTTTTTTCCAATTGTTGTGCCCTGCTTCTGTTCCCGCCGCTGCTGCCCCTGCGGCCCCTCCCCCCTGACGGTCCCCGCTCCCGCCTCCCAGCTGCACGTCCCTCCCCCTTCCCTATGCACCAGAGGCGCACCAAAGGCAAGCCCATCTGCGCCTGTCCCCGACCGCGACCAGCACCAGGGACCCTGGATCTCCAACCATCCACCGCTACGACTCAGCCGACCTCCTGGCACTGAATCCCGGAAGAAAAAACGCCACCCTCCTGGCACCCAACCCCGGAAGAAAGAACGCCGCCCTCCTCGCACTCAACCCCGGAAGAAAGAACAACTGCCAATAGTCCATGCCGAACATGACCCACGGCCAGTTTTCCTGCCGCCACTGCCGCCAGACCTTCACCACCGCCCCAGCCGCCAACACCGTTGACGCCCTAAAATACATCCTCCTCAACGTGCGCTCCGAGCACAGACACGTCGTGGAGATCTGGAACCTCCTGGACACCCTCTCACCCGAAGTCGCCTTCTTTACAGAAAACTGGACCAACGCCTCCTCCGCCTCTGACATCGCCATCCCGTACAGATACAGGATCCAAAGGAAGGACCGCCCCAACCACCCGGGAGGAGGCCTCGCCATCACGCACAAAGACTCCCTCTGCCTCTCCACCTCCAGCGACACCTTCCCCGCCGCCGAACACCTGCACTTCCAGGTCCAGACCAGCCCGAACTCCACACTCAGAGGCACCCTCGCCTACAGACCCCCCCGGGCCCTCTTCGCCGACACAATCACCGACCTCATCGCACCACACGCCATTGCCTCCATGGACTACATACTCATCGGAGACCTGAACTTCCACCTCAACAACCCCAGCGACCCCAACTCCACCACCCTCTGGGAAAACCTCGCCAACATCGGACTGAAACAACTTGTCACCACACTGACCCACAAGGAAGGACACACCCTCGACCCCATCCTCGCAGGAGGAAACCGCGTCCACTTCAGTCACACCACGCAACCCCCGTGGACCGACCACCACTGCGTACACTTCCTCGTCGACAAACCCAAGCCGCCCAAACCCGCTCCGCGCCACCACGAAGGAACTGGAGCAGAGTCACCGAGGAGCAGCTCAACTCCACCATCAACCACAACACCCCCATCGCTGCAACTGACGCCAACCTCGCAGCCATGGAATTCCACACATGGATCTCAAACTGCGCAGACAAGCTCGCCCCGCTATGCAACTCCGACAGACAGCGCCCCAGGAAAGCCACCTGGTTCACCACCGACCTCCAAGAAGCCAGACGCACCTGCAGACGCCTGGAGAAGAATGGAGAAACAGCAAGACACCCGAAAACTACACCACCTACAAGAATGCCATGACGAACACCACTAACGCATCAGTACCACCAAAATGACCTTCATCCACAACAAAATCCTCGCCAACTCCAGCAACTCTAAGGAACTCTTCAGCGTCATCCAGGAATTCACCAAGCCCCCCAGCGAAGCCACGGACATCATCCTTTCCCAGGACCTCTGCGACAAGCTCGGATCCTACTTCCACCTGAAGATCAAAAACCTCTACAACAACTTCAACGACCATACACCTGACTTCGCAACCTTCCCGCCCTCCGGCAACGCCAGCCAGCCCACCATCTCCTCCTGGACACCGGTCACGACCGAAGAGACAGCCTCGACCATGAAAGGCATTCACTCAGGGGCCCCCACAGACCCCTGCCCACCACACATCTACCACAGAGCGGCCATCGCACCAGAAATACGACGCACCATCAACACCACCTTCGAAATCGGCACTTTCCCCGACGACTGAAAACGCGCAGAAGTTAGGCCCCTGCTCAAGAAGCCCTCAGCAGATCCGACGGATCTAAAAAACTACCAGCCCATCTCGCTCCAACCCTTCGCGGCAAAAGTCGCTGAGAAGACAGTCAACGCAGAACTGACCAGGTTCATCGAAGGCAACGCCATCCTCGACCCTTCTCAATCCGGATTACGCAGCAACCACAGCACCGAGACCGCCCTACTCGCCGCCACAGACGACATTTGCATCCTCCTCGACCAAGGCCACACCGCAGCCCTGATACTACTCGACCTGTCAGCAGCATTCAACACCGGATCCCACTGCACACTCGCCGCCAGACTACACGACGCCGGCATACAAGGAACCGCCCTCGACTGGATCCGATCGTTCCTCACCGGCAGAAGCCAAAGGATCAGACTGCCACCCTTCCTCTCCGAACCCACGAAAATCAACTGCGGAGTGCCCCAGGGATCATCACTCAGCCCAACCCTCTTCAACATCTACATTGCCCCCCTCGCCGCCATCATCAGACAGCACGGCCTCAGCATAGTATCCTACGCCGACAACACCCAGCTCATCCTCTCCCTCACCACGGACCCCACCACCAGACTCAACTTCCAGGATGGAATGCAGGACGTCGCAACCTGGATGAGCACAGCTGCCTGAAACTCAACGCGGAGAAGACAGAAGTCCTCATCCTCGGAACCACCCCATCAGCATGAAACAACACCTGGAGGCCCACCGGCCACGGCAGCCCCCGACCCCCACGGACCACGCCAGAAACCTAGGCATCGTACTAGACTCCTCCCTCTCCATGAACCGACAGGTCAACGCCGTCGCCTCCAGCTGCTTTAACACCCTCCGCATCCTCCGTAAGATCTTCAAATGGATCCCTCCCGAGTCAAGGAAGACAGTCACCCACGCACTCATTACCAGCAGACTGGACTACGGAAACGCTCTCTACGCCGGCATAAACAAGTCCCTGCTCCGCAAGCTCTAGACGATACAGAACACAGCCGCCAGACTCGTCCTCGGAATCCCTCGACACGAGCACATCATCCAACACCTACGGAATCTCCACTGGCTCCCCGTCGAGAAGAGAGTCACTTTCAAGATACTTACCCACGCCTAAAAATGCCTACACAACAACGGACCCCAATACCTCAACGATAGAATCACCCTCCACGTACCCAAAAGAAGTCTCCGATCCGCCAACCTCGTCCTCGCCGAAACCCCAGACATCTGCAAAGCCAAAACAGGGGGAAGAGCCTTCTCCTACATCGCGGCCAAGTCCTGGAACGAGCTCCCGATCAACATCAGACGCGCCCCGTCCCTGAACACCTTCAGGAAGGCTCTCAAGACCTGGCTCTTCGGCTGAAAGAACTGCAGACCCCCCACCCTCACCCCCAGCGCCTTGAGAGCCTCACGGGTGAGTAGCACGCTTACAATTCCCTTGATTGATTGACAAAGAATCTGTTAACTCAAACATTTTGTGGATCATGCTAAGGACTACCACAAGCACAAGAGGTTTCCAGAGACTGTTGCGGTAAAATGTTTTTGGTTTTTTTTCTGTAGAAGAGACAGGATGGTTAAAATCCGATTTCTAGTGGTAAGGATTTCAATGTGTATGTTTTCGTTGTAATTTTGTTTTGTTTTTATTAACATTTTGAAAAATGTCATCACAAGAACAATAATAGCAATAACATCTAATATTTCATAATGGATAAATGAGCACATTAAAATGAGAAGAAATACATGCAGCAAGTACTATTTGTTAATAAATTGAATATATAAATAAATAGTTGAATAATTAAATAGTTAAATAGTTGAGAAAGATAGAAACGAAAGAAAAGGGAGGAACAAGTGCATAGAAGTGAGAAGCAAATCACAATATGATTTAATAAATACATGAATTAAACCATTACAACTATAATCAAACAGTAGTATGATAAATCGCTTTATAATTCTTGGATAAATACATTGTAGTGATGAAAAAAATAAAGTGAATCAGAATTATAGAATGAATAAGTTAGAATAAAATAGCTTATATAAGTAGTGAAATAAAGTAAGATAGAAAAGAACAGAAAAGGGGTGAGATACTACAAGGTATAATAAGATGGAATGAAATAGAGTTAAAGGGAATGGAGCCAGGGGGATGGGAAGGATGAGAAAGAATAATAATACTAAAGAAAATAATGTTAGATTAAGGGATAGAAGTATTTGTTGTGGAAATATAATTATCAATATCGCTATCACTATTCATATTCAAGAAAGGTGACCAGACCTGAAGAAACATGTCAGTCTGATTTTGAAGATTATAAATTACTCTCTCATGTGATGCTGTGTGTATCATCGTTGTCAACCATTCTTCTTGTGAAGGGGGGATGAAGATTTCCAGTGTCGTAATATGCATATTTTTGCTGTGGCCAGTGCTGTATGGAAAAGACGGCGTTGTGGTTTAGAGATCTTTGGAGAAAGTCGTAAGTCGTGGAGAAGAATATTAGTAGAGGTTAGTGGAAGGCGTAAAGGCATTGTGAAGTGTAAGACTTTACCCACATATATCCAGAAAGACCATTATTGGACATTCACATACAATATGAGTTGTGTCACAACTGGTATTAGAGCATCTCCAGCAGTTAGCATGGGAAAGTAACCCGGCTTTCTGCAGTTTCATCGGAGACCAGTGCCAGTCATGCAGGATTTTGATGAGGCAGAATTTTAATCTAGCTTCGCGAGCTCCCTTGTCTAATTCTTCCACCAGCTCCTCCCATTCCCCTGTAGTGTAGGATATTAAAAGCCGAGCCTGCCATTTGAATTGTAGTGCCTGGGAGAGAGGTTGAGAATAAAGGTGCAGTGTAAGAATTTTATAAAGACCAGATATTACTCCTTTATGTTTGCCCCACGTGTTTAAATACGATACTATTTGTGAGTTTTGAAATACCCAAGAGGCAAACCTAGTTGCTTTTTCAAGCATTGTTGAAGCTGAAAAGATTTCAAGGATTGATGCATTGGAAGATCAAATCCTTCTCTAAGTTGTGTAAACGGTTTAAAATCACGGTTATGAAACATTTGATCTAGGGTTGAATGCCTGCTGACTTCCATAAGGGCCAGGATAATGTTTTTCTATTGATGCGAATACTGGTGTTATCCCATATAGGCGCATTTTCATGAATATTTGGACTTAAGTCTAATAAGCGATGCGCCAGTTGCCAGGATTTGTGCATAGCTGATAAAATTGGATTTTTGGGATTCTGGCGGGTAATTCCTGTACCATATAAAGTGGAAATACCTGGGTCCGAGGATAAGAGGTGTCGTTCTATATGAACCCATTGTGGAACATCAGAAATCCCCGGCAGCATATATGATAATTGAGAGATTTGCAATGCTAGAGTGTAGTGTTCAATTGATGGAAGTCTCATTCCCCCATAAGAGTGATGAGCTTAATTTTGCCACAGCTAAGCGAGGTTTTGCTGAACCCCATATAAAGGTTTTTATCTTAGAGTCTATAAGTCGCAACGTTGACAAGGGAATGTGAAGAGGGAGCATACCTAGGGTGTATAAGAAGCGTGGGAGAGTGACCATTTTAACAGCTTGAACTCTACCCCACATTGAGAGATTTAAAATTTTCCATTTTTCAAAGTTCCGCTGCATTTGGGCGATCAGAGGATTCAGGTTATCTGTAACCATACCTTCCATACCTTTGTTTACCAGGATCCCCAGATACTTAAGGCGTGAAGGCTGCCAATGAAAAGGGAATCCATGTATAGCTGCTTTCGTGGTTCCATCAGAGATGGGTAATGCTTCACTTTTGTCCCAGTTTATTTTATAACCTGGGAAGGAGGAAAAGTTGTCTATGATTTGAAGTAAAGATGGCAGGGAGTGAGAGAGATTAATGAGAGTAAGTAGTATGCTGTCAGCATATAAGTAGAGTTTGGATTCACCCGTAGAGAGATGTATACCCATGACTTCATCTGATTGGCGAATTGTGGCCAACAGAGGTTCCATAGCTAAAAGGAAGAGAAGTGGGAATAAAGGGCATCTCTGGCGAGTTCCTCTTCGGATTGGGAATGGGTCAGATAAAAAACGTCCACAGTTTACTTGGGCAGAGGGGTTGTCATACAATAGTCGTACTTTAGCTATAAACTGATCCCCTAATCCAAAACGTTCCAGTACTTTGAAAAGGTATTCCCACTCAATGCGATCATTCGCCTTTTCGGCATCTAATGATAAGGCTAATGCATCTTGTGAAAGGTTTTTAGCAGACCATAGTGTATGGGCCAAAGTACGTAAATGATTCCTGGATGAACGTCCTGGAACAAACCCTACTTGAGTTGGATGTATTAGGGAAGGTAATACTTTCTTGAGACGGGAAGCTAGAATACTGGCAAATATTTTAATATCGCAATTCAAAAGTGAAATAGGACGGTAACTGGCACAAATCAAGGGGTCTTTCCCGGGTTTAGAGAGTACGGCAATTATTGCTTTGTTAGAGAGGGGACCCAAGGAGTTGCCACGATCCGCCTCCTGGAATGCAGCATGTAGAGAGTCGATAACATCATGCCCGGTCCAGCGATAAAATTCAGCTGGGAAACCATCTTCCCCAGGGGCCTTATGATATGGTAAGTTGGATATCGCATGTGAAATCTCTTCTCTGTTAATCTCTCCCTCAAGAAAAGCTCTACCCTCGTCAGAAAGACGGGTGAGATCCACCTCCGAGGGAAAGTCAGTAAACCTTTCCGAATCTATTTGTGCCCCTGGTGTGTAGAGAGATTTGTAAAAAGGGGCAAATTCATTCACTGTGTTCTGTATCAGATGGATGAGAAAGACGCCAGTGGTCAATTAATCCGTTATCTGCCAATATATAATCCATTAGTGCTCTGTCTGCAGCATTATTTTTGTCTAGAGGACCTGTTTTATCTAAAATGGGGTCTCTCACTATATTCCAATCACCACCTATGAGATATTGTGAAGCGCCTATTTCTGTTAGTAAGCGATTCAGATGAAGGAAGAATTATTTTTTTGTTCCTGTTGGAGCATAGATTGATCCTACACAAATACAAGTGTCCCCTATACGCAACTTGGCGAATACATAACTACCATCAGGGTCTGTCCATGACTTTGATATTGTGACTTGAAGAGATTTGCGAATGAGGATTGCTACTCCACATTTGCGAATGGGGCCTGTGTCTGTAGATTCCCCCTTCTGTACACTGCTATGAATCACCTTGCCCACCCAATCTCTACATAGTTTTTCAGATTCCAATGCGTCTAGATGCGTCTCCTGAATTAATACCACATCCGCCCGTTTCGATTGGAGATAGGAGAGTACTTTTTTCCTTTTGATGTAGTGTGTGAGACCATGTACATTCCATTTTAATACACATAAGGGGTGTGTGTTTGTCGTATTGGACATGTCTAAGGGGGACAAATGGATTCGGGCAAACTTTCAAAGCAGTCCTGTAAATCTTTAGAGATAAGGAGGGTACACTGAAAAGATAAAATAAGAGGATGAGGAAAGACATGGGAGGGGGAGGGATAGGAAAAAGGGTCCCTGGCTCCTAACAAAGATATGAACAACCAATTAAACAAAAAGTATCGAAAGTGTTAGAATAAGAAATTTGTAAATGTGATGGGGTTATGAAAGGGAATGTGAGTAGAATGTGTAGATTGCTGTGTAATAATTCAAGCACTAAGAATACTAAACTGATAACCACGGGTCTAGTTCCCCTAGGGCACCACCGCAGAGAGGAGCCCCGACAAAAGGATAATAAATACGGCAAATCCGAGAAAATATACATCCTGCTATGATGTAAAAATGAAAACTATAATAACGCATCAGACCTATTTGAAAACATGAAATATAATCACATATATAATATGATGAGGAAGATTAGGTGAACTATATTGGGTTTGTTATTTTGCAAATATAATAAATATTTTGGTTGTATGATTAAACAACTACCTCTGGAATCACGAGTGCCTAAACCGCGAAGGCTAAACAACGACCAAATCCTAACCACTAAGTATTGAACCACGACTTACTGAACCACGAAAAAAATTTCGGCCTTTGAGCAATGCACACATACATACATTCTTACTGTTTATCGGAGATAGGAGGGGCTGGTCACCGGCCTGTCTCATGAACACGCGTCTTCTATGTATAGGATCTACAAGCTTCAGCATTGAGCACTATTTATACAATTCAGATAATCTTGCAGCTCCTGTGCCTCCAGGGAGCCATCTTACGTAACTTAGGGAAGGCCAGGGGTCCAAAGCTCTGTCCCCTGGGCCCGCTTCGATTGAGAATTGTGCGGCATCTTCCCAGTAATACAGTTAAATACTTAATGTCCTCCCTCGTCCGTTACGTCACGACCAGGCACCAGGAAGTGACTCCCCCACGCTACTCACGAGCGCCATCTCTGCTTATAGATGCTCTCGCTGCATCTAGGAGCTATACTGTGTGACACAAACACCAGGCCACTACAATTGCTTCTTGCATCTTCGGCCTGCCAAATACATGCTAAGCAGTGTTCTGTCTGTCCGTCCTCCCATCCATCAGTCCGTGTCCCACAGTAGCATTGTACATACGAGCTGACAGTAAAACACAGGACTTCTTTACCAATCCAATGGAGAACCTGTGCTCTCAGGCGGAGCGCTTGACCTCTGCTTTTCCACATTTATGTGGCGAGGGTTGAGCTCGCTGGCTATGCTGGCTTGGTTGTGGTGGCTTTGGATGGCTTTACACACAGCACACTTGGCCCTGCATTACCTGCCCTGCGAGTAGAAGCTTTGCTGGTGCCCCCTCCAGACATGGTCCTTCTCACCGAGTCACTCCAATCTGCTGGCACCACGGTGCTGAGAGGCTGTAAGATTGCACAAAAACCCAGACAGCTGTTATACCAATCTAAATAATTTTTAAAAAAACAGTTTCTAATAGTGCTGTATCTGTCTGCTTTGCTGCTTCTATGTGCTGCAGAAATGGGCGTTGATGCCACCCACATTACTGGTGGACTTGCGATTGTGATGCGATCCAGAAGTTTCTGTCCTCCCTAGTAAGATTGTCCTCGGCTCCGACCATTGGTGGATCCTGTGAGCCGGCAGAGCTGGGGCAGCAGGCGGGTCTCACTGGCTCTTCATGCACTATTTAAAGCGATTTTTAAAAAAAACACGTCAGCATAAAAACATCAGTTGAAAACAATCCTACAGTTCCATCTACTGGCCTAACCAGGTAAATTTAAACTGTCTCTCTGTTCAAGATTATTTATTAAAAATAGTTTTCATTCGAAGTGATCTTTAAATGAATTATGTTTTTTGTTTGTGTTTAAAGGTCGGAGTCGTTGTTTAATGAAGTAGTTGTTGAGGAGGTCGTGGTTCAGTTCCAGGTCGTTAAGGACACTCGTTAAAAAATCGTTATTCAGGCCGTTTCCCAAATATTTTATATATCAAGTGTGAAAGTAATATTTATTACGTATAGATATATGTAGGCTAAAAATTAGTTGAATAAATATAATAAATATGCTAAATAGAATACATTAAGGAATAAAAAATTAAGCATTATATAATATGACATAATATAACATCCTATAATATAATATAATGTAATACATTAAAGATAGCATTCAATTAGACGGAATTTGAGTGCCTTCTCATTGCATATCCTGTAACTCAATAATCAACTCTACTCTAATGATAGGAGTGTAAGTTATTAACACAATGCTTATCTTAATTTATAGGAGTGAGATGAATTGTGGTTATCAACTGTATCTTGGTAGACTACTGTTGTCAATCTGCATCTGAGGCAGATTTAAGAGGAGAGCGGGATTTGTCTCTATGCTGCTCTTGCGTAAAAGCAGAGACAGTATGTAGTGCTGAGGATTTGTCATCTTGGGTACGAACAGATCTTTCAGGATCTCTTCCTCGGTGTCGTGGATTACTAACGTTACGTCTTTTGTTGTCTAGTGCTTGTTGTCAGAGACTCAGGTTTGTATGAGCTTGATCAATTGAAGTACATTGTGTGTCCATATCTTGTATTTTCATGTGATCCAGGAATTGTTGCAGATCTACCGGATCATAGAAATATTTAGAGTCTCCATTCTTGGTAATGCGAAAGTGAGCTGGTTCAAATAAGCCATATCTGATGTCCATTTGTCGTAGTTGAGGTCTGATAGAGAGAAATGCTTTGCGTCGCTCATTAGTCTCTTTAGAGAAGTCGGCAGCCATATGGATGACATGCCCATCATGTGAGAATGAACCTTGCAAGCGTGCTGCAGTTAGTCGCTGTCTTACTTGCTCATGCCTCAAGAAACAAGCAATGAGTGGCCTCGGTCGGGCTGTAAGATCCTTTCGTGTAGGCCCTTGCGATGTGCTCTCTGTATTTCTAATGGAGGATCAAAAGTAATGCCGATTAATTTCGGAAGGATGTCACGTAAAAACATTCTAGCATTTTGACCTTCGATGTTCTCCGGAAATCCAAAGAAGCGAACGTTCTCTTCTACTACAGTCTTCCAAGTCAACTAACTTGCTGCGAAGGAACAGAAGTTCTTGATCTTTGCTTTGCACTGAGTCAAGACGACTCTCCACCGCTGTTAGTCGTAGATCTAATCCTTCAGTTTTCGTATGGAATCCCACAATTTCTGCCCTGATCGTTTTGGCCTCGGCTGCCAGAGATGATATATTAGCATCCATATCTTCCAGACGTCGACTGACAGTTGAAATTTCCTGTAGGATGCGATTCATTGTGTCACCTTGTGTAAAGGTAGTGGCACTATGAGGTGACTCTTTTGTGGAGGGAGTAGTCCCTTTCGCGGGCATGCTGCTTGACTGCTTAAGAACTTCAGCAAAGAGGAGTGGTGTGGAGGGTTTACTCCCGTGCTTTTTGTTTGACATTCAACCTTGGCCCCGAATCAAAACCCCGCAGCAGTGTAAAAGCGATATCTGCCGATTTGCACTGTTCTTAATCAGCTGCGCTTAATATTTTATGGGCAAACTCCTTCGCCGTCCTCCTAAGGTTGACAGATTTATGTATAGGGGTACTTTCCATTGTAGTTATATGGATAATCCGAGTCCTCTTTTTTTCCCTCTGTTATAATTTATAGTGACACCACTTCACTTTCCACTCACACAAAGACTAGCAGGTGTCGTTGTGGGTGTTTCACTTTGCCAGATCACCAAAGGTAGGTAACAAAACTGCATGTGTGATTTAACCCACCAAGCTGCTACTCCAAAATGACGTCTTGGAAAGTAGTAAACCCAACAATGCCAGTAAAATAAGCAGCAAGTACAGAGACTATTGAACAAAGCATATAAATGTAAAATTGAGCTTTTCATTTCCGTCCTTCCAAGTTGGCCTCGACTGCCGAGTTTATTTTGTTAAAACAGTAAGCATTGGGAGATAAGGCTCAGGAAAGCAGGCGTTCTTGCTGACAGGAATTGAGATTAATTATTGATTCCAGTCATCTTATTCTATTTAATATCTTTCCGAGCTAATTGCAGGCATCACATAGGCCAATTAACTTATAAAGCTTGGCATGGTATATTAAACGTTAGATTTTTCAATGATAGACAATAAATATGTTTAAGAATTACATTCCCCTGTGACGCGTTGAATTTACAGAAGGGGTGTAAAACAAATAAAGTCACCTCACTTTATATGGCGTTCTGTATTTCGGAACTGCCACATGACTATCGGGACTGCCACAGACATATTTATATAAATAGACCTCTCCGCAGCTCCTCAAAGCTCCGTCCGGAATTGAAGACTAACAACGGTGGCGTATGCGAGGTCCGGGGACTTCGAGATTACTGAAGACCAGCTGACGTTGCGCTCTCCTCAGAACACGACCTCTTCAAAATGGGTTATGGCGGGCCTCATACGACTCCAGACTTCGGGCGAAACGCTTCCACGGACTTTAATAATGCAGGTAACATCAAAATTTCAGCCCCCATAATACAGGTGAACGCGTCGCTCCTGTTAGAGGCTCCTCTCCCGGCGGAGCTCCCGACTCAGGCGGCCATTTTCCTTCGTGGCCAGACCACGCCCCCAATGTGTATGTTTTCAAGTTGAAAAGGATCGCACAAGAGTATGTTTTGTAATGAATTTGAGAGAGACTCCCATCTTAGGATGCTGCTATTCCAGAGAAACGTTGAGACAACTCAAAATGTATTTCCTTTCTGCAAGTGAGCATCATATGCATTCCTTCGCAAGTAAGATATGTTATTAGGCACTTTGGGCCAGATGTACTAATGATGGAGCAAGGAGACTTGCTCGGAAGCAATCCTCTAGTTTAACTCGCTAACGAATTACTAACAACGTCTTGTAAATAATAACACGCAAATACAGAAAACACGCGGGTTAGCGAAGCTTGCGTATGTGTGTACTAATATAAATAACAATGAAAACGGACTAATCCAGCTCTAACTGGGAAATCTTTACCGCGCATGCGTCAACTGCATCTACGCAGTATGACGGTACTAATGCTTGGAGGGAAATTCTAGCGCATGTGCAGAAGGCATTAAAATGGAGTCTTGAAGACTCACGTGCATGGCATCTGCTTAGCCGAATTGAAAACCAGCTATTTTACTAATGCTAATGCGGGGAAAGAATTAATAAGTAAAGAGGGTTAGAGTAGAGAGGGGTGGTATACAGTGAAACCATTTATTTGTGAAAGTAACATTTCTTCTTTTGACTTTATTATTAGTGCGCATTTGGGCCTTTCACGTTTGTCTGAATTGAGCTGACTGATTCAAGTTTGCGCATGCCTACATGAGAGCTGACCCAGAGGGATGACCAAGCTATTTGACAGCCGTCCAAGGACGAGAATGACGTGCCCTGTGAACAGTGGGTGAAGAGTTTGGACATGTATTCTAGTGTGGATTTTGGCCTCATTGTCGACATTGCTAAGTTAGCTTAGGCCTAGCTGCCATGATGCCTCCTTTGCACACGTTACTCTGTGACTTTGTTTTTCTAGACTCTGCTTGTGACCGTTCACATTAGAACTGTCTGCCTTTCACCTTTTCTCATGTGCTCTGTGGTTTTCGTCTGCACACAATGTACAAGGTCGAAAAACAACGTCCCTAGTTGTTGCTGTTCTGGTCAGCCCCTCGCACTTAGACATAGCATGAAATACAGCTGCACTGGAGAAATTTGTGTGCTTTTAATATTGTGATCTCCCTGTTGGTGGGACTTGGAGTAAAGCCTTTCCAGGGAGAAGAGCTGTGCTTGTCCGATGATGTAAACCTGGCATTTGGTTCTTGAGGTATGGGGGGTCCCCCTGACAAAGCCCAGAGGTCTTCTATTTTTATAATAAACTAGTTACTAGCACGGGGAGGGTGGCAAGGCATTTTAGTCCTTTATCCACTGTCTTCATAAAATGCTGTCCCCGTTTGTATTCTATGGAATTGTAACAATGCTTACTGTTTTGTCTTTATGCATTATGCTGCTATTAATGGCACGTGTACTGTGTCTTAGAGCACGTTAGTTGAAATAAACATTTTAAACTATACAGTGTCTCTTAATACACACGTTGTGGAGAAGTATGAGTGAGTAATGAAAGAGTGTTCTTGCTCCCGCGATTCCTGTAAGAGTCCGTGTTCTGGGATGTCTAATCATTGGTAGCTTCGCTGTAGTACGGAGAACGAATGAGACACTATAGCTAGTCGGATTGGGATTTTGGGTACTAAGGTGTATGGTTGGTACACAGCTATACACCGAGGTCCTGTTTTCCTGCGCATAGTTCTGTATATGTGCAGAATCCCCGCAATATGGCGCCCAACGTGGGACTTCTTATCTGCGAGACGCTTGAGTAGTACTTGTGCTTGTCCACAATTCCCTTCACTTATGTTTCCGGAAACATATATGAGGGTGTAACCTCCTATATTGATGTTTTTATAGGTTATTTCAAGCTTGAAGTTATTAAAAGGTGTTCTCTTTAATGTTAACCCTATATTGCGCTGCCACGCACTAGGTTGTTTTTCATTCTTAGTCTTAATGGCTGTGAATATAAATATCCCGGCACATAGCCGCGCTGCGAGCTCATTTGACAGCGTATGGAGTGCCTGACGCGGGTGTCGCCCTCATCTTTGTGGTCCAAGCTGATCCGGCTTACCACTTTGAGGTGTTTTACTCATGGGTCACTTTTCTGGTGGTGGAAGGAGCTGACCATTTGTTCCACGTTTACGCTCCCACCGCCATTCCTAATGTTTATCGGCCTTATCAGGCTCTTGAAGTACCGCTCACGGCATGGCAACACCGTGTTTGGTTTAATGGCGCCCTCCCACATCCGGTCACCCCGATTCGTTTAGGCCCCTTATCGATAGATGGGGCCACTTGGCCTGTTTTGGCCAGGTATACCCCACATCCACGTCATTTAGCGGTTCCAGTAGATGAACTGCGCGTGCTGCATACGTCTTTGATCCGTGTGCATAGAGCCTTAGTACAATATGTCACAGGCAACGTACAGATGGCCCTTCCTGGAGTGGCGGCGCATCCAGCTGGGCTTGGCGGTGTGACCATAAGTCCCGTCATGGTTAATTCAGTGGTGGGCAAGCGCCCACAAAACAAGGATGATTTGCCTTATTGGCTTGCAGAAAAATTTGACCAGCTGGAGGCGGTGTTTCCAAATTCCAAATACCTAAAGACTTAATTCCCGAGTTGACAGAATGCAACAACTGGGGCAAGGTATTCGCAGCAGTGTATGCGAAGTGTTTCGGCACTCCATCCATGACGGTCCTCCCCACCGTGATTAAGCGTGTACAAGATGAACATGGCCCTGAAGCGGCTGTGGAATTGGGGATGAGACTGGTGGGAGTGTTCGATGTAGTGGCTGATCTAATCCTTGCGAACGTCAAGGGTGATGTCGTCAACTTTCAAGTCGCTAATTCTTTGGCTTTAGTCCCAGAGCCAGACAAGCCTCGCGAATTGCCAAAAATTATTGCACAGGCTTATAAAACCATTGGCCGCAATAGTTTGGGGGTTAAGCCTTTCGCTAAAGCATAGCTCAAACACAACCACAACAAAAATCTCAGTCTGATAAAGACGAGAAACCGTTCTTTTCTAAAAAGAACTGGAAGTTGAAGAAACAGGGAAAGCAACAACCAAAACCAGGGTCGCGTGCTGCGTCACCGGTTTCCGTATCTTCTGAACACACTTATGATTTGCGCGACCGAGCGAGAATTAAATCTCCTGATAGATTTCAGGTCCCTGACCAGCGTTCTCCTCGTTCTTCACAGGCACTGTTGACCTCACAGGCTGGTGGAGGAGATCGCCAGGAAAGAGGCAGGGGTCGTGACGCCCCACAGGGACGAGACCAACCTCGACAATCAGGGAGAGGGAAACAAGAGGAATTTCCCCGTTCTCGCCCACAGTTTCAGAAGAAAAAAGTTGCAGCTTTAACAGCGAGATATGCCACAGACGGTGAGAACGAGACTCCTGAATTGGACGCGGGCAGTGACGCTGCTAGACAGCGCCGCAGAAGTTACCATAGTGCGGGAGGCACTACGTCCTCATGTGGAGGCGACAGCAACTGACATTTTCATTACTGTCGAGACAGCTGACACCAGAGTGGCACCCCCTGACAGACTATTTAATATTGTCCTTCAAATTGAAGGTGACATTGAGCGTGTTATTAAAGGAATTTTTGGGGAAAATCTGACCTCTTCTTACGACATTTTGTTGGCGGAGGCAGATTGGCCGCCCCCATTTGTACTTGCTGCTCCGAGAGGGGAGGAAGACATCCTTCCGAGCTTTTCGCGTCATGTCCCCAAGGGCAGAGCGGAGGTGTTAGGAGCTGAATGGGCTGTGGCCCAGGCCCTGGCACTGTACCGTAATCATGTGGGCTGGGATGAGGATTCTCCCCACCATGATATACCATTGCGGTCTCTGCCACAGCCTCAACCCCAATATCCCCTCCGGCGGGAAGCTAAGGGTCCCGTTTCAGACATTCTGACACAGTTAGAATATGAAGGAGTAATTGAAACATGCGTGTCACCAATGAATAATCCCCTTTTCGCGGTTTCTAAACCCGATGGGTCTTACCGCTTGGTTTTAGACTACCGGCATTTGAACTCTCATTGTCGAACCTTTGCGGTACAGAATACCCATAGTTCTGCGCTCGTAGACAGTCTTGTTCGTAAAAAATATAAAACGACACTTGACCTTTCCAATGGTTTTTACACTCACAATTTGTCCCCGGACTGCAGTCAATGGACCGCGTTAACTTCCGGTGGAAAAGAATGAAAATTCCGGCGTTTGCCAATGGGCTACAAGAACAGCCCAGGGGTTTTCGCCGCCCAGGTTGTCTCTTTGTTGGACAGCATAGACCCAGATGCGTATTCGTACGTGGATGACATATCTGACAGACGAATTATGGCCGCATCTTTCCCGAGTAGACCGTATTATTCTTGAGTTCGCGGTCTTAGGATACAAATTAAATTTTGCCAAATCTCACATCGCAGAATATACTGTGTTGTTTTTGGGCTATGAGCTCAACAATGAAGGTAGGGGCTTAGCTCCCCACTTCCTGGAGAAGTGTGCACTTTTGCGCCCTCCAACAACCCTGAAAAAACTTCAGTCTTTACTGGGATTTTTAAACTTCGGGCGGTCTTACATTCCCGAATACGCCCAGCGTATCAAGCCTCTCTATGCCTTGATAAAACCTACCTTTTCGAAGTCATACTGGCTTCCGGAACATTCGCTTATTCTGCAATCTGTGCAGTCTGATCTACTTGAATCTAAGTTCTTGTTGACTCGTGATAACCATACGAACCTGGTGATTAGAATTGTGCCAGGGGCAGTAGGTTTCACGTACTTGACGTTTAACGAAGGTGACACAGTACCTATTGGCTACAAATCGCATCTTTACACTTCAGCGGAGTTGCGCTTTTCAACTGTGGAGAAAGTTTTGACTGGAGTGCAAATGGCGATTCTTAAGGAACGCGCACTGGCACAGGGAAAACGCATCTTGGTTGTCACCCCCTATCCTGCCCTGGAGGCAGTGACCAAGGCAAGTGTACCAAACTCTAAGGCTTTGCACCCCCGTTGGATACAATGGGCTACTTCTTTGACATCTCCGGATGTCACCTTTATCTTTGATTCCTCTCTTCAGACACAGGAGTTCTTGCAGTATGAATTTGTTCATCCCCCTCCTCTGTCTTTGCTGCCACTTGAGGAGTACAAATGTATCATTTACACCGATGGTTGGGCGCAACCGGCCACGGGTTCTAAGCATGCGTACTCAGCAGCATGTGCTATTGTGGCAGGTCACATGGTGAACGGTGAGTTCAAATCGAGTGTTGTGCACACGCAGGCACTGGGAGACAGTACCGCACAATTGGCCGAGCTGCGTGCTTTGGTGCTCGCACTTGAGTTTGCAGATCCGGATGTGACTACACTTATTGTATGCGATTCTTACTTCTGTGTCCAGTCTTTTAATGACAACTTATTCTTTTGGTCTCAAAACGACTATAGAGATTCTAAGGGCAGCGCAATTAAGCATAAAATGCTTTTAGGTTCGAGTAGCAGATCTTAAACAACGTCTGCCTCTCACACAGGTGATTCACACTCTTGGCCACCAGCGTGTGGGCGCACACGCGGTCGGTAACAGTTTGGCGGATGAAGCTGCCAAATCAGCAGTAGCCACGTGCTCAGTAGCAGCCGTTACAAGATCCATGCCAAAAATAGATAATGAGATTTTGGCAGCTATTGCTGCAACCAAGGAAGGCTCCAATTACCCACAGGGTTTCCCTTCCAAGTACTCTTATCCCTTAAGTCCCGACCATGTTCCTTATGTAAGAATTCCGGACGTTGGTGATCGGCTGATTCCCAACGCGGACCGCAGACAGTCTTTGATAACAGCCGCACACGAAGGCTTGGCTTCGGCCCATGCTGGCGTGTCTGCAACTGTTTCACTCTTGCAGCAGCGTTACTGGTGGCGTGGTTTGTATAAACAGACCCGTACTTATGTCCTTTCTTGTGACATTTGTCAGCAAATTAAGCCCTCTACGGTTACACGTCCGCCACAAACACAGCTCTGCATTTCTAATAAACCTTTTGGTAGTTTATACCTTGATCACTGCAGTCCATTTTCTTCTGATACTGCATATAAATAGATCTTAGTTGCAGTTGATTCGTGCACACGTTTCATCTGGGTTTGGCCACAACGCAGTGCTGACGCTCGAAATGTCATCAGGGATTTGCGTGTCTTTGTGGGAATTTTTGCCTGTGGCACCTTCCATTCCGACCAAGGTCCAGCGTTCGCCTCTAAGGCGTACAAGGACGCGATGAGGTCAATGGGGGTGCTGGTGCAATTTTCGTCTCCATACAGGCCTGAGGGCAACTCAATTGTGGAGCGAATGAACCGTGACTTAAAGCAATCCTTCACAGCTAGAGTCTTAGGTACTGGCAGGAACTGGCTGGCCCACTTGTATGGCGTGCAACGTGCACTAAATAATCTCCCTAGAAGATCTCTGGGTGGGCGGACCCCATACGAAATGCTCTTTGGCATACAGATGTTTGTGCCAGACCTTTATGGTCTAGACTTGCCGGCGAATGCCGCAGTCTTTGACGTAGATAATCATTCTACTATGTTACAGGACTTACAAGAGACCCGTGACAGACTTGCAAACGAACACTTACCTTCAGCCACTGATGCTGCGTTGCAGATTCCGGTTGCCGGCTGGCTTCCGAAGATTGGAGATCTGGCCCGAGAGAAGGTGGAGAACAAAAAAGAATTTGGCCCCTCTTATTGTGCACCGGTTCCAGTTCTTGGCTTGAAGGGTACTCGTACAGTCATCTTACCACCGCTTCCTGGTCGCAAGGACAACAGATACATCTCAGTGGACAATGTCAAGCTACAACATGTGGCCGATCCCGAATAGTGTAACACCTGCGGTATCATGTCCAGCAATTTCAAGAAATCCTGTTCGTGGCCCTCCAGTCTCCACAGGCGCTGATGTTGCCATTGAGATGGTCGCTTTGCCAGATCGCCTGCTCAACCTCCCGGCTTCCTCCTGCAAGTGAGTCAGTGGCTCATTTGCCTACACCACCACTGAACCCAACTCGTTTTTCCTTTGATTCGTCTTCCACCTCCTCATTTATCCCGACCAAATTCAGTATTTTTGTATCCTGGTTCAGAGACAATTTTTGGTCCCTCCATGGACATACATCTGGTTGGTGCTATTCCTGGTTTTCCTGTTCATATCCATTGGCTTTGTGACAGTTTTCTTCTTGCTCATCAATGGTCACTACTTGCCAGAACGCTCTGTGGTGAACTCTGTGGCTGGAACTTTGGCTCCGCATTCTTCTTCTCCCATCATGAAGCGTGACCACACATTTGTGAACATTTCCGCCTTTCCAGTTGCAGATGGCATCGTATGGGATGCAGTGAATTTCCAAATTCATGGACCGACAAATTATTAATGTTCCTAATGTGCTTCGTGTTTCCATGGGTGATGTGGTAAAAAGGAATATTCATTCAGATGATTGGGATGTGCATGCCATTGAATCGTTATTTTCTGATTTGAAATATTATGCTGCTTTTGACGCTGAGGATTTGTACTTAAATTCTGCTAATTATGCCGATTTGTATTGTTACCAGCACTACGGCAACCATTTTCTGCATAAACCCAGTGCAATTCGAGGTAGTTATAATTACACCCAATGGGAACATTGCCCGACCCCTCTGCAAGGTAGCTCGCAAACACTGATAAATAAATTTACCTACTTTACAGACTTTGACAGATCTAACCCAGGGTCCTATTATTTTAAATTGAACTTTTCTTCACCTCCAAAGGTAATGTTGACCCACACTAAATTGCTATATTCCAGTTCCTTTAACACACATTAGCTGTGGGTGGCTATGAGCACTGGAAAAACACCATCGACTTGAAATCTATTTGGGGAACTAAATCTTGGCAGGTACGCGGTACACAAGCTTTGTACCGTGCTTGCCTTATCCCCACACAAATGTTATTTTTAAATAATACTATATATCAAACAACTTGTTTGGGTTTGGCAACTTCCAAACAATTGAATGCACCTTCCACTCCGGCGTTGTCTTCCTGGCCGAACAGGAGCTTGCATTTAAATATTTCCCTTGAAACTTTGCAAGCGTTGGTTCAAAATAATATGTTTAATGCCTCTGCACTAGCTCAGTCGGTTGGTGTAGCCCATAGCATCTAATGCATGCCAACTGCGTTTTCATAACTCTGCTCCGGGTTACAAACAGGATAGACCAGATCCACGGTTTTCTGAATCACGTACGGTTACGACATATTCAGGTGGTAAATTATGTAAACAGTGGTTGCAGCACTCTACATTAGATTCCGTAAAACAACATTTATCCCTCCTATCAGACAACATCGATCTGGCCGATTTTGTTCTAGGACCTCGAGGTCCAAGACCTAAAAGATTTGTTTATGCGACTTACAATGAAATCTGGAAGCTTTCACAAATAGAAGCTGCTTCCCGTTTACGGGAAATAGATCAAGCAAATCTAGAAAAAGTGCTTGCTGTTGTCGACAATAGTATTAACACCCTGTCTTCCCGCATTTACACATTAGAGAACATTGTTTCATCTGTTGTTGATATTGTACAAGATGACGTGTCTGTGTTATATCATGGTCAGAATCAATTGCGTTCAGTAATGCAGTTTGCATGGACTTTGCAAACACTGAAAATGGGGAAGGTTCCATGGAATTTTTTAAACACATCTGCCTTGTTCTTGCCGTTTAATTTAACTGAGAAACAGCAGTTCATGTCCATGAAAGATGCAACATACACTCTTCTACATATCGAAAAAATAGATCCTTTACCGTTCTCTGTGGCGGAGACTTACTCTGCAGTGTGGCTGGTAAATGGGGTTATCACCTTTCCTTTTTCTTTATTTGAATTCAGTTCATGCATGAAACATTATCCGGTTGGCCGTTTTGAGCCTTTGGGTAGTGCCTTTTTGCACGAACATTGGTCCCTACCTTTCACATACAGATGCCTTAGGGATGACAAAGAGGTATTCCTCACAGGGGAGACTTGCGATTCTACAGTTGGTCATTCCCTGGTTTGTAAAAACATTAAATTGCACGGGGCTTGTAATGTTTCTGCCCCGAATCTTGCTCGTGTTTTAAAGGGCATTCCTGTTCCTGTTATATCACCTACTTTCACTATGCTTGCTAATGGTAGCTATCTCCTTTTAAATAATCAAGACTGCTGTGGGATGCAGGCAGGCATACCCTACATTGTAAGTTTCTCAACGCGTAGTGTGCTGCAAAAATGTGCTTTTTCCACCCCCGCGTGGGAAGTTAGATAGTTCCATTTGGCCTTACATACCGACTTTGAAGGCAGATTTCAATAAATTGAGCAGAATAAAGGCGCTATTATTAAACCAGGAGGTTATGCTCACTTCCGCTCGGGAGACCTTCGTCCTCCAGGTGGCCAGCACGCACAGTGAGATACAGGCCCTTTTGAACACAAACCTCCTCCAACATTTCGGTGAACTGATTCACCGTATATTCAATGCTTCTAATACCGAAGGTCTTGTACACTTTTTTAAAGTTGTGGGCTCTGGCCTTTTGACCTCTTTTCAGACTATTTTTGGTGTAATTCCGGCTTTTATTCTTTCTATTTTTTCCAGCGTCTTTGGTGGCTTCCCATTGATCCTAGCCTTAGCTGCTGGAATATTGCTTTTACTTTGTCTGTTGCGCAGTGGCTGCACCTCCTGTTGGCCTACACAACCCAGGGCGACTGCGGATGCTCCGTGAACGCATGATTAACAGCTTCGGCATCCTGCCGCTGGCGACACTCAGCGTGTCTTATGGGCTTTCCTATCGCTTTGCGTATGTCACTTGCGTGCAACCTGTGATGTCCTGCTTACGATGTCCGTTCTCTTGGTCCTTGGATATTTGCCTCTCCAATACGTCTTGTTCGGACCCGGATTTCGACCAGTTGATGGGCCCCTTAGTGGCCCATGAACGGGAATGTTCCGGTGCTGGATTAATGGCACGTGCGGCTGCACTTGGGGTCTTGGCACAATGGGATATCTGGGCGGCTGCTCAGAATCTCCTACAACGAAGTTATATTGAGTATCACGCAAGTTGTCCCGCAATGCTGATCGCTGCTCCCTATTATGAGGAGCATGAATGCAGTTTTGATTTGTTGAATTGGATGGCATCTCTTTTTTCGAACGATGACAATGATGTCTTTTTGGAAGGTGTTGCAGTGTTCTGCCCATACACTCTGATGGATTAGTTGCATTGACTCTCAATGAACTGCATAGCTGGATTTCTTTTCTGGTCTTTGAGTGACCTATTGCCTGGCCCTATCTAGGATTTTTTTTTCTCCAACGTTTTTTTTTTACTCTCCCTTTCCTTCAAAAGGACATTTCCCAACTATAGACGTTTACATTCTGCTCCATCTATTCGAACTCTGTTTTCGTCCTATGTCTTGACCTATGGACTGACCAGGGGAGGGTGTAGTGTGGATTGTGGCCTCATTGTCGACATTGCTAAGTTAACTTAGGCCTAGCTGCCATGATGCCTCCTTTGCACACGTTACTCTGTGACTTTGTTTTTTCAGACTCTGCTTGTGACCGTTCACATTAGAACGGTCTGCCTTTCACCTTTTCTCATGTTCTCTGTGGTTTTCGTCTGCACACAATGTACAAGGTCGAAAAACAACGTCCCTTGTTGTTGCTCGTTCTGGTCAGCCCCTCGCACTTAGACATAACATGAAATACAGCTGCACTGGAGAAATTCGTGTGCTTTTAATATTGTGATCTCCCTTTTGGTGGGACTTGGAGTAAAGCCTTTCCAGGGAGAAGAGCTGTGCTTGTCCGATGATGTAAACCTGGCATCTAGTTCTTGAGGTATGGGGGTCCCCCTGACAAAGCCCAGAGGTCTTCTATTTTTATAATAAACTAGTTACTAGCACGGGGAGGGTGGCAAGGCATTTTAGTCCTTTATCCACTGTCTTCATAAAATGCTGTCCCCGTTTGTATTCTATGGAATTGTAACAATGCCTGTTTTGCCTTTATGCATTATGCTGCTATTAATGGCACGTGTACTGTGTCTTAGAGCACGTTAGTTGAAATAAACATTTTAAACTATACAGTGTCTCTTAATACGCACGTTGTGGACAAGTATGAGTGAGTAATGAAAGTGTTCTTGCTCCCGCGATTCCTGTAAGAGTCCGTGTTCTGGGATGTCTAATCATTGGTAGCTTCGCTGTAGTACGGAGAACGAATGAGACACTATAGCTAGTCGGATTGGGATTTTGGGTACTAAGGTGTATGGTTGGTACACCACTATACACAGAGGTCCTGTTTTCCTGCGCATAGTTCTGTATATGTGCAGAATCCCCGCAACAGTATGGGAATGGAAGGAAAGAATAAAGTTTAAGGGGATGGGTTTTGCGAACAATGGTTCAAAGAAAATAAGTAATATGTAAGCATGGTGTGATGATCATCCCCACTTGCCTGACCAATCAGAATACGTATTTTTGCGATATTGAAACTTTAGTGGGTGGTACATGGAAAACAAAAGGTATAACTGAGGTAGCTTTAGTTAGTTGGTCAGAGGCGTCGATGCTGGAAGTCGAGAGCTCGGGATGCTGTCGGTGCTGTGGGTGGTGCTGATGCTGAAAGGGACTCTGTGAGATGCTGATGAAGACTCCGAATGCAGAACCATCTATCTTTAATTAATTGGGTTAGACAAGAAGATTGCGGAAGAAACTCGAGGAGAATGAGTGTGTCAGAGAGGGGTGCGACGCAGTCGTCGGTATTTTAGAGAGGTTAAGTATCCTGTCCCGATTCCTGTCCTGAAGTCTTTGTCTCCTGATCTATCCCGGGGGACCCTTACCAGCCCTTTGGCCAGAGGGTTTGGTCTTCACACCATCCTTGGTAACCATAAATTCATGATATTTGTAGATGATCTTTTCTCTCTGTCCTCTCCTTTCCAGGCAGAGTTATTGTATGTGTCTGAAATATTTTCTTAAAGAAGATTTGATTTGAAATCCTACGAATGAGGGTGTTTGTACTATAATTTGAAATGGTTCACATTCACTTAATTAGATAAAGATTTTAAAACTTCCAGAGTCTGTGGTTATTTCCTTTAATTAAAGAATAGTTAATAAGTTATGTTAATTAGCACCATCAACTAGTTCAACTAATGGTCCATTGACCAGAGGAAAGAACTTTTTGATCAGTGAAAGGTTAGTTATGAATAAGAAATAACTAATCCTGAATAAGGGAAAATATAAACTAAACCCAGCGGTCTACTTGGATCTGTGTAAGTGTTTATGGGCCCAGGTGAGTATATGGTAGTAGAGTATCTGTTGTTAGTATACCGCTGGATCAGTTTTCTGGTAGCAGAGTTATGGTTATTATTGACTAGTTTGGTGATAAGTATAGATTATTGATTTATGTTTTAACAAAAGAGTTAGCGTCTTTGTTTTATGTTGTCCAGAATTCCCGGGGAATGAATAGCGGGTGGTGACAGAAGCCATACTGCAGTGAGGTGACTCGTCTGTTGGAATAACACTGAGAAGCTACGCAGGGCTGGCAGTGTTAAACTAGGGACTATTTCGTATAAAAGTAGATTGCGAATGATAGCAAAAGGGGTTCGCTGGTAAAACTTTGGTCTCATTTCCCAATACGGGGGACACTGGAGGAGTAGCAGGTTCTCTGGAGCTTGAATGAAGGGTAAGCGGAAGGTTTTACTCGCAGTGTATGAAGAGTAAGCGGAAGGTTTTACTCACAGCGGAAAGAAAATCTATCCTTTGGTTTTAGTGGAACAGGCAGAGTAGCGAATGTTTTTATGTAGTTAATAACAAAGAATTTAATGCAAAGTATTAAGAAAATAAGTTTTTGTATTACCCTGTGAAGGGAGGGTCAGTTGCCGGAGTTGGACGGACGTCACAGAGAGCCGCGGTGGGATAGGTTGAAACAGCGGGCGTGTGACAGAAGCAGCCTTGTAAAGGAGGGGTCAGTAGTAAGGAGCAGAACTGACGTCAGAAAAGGCCGCGCTGGAATTGGTCAGATCACGAGCGTTAGCCTGATTTTGATTGGATAACCAGTTAGAAGCCACGCTAGGATTGGTGGAAGGAGAGATTGTATGCGGGATTTTGATTTGATTACTAGTGTGAGACGTGCAGATAAAAGATTTCAAGGGTTTGCAGAATACAATTTTATATATCATTCATCTAGGATGTATGGAGAAAAGAGAAAAATGTCATTTATAAAGAAAATTAAGAATTTCTTTAAAAAGATAAGCCTGTGTTGACTAGAGAGGGAATTCCTATTCCGCCACCGAAGACACCAGCATCTTTTATGATGATGGAAAGAGGATATCATACTTGTGTGTGGTTGGAAAATTGGATAGAATATTCGAGAGGTGATGGAGTGCTAGCGTTTCCTGAAAATGGTACGTTTAATGGGAGAATTCTTCAGAATATGAGAATGAATGATTTGGAACCTAGACCTAGGTTAACTCAATATGAGGCTTTGGAAGAATGGGAGACGGAGTCATATGAACGCCAGAAATGCAGAGGTGGGAGATATAAAGGATTTTTTCCCAGATACTTGCAAGAATCACGCGAAGGGCAGATGAAACAGTGGAGGAGAGCTATGGTATCTGAAGGTTTATATCCAGTATTAGTGGCTGAGGAACAGTCTGGAGGAAAGTGTAAAGAGAAAACGAAACACTTGAATACAACCAGATATGGTGAATCAGATGATGAGTTGTTAGAGGATATTTTAATTAAAAATCCACCACCGTATCAAGAAGCAACTAGTAAGGTTACCCCAAGCGCACCAGCGATAGGAATGCCTTTAACCCCACAAATTTTACATGATACGTCATTTAATAGGGTGCTGCAAGATAATGAGAGAGATGTTTTAAATAAAACTAGAGAAAAGTTAGTAAAGAAAATAAGTCAATTAAATTTGAATACTGAAGCTTTGACAGTACCAGTGACTATTGGTCCGGTAATCCCATTGTACGGAGATAAAAAGACTTGCCAGAAACCACAAACTGTAACAATTCCGTTAAATAGTCCTAGAAAAGAAGTAATCATTACAGATGATCAGGTCAGTGAAAGTGAATCAGTTATTTCATTAATGGATCTCCCTAATGTGGAAACCTTAACTGAAACTCCTAAAAGAGTTACGCCTATGAATCTGAGAGAAAGGAGACCTTTGGTTCCTATAGGAACTGGAGGTGCAACAGTAGTTACCCCTGAAGACATAGAAAGATGGGCACAGGAACGAGATAATCGGAACGTACCACCAAAGATTTTTGACATAGTAGATTGAAAGTGGAATTAGAAGAAATGATAGTGGGAAGTGTGGGTACAGAAAGATTGAATGCTTACAATGATGAAGAATTATTATTTTTATGTAAGAGTATAACCAGAAGAGCAAGAGTATTTCATGAGAAATTAACAGAAGTTGATTCAGAAATTGGAATAGATATAGGGAAATCAAAGTTGTTGCAGAAACCATATCGAGTGGATTTTACTGACAAAGATTTAGAAAGTGTTAATGCATCTGGAAAGAGACTACAGATAAAGGAGTTAATGAATATTTTGCGAAAATGGGGAGTCATTGATGAATGGAGAATTAGATGGATAAGAAAGAAAGAGGAAGTTCAAGCGAGAGAAGCATCATCTGCATTTCCAGTAAGGGAAACAGAAAAGGTTGAGAAATTGTGTCCAATGAGAGAGGTTCCAGGAGGAGGATATGTTCATGTTCCTTGGAGTAGACAAGATATTTTGTCATTTACAAATGATTTTCCAAAATTGAGAGAAAAACCAGTTGAATGGTATAAACAGGTAGAAAGATTTGTGAAGGTTTCAAAGGTCTTATTGAAGGATCTGGATGGTTTGTTTGACATTGTGGCACCTGCTGATTTATGGACGGAGTGTAAGATTACAATAGATTGGCCAAGTGAAGAGTATGCTAGAGACTCAAAGACAGGAGCACCCTCAGAGGAGGTGATGAAGAAATATCACCAAGTGATTACTTTTTGAAAGGGAAAATTCCTCCTAAAGAAACAGATTGGGTAAAGATAGATAGGACGACACAAGAACCAAATGAATCTGTACATGCGTATTATGAAAGGTTATTGCAGGTGTTTAAGCAGTATAGTGGTTTTGAGAATATTGGTGATAAGGACATGGGACATTTTGTGTATCGATTTGTATATGGTTTGAAACCAGAGATTAGTCAGATGATACAGCAGCACATGTTGTGTTGGCAAAGCAAGACAGTGGATGAGATTTTAAAGTATGCAAAATACTGCGGAGACGACATAGAAGCAAGGCGTAGAAAACTAAAAGAGAAAATGATGTGGGCACAGGTAAAGTTGGCAGAGCAACAGGAGAATAAAACCAATACTCAGACTGATAATCAAGTGAAAGAGCAGAGTCATAATGATCAAGTGGCGAATGGTAATAAATATAGAGGACGAATGAACAGAGAAGAAGCAAAGAAGAAGTTTCCTTGTCATGCGTGCGGAAAGCTTGGACATTGGAAGAACGAGTGTAAGAGTATTCAGAATAATAATGGGCCAAATCAAAATTTAATCCCACAGATGCAGAATGAAGTACTTATGAATCAGCAGCAGCAGGTAGTTACTCCACAATATCAGGTGCCACCAGCTCCTATGCCAAACTTTGTGAACCACCAAAAGTTCAGTACGAACACCGGATTTCAAGGTAAGAATAATAGAACAGTTGCGCAATATTTGTTGCAGCATGATGAGGAAAATTCAGACTTTGTACAATGACGGTGCCTGAGGGGGGAGGAAGAGGAGTGCGTGCTTGGCGCATCCTTGCCGGTAGATCAGTCAGGTCCATTTGTTGATGGGAAAGTGGAAGGTAAAGACATCACTTTTCTATTGGATACTGGTGCTACCCGGTCTACTGTGAGAACAGCAGATATCCCAAACCTACCCCTCTCGGGAGAATCTATCCAAGTTGTAGGCGTATCAAATCAACAGATTAGAACCCCAATCACGAAACCAATGGAGGTGCACATTGGAAACTTTAAAGAAATGCATCGTTTGTAGTTTGCGATTCCAGTCCAGTAAATCTGTTGGGAAGAGATCTACTGTGCAAAATGAATTGCACGATCTATTGTACACCAGATGGTGTCGCTTTCCAGACCCCTGATGAAGATGTTATATATAAAATGATGCTAGTCAAGCAAGGAACAGAAGTAGATAAAATGTTTTCATTAATGACTGAAAATGAATTACCAGAAGAGTTGAGAGCCACAGTCAATCTGGAAGTGTGGGATTTTACAGGAAAAGATATTGGGCTGATGTCAAATGTAGACCCAGTGAAAGTGACAGTGAAGGAAGGTGCAGTTTATCCAAACACACGACAATACAAGATGAGTCCAGAAGTAAAAGCAGGAATTATTCTAGAAATCGATCGAATGGTTAAACAAGGCATTTTAAAAGAAATAATGAGTAGCCCTTGTAATTCACCAATCATGGGACTTAAAAAGCCTAGTGGAAAATATAGGATAGTGCAAGATTTACGAAAAATAAATAAAATTGTAGTACCATGTTGCCCAATAGTACCAAATCCAGCAGTGATCCTTTATCAGATACCTTGGAATGCGGGCTGGTTTACAGTAATTGATTTATGCCAAGCATTCTTTTCTATTCCTTTGCACCCAGACAGCCAGTATCTTTTTGCATTTAAGTTCGAGGATCGTATTTATGCATGGTGCAGAGTTCCTCAAGGGTACACAGAGAGTCTCTCGATTTTTAATCAGATCCTGAAAAAGTGTTTAGAGTCATTGGTCATGCCTGGAAATTCGGTTCTGGTTCAGTACATTGATGACCTACTGGTGGCATCAAGAACACAAGAGGATTGTGTCATTGACACAATTGCATTACTGAACCATTTGGCTGAAGGAGGACACAAGGTGTTTCCAGAAAAATTACGGTTCTGTCAACAAGAAGTTAAATATTTAGGGCATAAAATAGAAAGAGGAGTAAGAAAAGTGACACCGGAAAGAATAAAAATAATCAAGGAGATGCAACTACCTCAGACGCAAAAGGAAATGAGAATGTTTCTGGGAGTTGTTGGGTACTGTAGGCAGTGGATTAACAGTTTTTCCATGCTAGCAAAACCATTGATACAATTGACACGGAAGAGAGCTAAAGATCCAATTGATTGGAATGATGAATGTTTGGAAGCCTTTGTGAAATTGCGGAATTGTTTATGCGAAGCTCCTGCTTTGGGCATGCCTGATTATTCAAAAGAATTTGCGTTGTTTTGCTGTGAGAGAGAAAATTGTGCACTTTCAGTTTTAACACAGAGACATGGACTGAGCCGACGTCCAGTGGCGTATTTTTCTGCCACATTGGATCCAGTGGCTTCAGCTTTACCTGGCTGCTTAAAAGCAGTAGCTGCTACTTGTATGAGTCTGGAGCAAAGTGAGTCAATAGTGATGGGACATTCAGTAAAAGTCTATGTTCCACACTAAGTTGAAATTCTTCTGACAAGAACAAGAACACAACATCTCACACCTAGTCAGCTGACTAAGTATGAAAGAGTGATTTTGGGAGCAGAAAATGTGACAGTGATAAGATGTACGGTTATGAACCCTGCCACATTATTGCCAGACCCGTGCAATGAGGAAGTAAGAGATGAAATGGATCATGATTGTTTGGATGTGACTGAATTGTGTACCAAGCCCCGTCCTGACATAAAAGAAACACCATTAAAGGAAGCTGATCATGAGTTATTTGTGGATGGGTCTTGTTTGAGGATAGAAGAAGGAGGATTAAGTGCTGCATATGCTGTATGTAAGAGAACAGGGGTAATTGAAGCATCCGGTTTACCTTAAGTCAAATCTGCACAAGTAGCCGAATTGGTGGCCTTAACAAAGGCATGCAAAATTGGGAAATAATGGAGAATAACCATATTTACGGACAGTCAATATGGTTTCGGGGTTGTGCACGCTTTTGGCCAACTCTGGATGCAGAGGGGATTTCTGACTTCTTCAGGATCTCCTATAAGAAACAGTAAAAATGTGAAAGATCTGCTGGAAGCATTACAATTGCCAAAAGAAGTAGCAGTTGTTAAATGCGCTGCACATCAGACAGGAAATGACTATGTGGCAGTCGGCAATAGATATGCTGACCAAATTGCTCGATACTGTGCGAAGAATACAATGGCCATAAACAGAAAAGTTGAAACGGGTGAAACCAGCTGCCAACTTATGTTTTTCTCAATTCCAGAAACAGGGGATGAGATTAGACGGTTACAAGAAGAAGTTGAGGAAAAGGAAAAAGTAATTTGGATAAAAGCAGCCTGTACAAAAAGGTCAGAAGATGAAGTATGGGTGTACTTAGATGGAAGACCAGTCATGCCAGATTGTTTGCTCTCTAAAATGGCAAGAGTATATCATGGAGCAACACACATAGGGAGAGATT
This sequence comes from Calotriton arnoldi, assembly GCA_963921515.1. Lineage (NCBI taxonomy): Eukaryota > Metazoa > Chordata > Amphibia > Caudata > Salamandridae > Calotriton > Calotriton arnoldi. Next base: position 506,822 of record CAWUFW010002704.1, on the reverse strand, counting down.
CGATGATCAGATTATTCAGACAGAGTTGGTATAATCCGAAGTTCGGGGTAGTCGCAGAGAGCCTTTGCCAAAGATGCTTAACCTGTCAGCAACAAAATCCAGGCAGGAAGACAGTGGTTAGCTGGGGAAAAATTGGAAAGGCAGAAGGACCCTTCACCAGGTTGCAGTTAGATTTCATAGAGTTACCTCCTTGTAATGGACTAAAGTATGTACTAGTCATAGTGTGTCTGTTCTCAAGATGAGTGGAGGCATACCCCACCAGAAGAAATGACAGTCTTACAGTTGCCAAATTACTATTGAGGGAGTTGATTCCTCGTTTTGGTTTTCCAGTCACTTTGGAATCAGATAGAGGACCTCATTTTAATAATGAAATAATTCGATTAATCTGTGCTGCATTTAACATTGAACAAAAACTGCACTGTGCTTATCGTCCAGAGGCTTCTGGAATAGTTGAACAGCTAAATGGCACAATCAAGTCAAGATTAGGGAAAGTGTGTGCATCCACAATGCTGAAATGGCCAGATGGATTACCTCTTGTATTGATGGGTCTCAGAAGTATTCCAGACAGAAAGACAGGAATGAGTCCTCATGAGGTTCTCATGGGAAGGGCAATGAGGCAAGCATTTATTCCTGGAAACAAATTAATGAGTATAACTGATGATCAGGTATTGGACTATTGCAAAGGATTGGCTGAAATGGTGCGTTCTGTCTCCCACCAGGTTGGAGAAGACGCAGTTGAAAGACAGCCAGACCAAGCACATGATTTGAATCCTGGAGATTGGGTGTTAGTGAAGAAACACGCAAGGAAGTTGTGTCTAGCACCAAGGTGGGATAAACCGCGTCAAGTCATACTAGTCACTACCACAGCGGTGAAGTGTGCAGGTTTGCCCAATTGGATTCATGCTAGTCATACCAGAAGAGTACCGAGCCCTTCAGAACAACAAGAGCAACCACTGACTGAGCAGGCTGAAACGTCAGAAGTTGAAAGCTGTGAAATTGAAGAGTCTAGAGTGATAGATTCTGAAAGACAACTGAATGACGAACAGCCAAGTACAAGTCAGGAAGATTGGATACCAATAATTGAAATACCTGATGCGGTCAAAACAAGAAGAATAACAAAACTGAAAAGGCAGGAAAGTAGACCGGGAAAAAAGAACACACTCAGGTCAAAATAAACAAAGACAATCAGGGACCTGAGGAGGGAGAGTCCGAATTAGAAGAACAAGTTCAGGCAGAAGAAGGACAATCTGAAATAAGACCTGAACAGGATCAGGTAGATCTAGAAGAACAAGTTCGGGCAGAAGAAGAACAAATTATAATAAGACCTGGACAGGTGCAAGTAGAGGAAGGTCCAAGCACAGAAAATAGAGAACAAGGACAGATTGTGCCTAGATTAAGTGAAAATAAAAGGATTCTAGAAGGAGATAGAGAAGGTGAAAGTGCAGTTCAGGTCAAAAGAGTTAGAAAAGGAGACAATTGGCCAGTAGGAGTGAAGAAAATAAAATATTATTTGAGAAAATCAGAAAAGAAACCAGAACAAGTAAATGAAGTCACAAGTCAAACACAATCTAAGCAAACTTTTGTGAAACTCACTCAAAGCCCAGACTGAGAAATTTAAACAGAAAATACAAGGCCCCTGAGTGGACTTGCGTTATACTCGAAGAATTTGAAAACTTAGGCTTAAGTGAGGAAACAGAAAGGGTTCATGTTGCACAGATTGATGAAAGCAAATTGAGACCTCCTTAAAATAAAAAAGAAGAAAAGAAAAATTTAGCAGAAAGAAAGAAAAAAGAGAAGAAATTTTCTCAGATTAAAATGGCAGAAATTGAAGTCACCGAAAGACCAAAACGAGGTTTAAACAGAAAATGTTTTAGATTTTGTTTTTGTAGTATATTATTGGTAGTATTAGTATGGTTATTCTTAACTGTAGGAGTACCTTTATTAATGGAAACAAGTGACAAAAATAATACCATTACTAATGAAAAGGTAGATAGAATAAAGGGAACTAAAACAGAAATAGGGGTAGAAGATGAGGCAAATTATCATAATGAGTCGGATTAGAATATGTCTTCAAATGTGTTTGCTAAATTGTTATTTCAGTATGTTAATACAATGGAAATTAAAAATTGCTATGTTTGTATGAAGTTACCTTCATCAGTATCAGAAGGGGTGACATATCACCATATACCTCTAACATATGGTGTGTCATGTAGTATTTTATCAAGTTTATTCTATGCTACAGGGAGACTTCAGTATTTTTATTCAAATCTAGATGTAGTATTTTCAGATTTGCATATTAGAGAGAAAATGAATCCAGTAGCTAGTAGTAAGAATGCACAATTTATGGGTGAATTCTTTTTAACAATGAGTTTAATAGATATAGCTCAAGCACACGAAAATAATTTAACTTGTACCTTACGTGAAGAAGAAAAGGAGTTTTTGAATTTAGTAGAAGAAAGGAGATAGGATTTAATAAAGAAAGCTGCTGAACAGAAAACCCGTGTACCTCCATGGGTTGGGAAAGAGGGAATCTATGCAAATGGCAAAGCTCGTGCTGCGATGTCCCTGGATTTTGTGAAAAAGGGAAAATTCTGCCTCCATAGATTAAAGACAGATTATAATAATAATTACATTGATTCCAGTGAGTGTGAACACAACTTCCTAATTTTAGGAGGGTGGGGACTAAAAGGGGGAACTGATCCTGTATTTCCAGGAGTTTATTATGTCTGCGGGAACAATGCCTATTATAGGTTACCTGCAAGATGGTACGGGAGCTGTTATTTTGGAATAGTTTTCCCGAAAATATATCATGAGGATGGAATCAATGGAAAATCTAATGAACTAACACGAAGAGCAGCTAGTTTTTCTGAAATAGTAGGAGATATATTTAGTGCATTGATACCCTCAGTTGGAGTCATTCAAAATTCGCAGAAAATTTGTAAATTATCAACCATAGTTGATCGTCTTTCTACAGACACTGCTGGAGGATTCTTAATGATTAACACAGAGATGGTTGCAATCAGGTCTATGGTTTTACAGAACCGTCTTGCTCTTGACATTTTATTAGCAAAAGAAGGTGGAGTCTGTGGTATGTTGAAAATTCAACATTGCTGCACTTATATTCCGGACAAGAGTAGAGAAATTAAAGGATATATTGAAAACATTACAAGAATGCATAATGACTTGACCCAACTGGAGGTTGACAGTGTGTGGGGAAAACTAACAGAGCATAACATCAATAGGGAAATGGTTTACTAATTTTGGGAAAAGTTTTCTAGGTCAAATAATATTACCATTAGTTGTGATAATAACAATAGTAATGATATTAATGATTACATATAAATGTTGCAAAAATAGAGGGAAAGGAAGAATACATCTAGAAAGAGAAGGAAAAGGAAAGAAACGAAAAAGAGAATATGAGGAGATACAACTAGAAGAAATGAAAGGAAAGATATATAAGAAGATGAAAGATTTAGAAGGAAAAGAAGTAACAAATGGAAGAATGAGAAAAGAAATAGAAGATTGAGATGTGCTAAAGTTGGCATCTGGGATGGGATGGGTTATTTTGTGATGGCTTAAAATGCCATCTGAGAGGGGATTGACGGAGCAAGGACTCGTAAAGGAGACTTGCTCGGAAGCAATCCTCTCGTTTAACTCGCTAACGAATTACTAACAACGTCTTGTAAACAATAACACGCAAATGCAGAAAACACGCGGGTTAGCGAAGCTTGCGTATGTGTGTACTAATATAAATAACAATGAAAACGGACTAATCCAGCTCTAACTGGGAAATCTTTACCGCGCATGCGTCAACTGCATCTACGCAGTATGACGGTACTAATGCTTTGAGGGAAATTCTAGCGCATGTCCAGAAGGCATTAAAATGGAGTCTTGAAGACTCACGTGCGTGGCATCTGCTTAGCCGAAATGAAAACCAGCTATTTTACTAATGCTAATGCGGGGAAAGAATTAATAAGTAAAGAGGGTTAGAGTAGAGAGGGGTGGTATACAGTGAAACCATTTATTTGTGAAAGTAACATTTCTTCTTTTGACTTTATTATTAGTGTGCATTTGGGCCTTTCACGTTTGTCTGAATTGAGCCGACTGATTCAAGTTTGCGCATGCCTACATGAGAGCTGACCCAGAGGGATGACCAAGCTATTTGACAGCCGTCCAAGGACGAGAATGACGTGCCCTGTGAACAGTGGGTGAAGAGTTCATGCAAGAAGACTTGTATTCATAATGTTGAAATAATTGTATCTAATAAAGTTTGGACATGTATTGGAACGGAAGGAAAGAATAAAGTTTAAGGGGATGGGTTTTGCGAACAATGGTTCAATGAAAATAAGTAATATGTAAGCATGGTGTGATGATCATCCCCCCTTGCCTGACCAATCAGAATACGTATTTTTGCGATATTGAAACTTTAGTGGGTGGTACATGGAAAACAAAAGGTATAACTGAGGTAGCTTTAGTTAGTTGGTCAGAGGCGTCGATGCTGGAAGTCGAGAGCTCGGGATGCTGTCGGTGCTGTGGGTGGTGCTGATGCTGAAAGGGACGCTGTGAGATGCTGATGAAGACTCCGAATGCAGAACCATCTATCTTTAATTAATTGGGTTAGACAAGAAGATCGCGGAAGAAACTCGAGGAGGAAGAGAGTGTCAGAGAGGGGTGCGACGCAGTCGTCGGTATTTTAGAGAGGTTAAGTATCCTGTCCTGATTCCTGTCCTGAAGTCTTTGTCTCCTGATCTATCCCAGGGGACCCTTACCAGCCCTTTGGCCAGAGGGTTTGGTCTTCACACCATCCTTGGTAACTATAAATTCATGATATTTGTAGATGATCTTTTCTCTCTGTCTTCTCCTTTCCAGGCAGAGTTATTGTATGTGTCTGAAATATTTTCTTAAAGAAGATTTGATTTGAAATCCTACGAATGAGGGTGTTTGTACTGTCATTTGAAATGGTTCACATTCACTTAATTTAGATATAGATTTTAAAACTTCCCGAGTCTGAGGTGATTTCCTTTAATTAAAGAATAGTTAAGTTATGTTAATTAGCACCATCAACTAGTTCAACTAATGGTCCATTGACCAGAGGAAAGAACTTTTTGATCAATGAAAGGTTAGTTAGGAATAAGAAATAACTAATCCTGAATTAGGGAAAATATAAACTAAACCCAGCGGTCTACTTGGATCTGTGTAAGTGTTTATGGGCCCAGGTGAGTATATGGTAGTAGAGTATCTGTTGTTAGTATACCGCTGGATCACTAACATTAGGAAATCGGTATTTCTAATGTATGAAACTCATAAGTTTCATTAGCGATTCCTAGTGGGTTGCAAATAGACCTACCTCATGCATATTAATGAGGTAGGTCGCAATCTGCGAACCAATAAGAATCGCAGATATCACAGGGATGGTAGCCTGCTGAGGTCAGCAGGCCACCATGTCTGCGATTGCTTTTTAATACAGCTTTTTTTTCAAAATCTTTTATATGCAGCCCGTTTTTGTTAAAAGGAAAACGGGATGTGTTTAAAAAGAAAAATTGCAACTTTGCAGTTTCATTTTTTTAAGAGCAGGCAGTGGCGAATGGATTACCACCTCCTTCAAGGAATCGGCAAATTATGAATGTTTTGCAACCGTAATTCGGCCGCAAAACATTCATAGATCCCATTCAAATTTGGGATTTGGAAGGGACGCCCTAATCACGCCCCTTCCAAATACCAAATCACAAACACAAATTGCTATTCGGTAACATGTTACTGAATCTCAATTTGTGTTTTGTTCATATGTAAAAGCATTTTCGTGGTTGAAAACGGCCCAATCGGCCGTTTCCAACCACAAAAAACTTCATACATGTGGCCCTTTATTCTTTCTTACAGTGAAATCAATATAGATATGGAGCTGGTGTTGGTACTTTCAATCCCATCTTATTTAAATGCTTGCAGGATTTTGGTTCAGTGGTGGAGAATTCCAATACTTATGGATTTGGTTTGATAAGGCGGTCTGCTATTCACGTCTCCAAGTTACATATGCACGATCTGCGGTGCTGCAGGCTACTGGCTGAGGATGTGTGGTTAGGTGGATTGAAACACCTAGATTTACAACCTTAATTTCAATTGTGGACAAAAGGGACAGTCTGGGAGATGGTATAGATCCATAAGCTACTCCTGAAAGTCACACAGGAGGATGAAGGTTAAATCTCTCATAGGGAGGAAAAAAGGTGAGGAACTCTATTCTCAAATAGCCATACATGTAAATAGATCAAGATACAATCACTCAAGATTGTGTTCTAGATTTTTTATTAGACATTCCGCCTCTTTGTCCTCTGTATATAAAAAAAGAAGAGTCTTGCATTTGAGGACTGTGACAGCCAGCAGGGTCCTTGTGCTACAGTGCACAGTACTGGTCAATCAGGGAAATGTGACAGGAGAACTGAGGGCAATGTCTTGATACAACATAAAGGGCTGTTGAGGTAAAGTATGGCGTAGGAACAGCAGCGTGGCATCAGCTGCAGTCTCTTCCAGTTCCTGCTTGCAATGAACACAGCCTAAATGTGTTTGTCGACCGCTATCCCATTCACTTGGAAAAGAGGCACGGGAGACAAGACGGCCTGGACGCTGACACCACCTGGAATCAGTAACAGTGCTAGAACCACTCACCCATGCACCCACAGATTCTTGCAAGATTTAAAAAGTCCAGGAAGTCACCGTCTTGTGTGATGTATGACTGGAGGTTGTCACTCCCTACCCCCTCATATTGACCCTTAACCTACCAGCAATTCAGCCCAAACCCCAAGAGGCAGGCAATCAGCTCTTGGTGCTCAAGGATGGTGACTGAGGCATAGAGGTTTGGAAGGGAGTGCAGCGAGCTCACCAGCAGAGTAGACCCTTGTGCGGCGTGTGGCTGAGGCAGCAGCCAATCGGACCTGCTGAATATAGGTTAATTCAGTCAGGCTTAATACTGGTAACGATACAAACAAAATCTTATCCTGAGCAAATGTCCATTCCAAAGTAAATCCAGCAGTCCGTAGTTACTGGTAACGGTCTGAGAACTCTCATCACACCCTGCCATAAGCTGCTACAACCCCCGCTTGCTCCAAATAACGCCCTGCGAACTGAATCATCCACATCAGTACCAATCACCCACATTACTTTTGCACCCAAAACGAGTTGCCAGTAACGCCGAAAGCCAAGAAACAAAATGCAGGGCCAACCAAACGAGCCAACGAGCAAAGGGCAACTTCTGTACTTTTTAATTACTAGTTATTAAACTAATTAAGTTGCAGCACCAAGAAATGGCCGATAACTTAAGCAACATTAATAGATTGAGTGACCTGCAAACAAAGCTCAGAGGACCATGCAAGCTCAATCAGTCAAACTTGACTGAACAACCCCAAACACACTGCTGGTTTCTCATCTTAATACCCCTCAAACAAGCAATAACAGGCAGCCAAAGTTTCACATCCAAGCTTAAGTGATCAGGAGATCTGTTGGGAGACCATTAAGTCAACTAGGTCAAGTCAAGTCTATTTTTATAGCAGAGAAGTCAGCTTAACCGGCTACAGTTAGAGCCAGTAAATAGACAAATCAGACACGCAAAGCAGGATATCGGAAATGAAACCACCCCTCCCCCAACAGAGCCAAAAGCAAAGAAATTGAAAATAATAAAAGAGCAGCATAACAAAATGGGTCTGAACAAGCCCAACTGCCCTAGAGCTACTGATTTCATAACAGACGCACTAACAACCGCTCCAAAACCAGTGGGTGCTGTAAAGGCCTCAGACCCAACCACTCTCACAAGTTCTAAACCACAAGATTCTCGTGTTGATGACATACATAGCAAAGAGCAAATTATTTCAGGTATAGAACCTAACCAAAACCAGGAGAGTTCAAAGCCAAGAACTACACAACACACAATGATCAAGGCTTGCTTCGAATTAGCTGTACTTAAATGTTCACCAGCTACTGAAAATAAACAAACTATGAAAGACAAGCGGATTAACTTACATCTCATAATGCCTGAAATAAACACAATGGAATCAACTACACTTAAAAACACTACTTCTTCTGAAGATTAATCAATTCATGGCCTTGAAGAAGTAGAATTTGGAGCACAAGTAAATAACTTCAAATCGACTGACAGCCGTGCGGAGGTACAGGGTGGAGCATAAGCACTAGCAAACAACTCAGAAAGGGATTGGTAAGTTCTCTGGACAAAAGAGAGCTCCTGATTGACCTAGACGGGTACAAGCCAGCATAGCACCAGGCACATTCTTTCCTTTAAGACTAGGGAGCAAAGATATCACTGGAGCCCCACTAGCGCTCTCACCATGCAAAAGATGGACTAACACCACCGGCATATCCTGTTCTAAACGCCATAGGAGCCATAAGTCCCACCTTCTCAAAAATGGCAGTCACTCTTGAAGCCTAGTCCAGTCACGTCTGTGAACAGGTGTTGTTACAACAAAAAAATTCAAAAATGTTACGAATCCAACAAACCACCAAAACAATCCTAGAAATTATGCTGATTTTTACCCACAGCACCAATAATCTCTCTAGATTAGACAACATAATTGACTTATTTCAATTAAGGTTCATGAAAATATGCTTAAATCGACCCACTGTAGCTGCTTCGTCCATTCAATCAACAAACAGAGCTTGTACCCACACAATTTATCAGGTGCAACAAACAAAGGAGTATTTAAAAGAGACACAGGCCCAAACCTGTAAATCAACAATAAAATAAGCAGGGCTATAGTAACCTTCAGCAGACAAACAAAATCTATCAAAGTCCTGTTAATCCACTACAGACTCCAAACCAAAACAACCTCTAACAATCCTGAGCAAGCACCAAACACACCAACTGACACAGAACCATTTAACCATATTTCATCAAAACACAGTTACAAAAGAGTTTGAAAAGCAAAACAAGAACTTAGCAGCACAAAACAAAAAAGCACAATCAAACACGAGTAACAGCTCTCAGATGCAAAAACTTTATTTAATTTTCATCTCTCCAGACTCAGGTGCATCAAACCAATCAAACGTAAATAATCAAGATTCAGAACGAACCAATAGACTCTAAATCAACTTATAGCCAAGTGCTAGTCAACCGAAGCACATTACTGTTTTTTTTTTTGTTTTTTGTTTTTTTAAGTTTTATATAACGCAAACTCGACCCGAAGGTACCAGAGCGCTTTACATGAGCACTAGTTGCGTTACAGACGAACACATTCATTTTGTTAGGCACAGGGAGGTTAAATGATTTTCCCTAAATCACAGGATGTATATCGTCCCTGCCGAGACTCGAACCCGGTTCCTCTCCTGTCTTCACCACAGCAGAACTTTAAAAAGTCAGGGCATCCAGTAGGAGGGAAGAGTCAAATAAAGCAGAAGGAGCACCAAAGTTAATTACTGACACACTAAGAAATGTAGCCAATGGCTTTGGTAAAAACTCTATCAAGCTCATACACTGCTGAACATCAGACAAACAGAGTGAATCTAGACACAGCTTTTATCCAGTCTACACAACACCTGACCAATCCTTGTCCAACACTCCACCACATCGACACACAATTGCAGATAGACACATTTTCCTCTGAAACCCCAGTCTACTGATGATTAAATCATCAGAAACAGTCTCAGAAGAGCGAGACTAAGAAGACAAAACCTCACTAGACTTCTTACCATTATACGAATATTGAGGAAATCATAACACACTAAAAATCAACAGAACATTTTAAAATTACTGATATCTTTTTTTAGAACTTAAAGACATTACAGCACAGGACCTGACAAGTGTAAGGTTTATTGTAGGGAGCCACCAAACAATCGACAGGACCAGGACAACATGGGCATCAGAACTGGAATCGACCAGGCATGAAAGGCTGGCTCCATGCTGTATTTTATCCTCCGAGTTAGAACTGGGGGTCTCTAGTTGGCGGAGGTATGTACCTTAGTCCAAATAGGGACCCTTGCTTCTAGTCAGGGTAAGGAGGGACACACCCTTAGATATCCCCTGCTCACCCCCTGGTAGCTTGGCACAAGCAGCCAGGCTTATCTCCAAGGCAATGTGTAAAGTATTTGCAACCACACTCCCAGTAACACAGTGATAACACCACAAATGGACACCACACTGGTTTCATAAAAATAGCAGTTTCTTTATAAAAGGAATACGATGAGACCAAACGATAGAAAACCAACATATGCGTATTCGTAATAATTCACTTGGCCGGTTATTAGGCCAGAAATCACTTGTAGGTTCGTGCGGTATTAATGAGCAATTTACGATCTCTAATGCAGTCCTAATGCAATGCTATGCAGTTCGTAATGTAATACTAGGACAGTCCTTAATGCAAGAATCAGGCAGTTCGTAATGCAATAATAATGCGATTCGTAATGCAAGAATCAGGCAGTTCGTAATGCAATAATAATGCGCTTCGTAATGCAAGAATCAGGCAGTTCGTAATGCAATAATAATGCGGTTCGTAATGCAAGAATCAGGCAGTTCGTAATGCAATAATAATGCGGTTCGTAATGCAAGAATCAGGCAGTTCGTAATGCAATAATAATGCGGTTCGTAATGCAAGAATCAGGCAGTTCGTAATGCAATAATACGGTTCGTAATGCAATCTGCGCAGTCAACTCGGGCACCACTAGGCCCCAACAGCAGAGACAACGATCATAGGCTTACAGGGGTGGCCCCGGTCCTGCTGGGCAGGTCCGGGCCGCTCGGGGACTCAGCGCGTCTAACGCGGTGCAGCGGGAGAGAGCTCGGAGCACTCCTGTACTCCTCCTGCACGTCTCCCCAGGCCACACACGCTTGCGGCTCCCGACCGGAGTCCAAGCCTTACCTGGGGGGGTGCGCTGCCTCGCTCGCTCTCTCTCCCCGCTCGTCGGACGTCCCGCTGGGCGATCCCGGTCACGTTGCGGCTCTGTTGCTAGGCGACGCTGTAGCCGGACAGGTTACGGCGCGGCCTTCTCCGTCGTTGATGATCTTGGGCAGATTCCTTTCGACGAACAACAATCACGATCCCTTTCACCTTGTAGCTTTCTTAGCTTCAAGAAATCCTTTAGCACGTTGCGGCTCGGGCCGGCAGCGGTGATCCTTACTCACAAGCCTCAGTTACGATGACGGCTCGGGCCACAAACAGCAATACAGCAGCATGGACGATGTTTCACGCTGCGGGGGCAATGCGATCCCGGGGCACCTCGTAAACAGTACCACGGACCACACGGCAGTCTCAGGCATGCAAGAGCACCACGCACACAGCGTCGCTGAGACACAGTCCTCAGTTTCAAGTGCCCCGTTAGCACGTTGCGGCTGGGGCCGGCGATCTTTACTCACAGCCTCAGTTACGATGATGGCTCGGGCCACAAACAGCAATACAGCAGCGTGGACGATGTTTCACGCTGCGGGGGCAATGCGATCCCGGGGCACCTCGTAAACAGTACCACGGACCACACGGCAGTCTCAGGCGTGCAAGAGCACCACGCACACAGCGTCGCTGAGACACAGTCCTCAGTTTCACACAATCCTTTGGCACGTTGCGGCTCGGGCCGGCGGCGGTGATCCTTCATCACAGCCTCAGGTACGATGACGGCTCGGGCCACAACAGCAAGGCAGCAGCATGGGCGATGTTTCACTCTGCGGGGCAGTGCGATCACGGGGCACCTCGTAAACAGTACCACGGACCACACGGCAGTCTCAGGCGTGCAAGAGCACCACGCACACAGCATCGCTGAGACACGGTTGGAAACTTTTGTGTTCCTGAGTTTCCACAACAGGGGACCAGCTCTCCTCGGGCCCTTGGAGACACACTACTTCAGGACACAGCAAAGTCCTCACAAGCAGGGGGGCACAGCACACAGCAAAGTCCCTTGTCCTCTCCTTAGTCAAACCAGCAAACTGCAAGCCAGCCCCAGAACACACAGCAAGGGCCGTCCTTCTCTTCAGTCTCTTCAGCTGTTCTTCTTTGGCAGAGGTTCCTCTTGAGCACCAAGTAGGTTCAATCCTTTTTCAATATGGATTTCAGTCTTGAGTTCAGCTCTTACGTTTATACCCCTAAATGCCTTTGAAGTCTGTGTTCAGGGGGCTCTGACCTCGGTCCAAAACCAGACCTGGGTGTCTTCCTGCCAGTGCACACCCTCCTCCTTTGATAGTCAGGGTCTGGGGCCCAGACGCTCAGCAGGAGGTGGAGCCATCCTTTTGTGGCAGCAACACAGCCCTCTTCACATACAGGGGTCTACTCCTCTCCCTCACATCAAATGCAGGCCAGCCTGTTGCTGTCTCACCTTCTCCTCCCTGGGGTCAGGACACTTCCCAGACCCTGTCACGTCTAAACCCAGGCAGGCAATATACAACCAGACAGAGGCACACAGGATGGTTTAAGACAAGAAACCAGCCACTTCTAAAAGCGTGGTTTCTAAACACACAATTCAAAAACCATCTTCACCAAAAGATGTGTTATTAAATTCTGAGTTCAGGCACACTAAACTCCATCTCTCCATTTTATGCCTATGGGAAGATATGCTGGAGACATGGGACACAGCATTCCCCATTCGGTCTGTTAGATTTGGGGGTCTCTAGTTGGCAGAGGTAGGTACCTTTGACCAAATAGGGACCCTTGCGTCTAGTCAGGGTAAGGGGGTACACTCCTAAAATAACCCCTGCTCACCCCCTTGGTAGCTTGGCACGAGCAGGCAGGCTTATCTCAGAGGCAGTGTGTAAAGCATTTGTGAACACATACAGTAACCCAGTGACAACACTACAGATGGACACCACACAGGTTGTATATTAAAAATAAGTATCTGGACTACACCTTCTACTCCCATGTGCATTGTTCGCACTCCCGTATAGATTACTTTTTTCTATCCCACGCACTCATCCGCTCCCTAGAAACGGTAGGGATCTCAGATATATCTATCTCGGACCACGCTCACTTGGAGATAACCCTGTCCGCCTTGGGCCGTCCCCCGAATTCCACCCCGCGCTGGCGACTACCCCCGCATGTTCTCCGCGATCAGGTGGATGTGGCCGAGCTCAGACAGGCTATACAATCATATTTTACGGCCAATGACCTCCCGGAGACCACAATACCCATGCTGTGGGATGCCTTCAAGGCCACGATCCGGGGCGTTATCCCTTCCATCTCTATAGCCCGCAGGCGGGAGTCCCGCCTGGTGAAAGACAACCTCACCCGTGATCTTAAAACCGTGGAACAACAAAGTTGTAACGCGCCTTCTATCGTAACTCGTAAGAGACTTTCCTCTCTTCGGGGTCAGCTCAAGGCTCTCCGGGTGAACAAAGTAGAGCATTCCCTCTTGAATCTCAAGCAGAAGTTCTATGGGGGGGCAACAGGGTGGGCTCCATGCTGGCGCGTCGCCTCAGGAATCAGATTACTAGGGGCCATATCGCAAAAATAGTCTGGGGGGGGGGGGGGCTGGGCTACCACCGAACATGCTAAGCAACAGGAGTTTCACGCTTTTTTCTCCGAACTATATGGTCGGGGAGAGACTTGTGGAGACCAGACGGATCACTTTTTAGCAGCTTGCTCCTGAACGCCACTGACCCCCTTCTTTAAGGAACAATTGGAGGAACCTATTACAGCGGCAGAACTCCAAAAGGCCCTAAAAAGTATGCCCGTGGGAAAGTCCCCAGGGCCTGATGGCCTAAAGCTGGCTTTCTATCGCCTCTTCCTCCCCGAACTTCAGGCCCATCTATTGCGTCTTTTCAATTCTTTTGCGGAGGCAGGGTCAGTAACGCCGTCGTTGGCGGAGGATAATCCTTATCCCTAAACCGGGGAAAGGCTCCACGGCATGCGCCTCTTTTCGGCCGATCTCCTTATTGAATATAGATGCCAAACTATATACCAAAATACTCGCCCATAGACTAGGCCCCCACCTCCCGGGCCTGATCGAACCAGGCCAAGTAGGTTTTGTGAGGGAAAGACAGGGAGCGGATAATATTCGCCGAGTAGCCCATCTGGTGCAAAAGGCACAGCATAATAATATACCGGCCTTCCTGCTCTCCCTGGACGCCGAAAAGGCATTTGACCGGGTTGACTGGTCCTTTTTGCGGGCGGTCCTCCATCGAGTGGGACTCGGACCGACCATGATCGCGCGCATCATGGCGCCGTATGCGGCGCCCTTGGCGCGGATCCGAGTAAATGGTCTGCTCACCCCGTCCTTCTCCATCTGCAGGGGTACGCGCCAGGGGTGCCCGCCCTCACCCCTGCTGTTTGCTCTAGTGGTGGAGCCCCTGGCGATTGCTGTCAGGCAGTCGGAAGAAATTCGGGGACTGCGCATAGGAGGCGTGGAACACAAAATTGGCCTTTTTGCAGATGACCTTCTCCTGACACTTACGGAACCAGCAAGCTCACTACCCGCATTACTGGACATTCTCTCTCAATTTGAGTTGATATCGGGCCTTAAAATTAATCTCTCCAAATCGCAGGCACTCAATCTCACTCTCCCCCAGCCACAGCTGGATAACCTGGGTTCAGTTAACCCTTTTCAATGGGCCCCACATTCCATACGCTATCTAGGGATTAACGTTACTGCTACCCTAGACACCTGGACTGGGGCTAATTGGCCGGCATGCAGGACGGCTGTCCGGGCTGAGCTTCGCCGCTGGAAATCACTCCCAATTTCGTGGCTGGGCCGCTTGAACGCAGTTAAAATGGCAATCTTGCCAAAGGTACTGTACCTTTTCCAGGCCCTTCCCACGCCGATCCCCCAGCGAGATATCCAGAACCTCCAACGGGATCTTACTGCGTTCATCTGGGGAGGAGGCAGGCCATGTTTTTCCACACGGGTCCTGTTGCTACCTCGCGACAGGGGTGGTCTGGCTTGTCCCGACCTGCTCGTCTATTACTGGGCCTCGCACTTGCGATACATATCGGAATGGTCGGTTCGCGAAAGCGAAAAACACTGGTTCCATATGGACAGGGCAGTGGCGTGTCGTCCCCTGTGGGACCTGGCCTGGATTAGGAGTGGGGCCCGGCATCGTAGTGCATACATTGCTACTCCAACCAAGACTATCTTGGAGATCTGGGACAGGATTGCAGTATCCCGTGGTCTCACTACATTCCCCTCTCCCAACACATCGCTAGCGCTCAACCCAGATTTCCCGCCGGCTCTACCCCCAACGTCGTTTCCGGCTTGGTCGGCCGGGGAGTGCCGTGTCATAGAACAACTTTTTGAGAAGGGTCTTTTTAAATCATTCGACCAGTGCAGACGGGACTTCAATCTCCCAAAAACCACGCGCATGGAGTACTTTCAGATCCGGCACTGGCTCCGTGCCCCCTCGCACATGGAGGGAACCACGAGGCGCCTAACGCCCTTTGAAACGCTGGTCCGTGCTTTCAATGGGTCCCGGGGGCTGATTTCCCGGACCTACAAAGTGCTTCAGCATTCACACTCCGTGCCCCCACACACCTACCAGCGCCAATGGCAGTTTGATATCGAAGGAGACAGATTCAGACCAATGGGAGCAGTTATGGCGCGATATCCCCCGCATTTTTAAAAGTATAACACAACAGGAATCGGCCTATAAAGTCATGACTCGCTGGTATTATACTCCTCTCAGACTCCAGAAGTTGTTCCCGGGCTTCGCCCCTCTTTGCTGGCGCTGCCAGGCGGCCCAGGGTTCTTTTCTTCATATATGGTGGACTTGTCCACTCATTCTTACCTTTTGGAGAGAGGTGCTGGGCCACGTTGGGGAGGTAGTGGGCTTCCCCTTGCCAAATGACCCGAGGGTGGTTATTCTGGGGCTCCGACCGACGTCTCTTAGAGCAATGAAGCACACAGACTGGCACCTGATTTTTCACATGCTCACTGCCGCTAAGCAGGTCATTGCCATCCATTGGAAGAAAACGTGCTCTCCCTCGTCCTTGATTTGGCTTACACGTCTTTGGCATGTCGTGGCGATGGAACTCCTCTCTCATAGGTTGGCATGTACGGATGCTAAATTCGAACGCATATGGCAACCACTGGTCTCGCATCTCTCTCGGTTGGAACATGCACGATCTGTGCCCCCCAGGTTGAGAGCCCTCCAACTCTTTGCGGACCCCATACTCCCACGGGGGGAACCTTACGAGGAAGACACATAAGGAGAGAAGGGATTCCGGCCCCTCCGATAAGCTCACAACCGCGCCACGGGAGATCCCGGAGCCCTGGGCCCCCTCTATTCCAAAGGACTGCTGCACGGTGATCTCTCCCCATACTGTCCTCTCGACTCCTCTTTTCTATCCTTTCTCACTTTCTAATCTCCTCTTGACTATCCTTTCCTCTAAGTTATCTCTCCCTGCATAGACAGAACTATGGCCTCCTCAGCTCACTGGCCGCAGACACCGCAGCTACCGTCATAGTATGTAGAGCTCAGGTAAGGCCACTATGAGGGCCACCTTATCTAGATGGGGTGCTCTGCCAAACACAAACCGCTTCTAAATGCGCTAGCGTCTTTTGGACCCCCTGAGTGATACATTCTCATACTTTATTTGCGTATCTGGGGAACCCGACCTTATTAGTCATAACATGTACCGGGATTAAGGGCTTGAATTGGTAGATAACTGTATGAAGTAGACTGCCTGTTCCCTGCTATTGTTATATTTCTAAAATTCCGGCTGTTGTTTTTTGATGCCTTAGCATGCTACTTGAAATTGTTCTCTTGCATTGCACCCGGACATTTGCTCTGGTAAACTGCCCACTATAACAGATATTGTGCGACTGGTCTTACTACAGACAATGCTTTGTTACTCTGTGCTGCCATATATTGTTCCATGCTTGTTATCTGTCATATTAATGGCTTTTGTTATATGAAAACATAATAAAAGAGATTTAAACAAAAAAAATAAGTATCTTTTATATAGATTTAACACAAGACCACAAACGACAAAAATCCACAATACTGTACTTAAAAATGGTAGAAATAGCTTAGTTCTCTTTAGATGTAAAATGTGACACACTGAGTTCAATGTACCTTTGGATGCGTAACGCTATACAACGAAAGTGTTGCAGGGAAGGTGATGCGTCGGTTCCTTACACGCAAGAACGGTGATGCGTCGGGTCCCTACTGATGCGTAGGTGATGCGTCTGTTTCTTACTGCGCTTCCGTGGCGATGCGACCAGCAACGCCGTGATGCGATGAAGATCCGGTGCAATGAAACAAAGATGGCGTCTTCTTCTTGATGCGACACGATGCGTGCACGCCCGACAGCCGTGCGGCGACTCAACGATTCTTCTGAGCCGCGACAGGCCCTGCGACACGCTTCCCGGTGATGCGGCGGTGTCTGATGCGACGTCGATCCTCTTCTCCGGCGATGAGAGGCGCTTCTGTGTTGCGAAGCGGCAACGGCGACACCCTTCTTCAGCGATGCGACGGCTGCGGCGGCGACACGCTTCTTCTTCGTGAGTCGCGCTTCCAGCTCCTTGCGACACGCAGTCCCTCAGAAGGCCCAACACAACAGCAGGCACTTCAAAAGAACTCTTGGGGAGCTGGTGGGTGAAGTCTGTTGTCCCTGAGATTTCAGCAGGAGGCAAGCTCTCTCTCAAGCCCTTGGAGATCCTTTACAAGTTGAATGAAAAGTAGCACAAAGTCCTTTCTCCTTTCTTTGGCAGTCAGGCAACCACTGCAGGCCAATCCCCCAAACAGCACTCAGCATAGGGATAGTCTCCTCCTGCAGTCTCTCTCTCTGGTTCCTCTCCTCAGCAAAGGTTCTTCTTGTTTCCCAAAGTGATCTAAAGTTCTGGGGTTTGGGTCCCCTCTTTTATACTCATTTTCCATTTGTTCTCTGAAGGCAGAGAGGCCTTTGCCTAGTCCGAACCAGTTCTGGTCAGTCCTGGAGCACTTTGTTGACAAGACTCCTTCTTTCCTTTCACAGGGTAGGCCAGGGACATCAGACACACCACAGGAGGTGGAGCCAGCATTGTGGAGGGAGGGCACAGCCCTATCCAGGTCCCAGGTGCAACTCCTCCCACCACTCTACATGGAGATCTTTCTATTCAGCCCTGTGCTGACTCACCCTGTCTCCTGGAATCCCCCAGCCCCTGTCACTCACAAACCAGACATGGAATACACAACCTAGCAGAGGCAGGCTTGGATAGTTAGGCAAGAAAATACCTACTTTCTAAAAGTGGTATTTTCAAACACAGAATGTTAAAACCAACTTCACTAAAAGATGTATTTTATCATTCTGAGTTCAGGCATACTAAATTCGTTTTTTTACCATGTTCCCTGGGTCAGTTCGGATTATAAGATGTAATAATCAAACTGCCCATTCTGGCCTATGGGGAACAGGTAGCCTTGCAATAGTGAAAAAAGAAAATGGCTGTAATTCACCATTAGGACATGCCACACACACCAGGGCATGTCCTACCTTATACTTACAATGCACCCTGCCCTTGGGCCTACCATAGGGGTGACTAATATGCAGAAAAGGGAAGGTTTAGGGACTGCCAAGTGGGTGCACTTGCCCAGTCAACATGGCAGTACCAGACTGCACACAGGCTCCGCAATGGCAGGCCTGAGACACACTTTACAGGCTGCTTCTGTGGGTGGCACAACCAGTGCTGCAAGCCCACCAGCACCTTTTGAGTCACAAGCCCTGGGCACAACCAGTGCACTGTACTAGGGTCTGACAGTGAATCAAATAGGCCAAACATGGAGTCACTAATCCATACATCAATTTATAACAGAGAGCACTTGCACTGTGGCACTGAATAGCAGTGGCACAGTGCCCAAAGCATCTATAACCAGCAAAAACACATGAGGCAACAGCGAAAAATGGAAGGGAGACCCACGCCAATGGTGCCAGGTCTAACACTGTCCTATGGGCAAGATGACCTTGAAACAGTGAAAAACGAATTTGGCAGTACTTCACTATCAGGACATGGTACACACCTCAGTAAATGTCCTACCTTTCACATACACTGCACCCTGCCCAGGGGGCTACCTTGGCCTACTATAGGGGTGTCTGATGTGCATAAAAAGGGAAGGTAAGGCCTGGCAAGTGGATGCACTTGTCAGGACAAGGCAGTTAAACTGCGCGCAGGCACTGCAGTGGCAGGCCTGAGATCTCTCTTTAGGGCTACTTGTGTGGGTGGCACAATTAGTGCTGCAGGCCCACTAGTAGCATTTGCATTACCAGCCCTGGCACACATAGTGCACTTTACTAGGGACTTCACTAGTAAGGCAAACATACCAATTATGGACAACCAATTACCATAACACTGTATACAGGGAGCATATGCACTTTAGCACTGATCAGCAGTAGTAAAGTGCCCAGAGTCCTAAAACCAACAAAAACAGGTCATAAACAATACAGGAGGAAGGCAAAAAGTTCAGGGATGACCCTGCAAAAAGGGCCAAGTACAACACTCCCAAATTGAGAATTTGAAATATCCACCTATATTCGATTAATATAAGCAAGGATTCCTCCTACCTAAACCCTGACAGGCTTGAGCCAACAAGTTTCTTTTTTTTTTTTAGAGGCCCAGACAAACGGATCACAAACTATCATGACGTCATACAAATCTCAATAAGACAACACATAACAACTAGGGCATGAGCTCCATCTTCTCATCCCTAACATCCGTAAATCTAAAAATACTGAAACTTTGAGTGAAACCGCAATATGTTCATGGAACATTGCCGGTTTCAACCGACATCTAAGGAGGAAAGATCTAGAGCTCAATTTGAACAAAAACCATATTGTGGGTCTTCAAAACACTTGGAAACACAAATCATTCAATCCACCAAACTTAAAAACTCATGATAGGAAAGCAAGGAAAAACCAACTAGAATGAGCAAGAGGAAGACTACTAACTTTAATTAGCAACAACCTCAACCTGCAAAACACATCCATCACCTCGGTCTCCAAGAATGCATTAGAAATACGGGAGCTCGAATCAGAGTATTTCGCCTACAACCAGCTAGCAACTTTAGGACAAATTAGGGAAAAGGTGGCCGAATTTGAAGAGGCAGCACACAGAGAGACACTATCTGGGAAAGGAGGCTCGAGCTTGCCAATAGGGCGAAGGAGACCGAGCCTGGAAAACTCTGGCGGGACTTCTCAAAAAACCATGGGCAAATGAATATATTAGCGAGCTACGTGTCGGTGAAGATGGATTAGTCGTTGGACAGGAAGATGTACAGGCAGAAATGCTTGCCTTCTGTTCCTCATTATGTGCCGCGCGTCAGACAAAAGCACACCCAGATCTGCTCCCCTTCCTTGACTCGATCAAATTGGCATGGGTAAGTGACGGCCATCGTAGGTATCTGGACAAGCCGTTTTCCGAGGAGGAGGTGATTGGTGTAATCCGGGCGATGCCCGGGGACAAAGTGCCTGGATTGGACAGACTAACGTCCACATTCTATAAGGAGTTCGCGCCACTCCTCGCACCCCACCTCCTCAACATGTACGAGGAATCACTGGAGCGGGGATTTCTTACCCCCTCTCTCAGAGAGGCACTGATCATGACCATTCTAAAGCCAGACAAGGACCCACAGAGGTGTGATTCTTACAGACCGCTATCAATGATTAACCTTGATAATAAAATCCTCGCAAAGTTGCTGGCCACCCGACTGCTCCCCTTGCTCCCCACGGTGCTCAGGCCTGATCAGTGGCTTCGTCCCTGGTAGGAGTACTTCCCATAACCTTCGCACCCTTTCGCTACCATGCAGGAGGTTGACTCCTCTCTTCCGGTGGCTGCCATTTTTTTGGATGCTACCAAGGCATTCGATACCTTGGAATGGCCGTACCTTTTTAAACGTCTCACCCACATCGCTCTACTATATTCTACTCCGACTGCTAGGTTACGGATCAATGGAGTCGTCTTCCCCGCTATCAAGGTGGCATGTGGCACGAGGCAGGGGTGCCCGTTGTCACCACTCCTATTTGCTGTGGCTATGGAGCCACTGGCAGCTAGATTACGGCAGCACCACGCACAGCGATGCCTTATATTTAACCCCCCCCCCGGGTGATCTTGGTGTCTATGTATGCGGATGACGTGACTATACGTTAACCACCTGGCAATAAATTTGGACCCCCCCTCATTCGCGAAATCACTAGGTTCGGTGGCCTCTCAGGCGTCACACTCAACTGGGGGGGAAGTCCACAATCTTCCCTCTAACTGCGGCCACTGACACGTTCCAATCGGAGTTCCCGCTTAAATGGGCAGAATCCCCAATGAAATATTTGGGTATCTGGATCAGTCGGGACTTCGGAGAGCTCTGGCGTTATAATTATGGCCAACTTATGGGATGGTTAGAGAGCCGGCTGAACCGGTGGAAGTCGCTCCTGTTGTCTTTGGTGGGCCGGATCGCCATCGCCAAGAAGATGGTGCTACCCAAGTTCTTATATGTCTTTATCAACCGCCCGCTGCCTCTCACTGCGGAATTTAAGAGGAGACTCCGCTCAAATCTGATATCCCTTGTTTGGGTGGGTGGGCAACCACGAATTGCATGGGAGACCCTCACTCTTCCGTTTGAACAAGGGGGTTTGGTCGCTCCAGACATAGAATTGCACTATAACTGTGCGCAAGCCCAGTCCGGATTTCATTGGATTTATCCAACTCAGTTTATGGCACATACCGCCCCTGAAAGTGACCAGGCGGACCCAGTCCCATTGCATATGACACTGTTTAGGCAACAGAGCCGCCCACGGGCCAAGATTAACCCGGTTGGCTGTACAGTTTAGGCGTGGCAGGAACTTCACCGTAGGGCACGCCTGGACACACTATTCGCACCTTCTGTGCCACTCACTAGACACCCAGCATTACCTTTCACGGCTGAAATGGGGGTCTGCCAACGACTGCGAAAGCTACAGCTGCACACGATGGGGCAGGCATTCCCTGATGGCATCCTTATTAGCAGTGATGCTGCACTAGGGGATGAACACACAGGACTGATGGACAGAAAGACGTATTTCCAGGTCAGAGCAGCGCTGCGCACGCTTTATGACTCGTTCCCGATAACTCTTCCAGGACACAAAATGTCTGCGGTGCTTTTAGCCAACCCCTCACCTTGCAAATTCATTACCCGTTTATACTCTGGTATGCAGCGTGAATCTCCGATAAGTAACCCCCCTGCACAACGTGAATGGGAAAAAAGCCTGAGAGTCCCCTTTGATGAGGGAGTGTGGGCATACTGCTGCGCGCAGGTCAGGGAGCTGTCGCCCAATTACAGATTACGATTGATTCATTTTAAGTTTATCCACAGGCTGTACAGGACCTCTGTGTGGATGCATAGAGCTGGTCTGAGTGAGGACACACGCTGTGTGCGTTGCGGTACGCCGGAGGCCTCCTTCCTGCACTTGGCGTGGCAATGCCAGGGTGTTGGAGTATTGGGGAGGCATCTTTGATGTGTTGGAAGAAGTGATAAGTTATAGATGTGAACGATGTATTGTAGATCTACCTCGGTGCCCATCCGCTCGACCAGGCGGAGGCCCCCGCCATTGAAGGGTAGGTGATGCGAGGAGATTGTTCAAATTATGGGTGGTTGCACCGCTTGCGTCACTGAGACACTTCTTGACCGACGGCCAGAGAGATCCCCTCCCCCCTCTTTGCTTTACCCTCTAGTTTTTCTTTCAATATACAGCGAGCTGTGTTCACATAGAAAATTTAAGCGGACTAAGGCGGCTACATGGATACCAGGACGTTATATGCTTTGCTGAACTGTCAATACCTATAGACTAACAAATACATCCGGAGAAAATAATGTATACGAATGACACTATTATGTCCCATCAATCCTTCCATGCTTGCAGTGGTTTACCGTTGTAGTTTGTACTTGATGAAAACTTATAAATACATTTTTTTTTTTTTAAAGTATGCATTAGAAGTATCAATAGAGAACTCCGAAAGAAGGCAGTTACTAATTGTAAACATCAAATCTGCATATGTCAAGCCAACATGAATGATCGAAGAATGATATTAAGATCAACATTCAATCAGAGGGGGTTACGCCACTGTAGACCGGCAATTATAGCTTGTTTCAACTCTTCAGATATACAGCTTATCTGCAGACTGACAAAATACCTGTATAGATTAGACCAGAAAATTAACTGTTTAACTGCACTATGGTATGGGAGGTGGGTAATATGCCTGCTGCAGATAAAGTACCCAAGCTAATTTTAGCAAGGAAGAACGGGTACCTATTAAAATGGGAAAAGATTAACAAAGATAGATTTGTTCCATTGATAATCTCAAAAAAGCTGAATGAGGTATTGATATGTTTAGATCCAGAACACAAACCGGAAGGCTTAATGCTGGAATTTTTAGATATACTGGCTGAGGTCAAAAGTAACCTGTTTCGGTCGAACTTACCACAGGTCATCCCAGTGGCCGGCTGGTTTGATGTGGCCTGCTCGAAGACCTTAAAAAATCTGCATGCTGCTCTTAGAACCATCCCAAGAGATCAAAAATTGGTGAGGACTTTACACATCATATAGCGAGGCACGGAAAGCCAGAATCAGGGGCCTGAGGGTGAAAGCGTGGGAGAACCTGTCTCAAGCACAGGGATTTTTGGAGATTCGACACTAGACATACTTGTTGGTGAGGATGTTTGGGTGGATCATTATTTCGGTTGCCAATGCGCCCCCAGTATTTCCTTCCAAATTCCCACAGGCAACACATAAGGAGATTTTGGCCTTTGATATGGCAGAGGTGAGATCGGGACTGGCTCAATGTAGTGTCACAAAGGCCCCAGGTCCGGATGGGGTCCCGATAGATTTTTTCTTAGCCCACCAAGAGCTTTGGGCTCCACTTCTAACCAATGTTTATAACACCATAATCAAGGTGGGTCCTCCAGCCTCATGGAATAGCACAATAATAATTCCCATTTACAAAAAGGGGACAAGTTCCATCCTCAAAATTACAGGCTCATCTCCCTGTTAGACAGCACTGCAAAACGGATGGTGGGCCTTCTGTTGAACAGGCTTGAGGACTGGGCCAGAGAGAGGAATATCCTGATACCATCTCAATACGGTTTTCAAAAAGGCAAGGGGACCATAGACCAATGCCTCAATCTGGGTTTGATCATAGCCAAATATACGATGGCAAAGCCCAAGCAGATCTATATGGATCTGTCGGCCGTTTTTGATTGTGTCACCCATTCCAAGGTATGGATTATTATGGAAGAGATGGGCATTGAGGCAGCTATAATAAATTTTATTCGTCAGATGTATGCCCAAGCTACTGCCTGTGTCCGTTATGGAAGGGATGGGGAGTTCAAAAGGTATTTCTCAATTAAACGGGGCGCAAGACAGGGCTGTGTTCTTGCCCCATTTCTTTTTAGGTCTCGCCTAGCATTGCAGCGCATGCGCTGCCCGCTCGGCGAGATTTATTGTTAATGAGGAGTTTGAGAAAAGGGCTTGAAGCCCCGCCCCTTATTTCCATTGGCTGGCGTCACCGTTTATGGTAAACGTTGGCCTGCCATTGGAAATTAGCTGTTTGGGTTGCCTCCCTTTGGCTTTTTGTGCCGGCCCACCCGGACTGGCTCGCCTGCTTTGCGTCTGTCGCAAAGCACTTTCTTATCTTTATGGGGCCATGTGTTTCTAATTAGAAACACATGGCCCAATAAAGACAAGAGATCAATGCTTGTTCATAACACAGCTGATACGCTTTTGTGCAGCATAGGCGACGAAGCGGATGAATAAGGAGAAAAGTCCGCTGAAATAAGCTGGCAGTCGTTGTCATGGCTAAAAAGTTATCTGGCGGGGAGGCCGACACGCAAGGGGCTGTGCGGTCCCCGTGTCCAGAGCGCACGGACACGCCGCAGTGCAGCCGCCGCACATGCCCGGTGAGTCGGTAAAGCCCGGCTCCTTCGCTGTTCAAAGCAGCCGCGGGAGGAGAGAGCGTTTCACCCTAAAAGTCTGTTCGTCTCAAACAAAGACAGCTGGGCCGGCTACACGCAAGACAGCAAACGGGGGTAAGTTTACTCTCCTTTTAATACCGGCTTCAGTGCGGAAACATGCATGTTTCTCCACATACTGCGAGACATGAAGCATGTTCCATGTGTACGTCGAACCATACCGCGTTCTATGTAGAAACCTACATATCTGGAGGGGTGTGTGTGCATGTGAGCACACAAATCGCACTCAAGCAACCACACTCACATGGACAAACACAGACAGGCATGCTATCTGACAAACACACGAGATATACAGAAGACACACATGTGCAGACACGAACAAAGATGCAGACGCACAGGTATGCACACATATGTTCCCACATAGTTATGTGCACATACTCGGATACACCCACAGTTAAATGTGCATATAAGCACACACCTAAGTGCGCCTTAACATATGCACCTAAAACAGACACACGTGCGCACACACAGAAGTTGGCACCCAAGCACACACACAAATATAAAGCGTATATATGCACCAAGACCTATAAAGACTCACATATATGCACACAAGCAGACGCACACACACTCAAATACATGCACACACACACACACACAGACTCAGATAAATGGACACAGACACACACACACAGACTCAGATACATGCACACAGCTACACACACAACACAAGCACACACACAAGCTCAGATACATGAACACACACACACAACACACGCGCATACACACACCCACTCAAATACATACACACACAGTCTCAGATGAATGCACAGACTCAGAAACATGCACACAGATACACACAACACAAGCACACACACAGGCTCAGATACATGACCAAACACAAACACACACAACACACTTGCATACACACACGCACTCAAATACAAGCACACATACACATATTCAGATAAATGCACACACACAGACTCAGAGATATATGCACACAGACACACACACACAGGCTCAGCTACATGAACACAAACACACACAACACACTCGCGCATACACACACAACACACACGCTTGACAGTCGTGCCCTGTAATTGGTCTGCGTCTTTCTTAGGTGGACCCCAGGTAAGACTGCAATGCACGTAAAACCACAAACTCAATTAGCTGTGGGGTAGTTGTCCACAAGTCAACAGCTACACGACCTCGAGCTCATGAAAGCAAGCTATTGCCTCGCACTAAACGACTATTGATTCAAGGAAAAAGCCCTCAAGGCGGAATAAGGGACGTGCAAGAGTAAAGCAGACACGCATTATCCTAACCGCTGACTCCTTCCTCGAATCATATTTATTTTAATAGCTGTGACACTGTTGTGCTTCGAAATACCGTTGGGGAGTGTTGAAAATTCTGTTTGCACATTATTATCAAATATATCACGCTCATGCTGTTCTTCATGCGTCTTCAGACATCTCCAATCGGTGCACATTCAAACAAATGCTCAACTTTAACAGCCCCTGGAAGCTTGCCCTGGCATCTGATGCGCTACGAAAATTAATAAAGCAGTAACTATTAGTAGTTATAGATTTTTTTTATGAAGGATGTTTTGATTTTAGTTGCTCCTGTGTCAGTGGTGTGGGGGGAATTGTGCATAATTTATCGTCAAATATGTAAAGCAAGGTGCATGGGGGGGGGGGGGTTATCTTATTGAAGTGGGAGATATGCAGCCACACTTCGGAACCAGTTTTCCCCAACAGTTATTCTATGAATAATGAGGTGAGGTTTGAAAACACACACACTGAGGTTTACACACACACACACACACACACACAGACATACACTCTGAGGTTTACACACGCACGCACACACACACACAATGAATAATAAGGTTTGAAACACATACATCACACACAAACACACGCGCCCCCACACACACAAACACACACAATGAATAATGAGGTTTGTAACACACACACAAATACACATCACACAAAAACACACAGGTACACACACACACACAAACACACAGACACAATGAAGAATGAGGTTTGAAACACACACACACACATACATACACACACACACACACACACACACTTTTTCTATGTCTCCAATGGAATTGTCAGGTGTCTGAATACGACGGAGGCTTCACAGGGTTTCCCGCCGAGGCACAAGGTGTCGTTGGTCCCTGGGTCGGACAGGCCACCGGCAGCCGTGGCGCCCCCTCTCTGCCGTCTCGAGCATTGAACGTCCCTTTGCCCCGCCGGTCCGGTAGGTGAATCGGCGCAGAGTGGAACCAAGCTGTACTTGACCCCTGCCTTTATGAGCGCCTCAGTGTTTGCCTAAAACACAATCGGGCCTGACAAGAGAGCCTGCTACCGTGTGACACGGCCCATTCAACAGATAGATGTCCACCGCCACACACCACTGCGGCGGCATCGCAGCCAACTTAGGTATTTGTTCGAAAAGCAGAAAAAAACGGCATACATTAATGTCCGAAGGAGGGAGGAAGGGAGGGCTGCTTAAAAGAAAGGGTGGGGGTGTTTACGTTTGCTGCGTGTCTCGAGACATCTTTCCTGAAACAACATGTGTCAGTGGCTCAAACAGAAGAACGGGGACAAAAAGTGTGAAATCAAAATATTCCCACACGGTTCGCACTAATTATGTGGTGTGTGTGGCAAACATTTGGAAGACAACGATACTGTTCATAACGTGAAAAAGACAACGCAAGGTTGCCCAGAAACGCTCCATTAGTCAAGTTACATTTCGAGGAAAGCAGAAACATTTGTTTCAAAAAATATTTACCAGTATATTTTTAAAAAATCAAAATTTGAAGTGCAGTGTAATAATGAACACGGGCCACTGGTATAAAATTCACAGGACCAACCCAAACAGAAGCTATTGGCATTGCAAATGACAATGCCGTTTATTTATGTTTTAAAAACCAACACGTAAATAAAAGACATTGCCATTTACAATGCCAATAGCTCAAACTCTCACAACTGCGAGACCTATTGCATTGCAAATGCTTGTTTTCTATGCTAATGGAGTGCAGGCAGCCGTGACTGGGTCTACGAAAGATGTACCCGTTTTTAATGCAGTGCCCCTCCCTATACTGGTTTACGCAGATGACGAAGTGCTAATTGCAAGAACTGGGGTGGCGCTACAAAAACTTAGAGGCCTACACAAAGTTTATGATTAGTCTGGACCTTCATGCTAATTAAGCTAAATCCTTTGCATTAGTGGCAGGGGCACGCCCCAAAAGACTTCCAACGTTCCATATAGAGTCACGCAGGCTGGCAGTGGTGGACACCTTTTCTTACCTGGGGGTCTTGTTTGATAGAAAACACACATGGTAAAAACATGGTGGACAACAGAGCCCTAGTTATGGGAAAAAGGAAAAAAATGTAAGGGCCATTTTTAGCTTTATTAGGAAGCTTGGGACTAAGCCTATCGAGGAAATAAAAAAGGTGTATGCAGCAAAAACTATCTCTACAGCGACGTATGGAGCAGGGGTGTGAGGGATGGCAGCAATTGACCCCTTACAAAGAATAAAGGAATTTCTTTTTTCTTTTTTTTTTTTTTAAAGGTGCCTATTCCTCCCACGCAATTGTTCAAAGTATAACTGCCATATTGAACTTGAGGCCCCATATCTTTCTGACATCGTGAGGTTAGCACCCGTTTTGTTATGGCACTCGATTTGGGGGAAAGACACTGTCAACCCGACCCAAAATATCAGGGACTGTTTACCCCTAGACTATGCACATAAGATCGCCTGTTTGCAATATGTGAAATCTATGCCGGGAAATCTGTGTTTGGAAGATCTATAGGCTAATCCATCTAGCTGTATGACTGTATCTAAAGCAAGAATCAAACACATATTTATAGAGAAGACTGCAGGAGAGAGAGGAGAATCAAGACGTCAAAAACCCTCAGTAAAGATGTACCTTGCATGCCCCTCTCCACTCAGGTCGGTGAATCATACTTAGTATTGGTTTCTAATCCCCAACATTGTTTTATTTTAGTGAGGTTCCTTATGAACCTCATTCCTCTAATGATGGGTTTTCCAAAGAATATGTATTCGCTAAACGATTTGCCTGTTTGTCCCTGTGATGAAAAGTCAGCCCAGACAGATTTGCATTTATTTTTATTTTGCAGTCTTTACAATATACAAAGGAAAATGTTTATTCTCCCTCTTCTGCATAAATGCCATTCTAAGCAATGTCGCTCTGCTCTTTATTTTTATCAAACAATTGATGAATCTCTTTATATGTCATGCCACAGCCTCGTTTCTCTGGTCCTCTCTGATAGCAGAAGGGCCATGACATAATGGGTGAGCGAAGGTCAAAAGTGAGGCGACTATTGATTAATTTTGAAGGCACGATGCACTTCACAAATTTTATGATGATTGCATTTTAAATCTAGGATTTTAAATATGGATTCCAATTTTGTTTTTATGATGCATCAAATACCATATGTATATTTTTATTACTGTTTTTTATCTTCTGTACTTTATATGCATTGGAAACATTGCGAAATAAAGAACTTTGACTGACTGTTTAACTGATGGCATAATATCAACGGAGGATCCTGCTTCCTGAACATGCTCCCAGCTCAAGCTCACGTTAATCTAGCGTCTTTACTGGACCACAAGTGGCATTTAAAAAGTCAGCAGCAAAGGAAAGGGACCACACAAGTATAATGACTTTGCTCGTACAAATCCCGGACTGCACTGCCGCTTTATAGAAAATCAAAAAGACTTTGGCCAATGCTGCGTGGATAAAGTTCTGCACACCAAGCACATTATAATGGCTCTATTTTGCACAATTATTCCTGTTCACACTTGCACAGACACGTTGCATATGTTTTTATTTCTTTTAATTAATGTATTTTAGTGCAAAGGTTTTAACTAACTAAGCACGTGTATGAAATAAACATTTATTTCCCTCCAACCTTAAAAGAGAAAACAGAACTACAGTCCACCCTTGTGGAACTAGAAACTATCTCAGAAAGGTATAGGAAAACACAGGCTATCATAACTAGAGACTTCAATAAAAACCTACACGAAACATCTCCTCACAGCCAATCGACTAAAGACCTGCCTGATGCAACCTTCAGCAACGCCTTTCTTATTTTCCAGAGGCAAAACTGGAAACAGACAGAAAAAAGAAAAAAAACTTCGAACCTTTTTTATTGGAATCAGGATATATAACCCTTAATGGCCGTTTTTGTAATGACCAGTCAGCCAAACAACTTTCGTTACAAGCAAAGCGAGATCCATACTTGATTATTCCTTAATACTTAGTATACCCCAGCACACGTGAGTCAATCAAAATGATAGTTTTTAGTCGTTATTCACACATAAAACACTAGAGCATTTTGTCGATTTCCTCCTTTTTTAATCAGTCTTCAAGTTTTCAATAGGTAAAGCGTTCCCAAGCCAACACGTGTTTCGTCACTTCAGTAAGTTTGTACATGCGACTTGTTCACGGCTAGGTAAAAAATAATATGAAACTCACATTACATTTAATTCGCATCCATTTGTTTAACCACAAACAAATGTGCTCCCAGGGGGAAAAACCCAAAATACGTGCTTGTGCATACATATAGTAGTTGTAGTGACATTACAATTTAAGTGTAAAACAATATAAGAATGATTTTACAGTTGCGTCATTTTTTGTCTTAGAACAGACAAAGCAGTGCACGTGACATAGGTAGGTTATGTGCTGCGATGTAGTTCTATATGTATCCTTGTCAAGAACCAGATCATTACTGTGTCACCCAGTGACAAAACGTGACTAAACACCACCATAGAGTCCCAATTATTAGGACTCTTGAGTTTCAAAATTTAAAAGTTTTATCTCCATTTAAGATAGACCAACCTGATCGGTTTCACTGTATTGTAGTCTGTGAACAAGACACAAAAAAACAAAAAAACAAAAAAAACATCCCTGTATCATTTTCTATTTTAAAAGTCCACATGACCACACAAACTGCTGTACCTCGTACACATGCCCTTAAAACAGCCTATTTATACGTACTTTCAATGTGGCGATAATTCCAGGCCACATAAACCTGTGGCGTGGGGTGAACTCCAAAATATCAATAAAATCTGCTGGGCAGTAATGTAAAGCTTCGGTTGCCCCGTATATACGTTCCCGAATCTGAAAGGGGAAAACAAAACATTATCGACCTTGCTTGTAAGCGGGGTGTCTTATTCGGAATGCCCCCTATTCTATAGCAAAGCACCACAAACATATGCCCCAAAGCGGCATGACCAAAGCTACCATCTGTAATCCTTACTTGAAAGAAAGAGCCGCCGTTCCGCGTACTCGTGCCCCACGCCGGTCTCCTCGAGTGCGAGTGCCGGCATTGCTTTAGAGGACGTCCTGATATGTTGATCCTGCTGGATCACATGATCACGTCCGAGACGCGCAGTCACGTGGGTGGTACGGCGAAAATAGACTCCATATTTGAAAGGGCTGAAGGCTTGTGTCAGACATGAGAACTCTCGATGCATGCCCCTGTAATCTCACATAAATCTGCGTTCGTTTCCATTTATAATTTCGACATATATATTACGAGAGCAAAACAGCGTTTTTACGAAATTCTCACAAAACCAAAAAATATCAAAAATAGGCGGTTGGCGTAATCTCTTTCTTACAGTGGGCGAATCCCCCGTGTGTAACGTGATCTGCTTTCAAACCTGTCCCCGTATTTTAGATTTTACGTTTAAAATCCAATACTGTTTTTAGTGCGATTTCAGACTCTCTATGTGAACACCCACGTGACACGTGTGTTGCGTCGTATCTCAAGTACGCGATACACAGGTATAATTACGTCTTTATAATTGTTTTCAAAAGTATAAATGCATTCCTTCCCCTCGCGAAGCCCTTACTACTGCATAATATCTAAAGTGCCAAATGTGTGAGCTTCAGGCATTGCTTAAAAACCGGGAGAGAGACTGCATCAAGTTCTCCTCGTTATTGGAGCGATCGTATTGGTCAGGGTATAAGTCCTAACTTTCGCATCGGTTTAGAACATTGGCGTTATAGGTTAAGTGCACGGTTTGCGAATTAATTATTAAGTTATCAAAACAATGTATTCGTGGAACCATACTTATCTATATCTTGTAAGTGGACCCACAGTATCAGAGAGCTCCATTTAGCCAATACACAGGTACCCCAAATCTAAATTCCAGTGTATATGTTCCAGTCCAACTAAGAGTGTCACTGAACATTCTTATTGTCATCATTATGTGTATGTTCTTACTCCCTATTTCAAACGTAACTGTCAGTGATTATTGTGTATAAGTGACATTTCTGCATCTTAGACAAAGCATTAAATACGGTCATGCGTATTTCTTCTCCGTATGTAACAGTACATTCCATAGTATTCACACATCACATCAGAATTGCATAGATCGTTACAGCTCAATTCTATGAACGTTGTTCATATCTAGGGTTTTTATCTACCTAAAAAGTAGTGCATCTCATGGTCAACATTCATCCCAATGTCAGTTGTCCGTAATTTGAGAATCCAGGATGCCTCATTTCTGCGTAGTTTTAGTTCTCTATTCCCTCCCCTCGGATGTCTCAGGGTCTGTTCTATCCCGTAGAAAGAGAAATCTTTGTGCTGTCCTTGTGCATGGCAGTCTGTGATATGTGTCGCAATAGGGTATCTGAGGTCGCTCTGTTTAACCGCCCTCATATGTTCCCCAATCCTCTCACGCAGCGGTCTTATAGTACTCCCCGCATATCTTTTGTGGCATCTGCATTCAATTATGTATACAACAAAATTCGAGTTGCAGTTTATGTTAGTGGTGATCTTGTAGCGTCTGCCATCAGGGCCCTTAAAATCTAGTTTCCTATTGTCCGCCCATTTGCATGCTGTGCAGTGTCCACACCCATAGAAACCCACTGAGCGTGCTTTTTTTAAGCAATGCCTGAAGCTCACACATTTGGCACTTTAGATATTATGCAGTAGTAAGGGCTTCGCGAGGGGAAGGAATGCATTTATACTTTTGAAAACAATTATAAAGACGTAATTATACCTGTGTATCGCGTACTTGAGATACGACGCAACACACGTGTCACGTGGGTGTTCACATAGAGAGTCTGAAATAGCACTAAAAACAGTATTGGATTTTAAACGTATAATCTAAAATACGGGGACAGGTTTGAAAGCAGATCACGTTACACACGGGGGATTGGCCCGCTGTAAGAAAGATTACGCCAACCGCCTATTTTTGATATTGTTTGGTTTTGTGAGAATTTCGTAAAAACGCTGTTTCGCTCTCGTAATATTTATTATTTATGTCGAAATTATAAATGGAAACGAACGCAGATTTATGTGAGATTACAGGGGCATGCATCGAGAGTTCTTATGTCCGACACAAGCCTTCAGCCCTTTCAAATATGGAGTCTATTTTCGCCGTACCACCCACGTGACTGCGCGTCTCGGACGTGATCATGTGATCCAGCAGGATCAACATATCAGGACGTTCTCTAAAGCAATGCCGGCACTCGCACTCGAGGAGACCGGCGTGGGGCACGAGTACGCGGAACTTTGCCAGTTTCTTTTCACGATTT
The DNA here is from genome assembly GCA_963921515.1 of Calotriton arnoldi. Taxonomy (NCBI): domain Eukaryota; kingdom Metazoa; phylum Chordata; class Amphibia; order Caudata; family Salamandridae; genus Calotriton; species Calotriton arnoldi. The sequence goes on along the minus strand of CAWUFW010002704.1, from coordinate 473,423 downwards.
TTTTTATTTCATTTGTGTAGCCAGAAAAAGTTGTCACGCATACTAGAGGCATTTCTTTTGCTTTTTCTCTCGATGTTAACTAGGACTCTCTTGGTGTATACCACGCTCGCTTCATGGCTCTTTTCGTCAACTTTCTGGGATAATTGCGTTCTACCAGCTTTTCCAAGAGGATTTTTGCATTACAAAAGTAATCTTCCTTCTTTGAACAATTTCTTCTTATTCTTAAGAATTGACTGAATGGAAGGTTATCTTTCAGATTTCTTTGATGAAAGCTCGAGAAGTATAGCAGCGTGTTTCTGTCGGTTTCTTTGGTGTATAGGGAAGTATAGATTTTTCCTTCATCGTGTTTCACCATTAAGTCAAGAAAGTTGATTTCCACATTGCTTGAGTTGAGAGTGAACTGGATGTTGGGATTCCTTCGATTTAACCATACACCAAACTGTTTTAATTGTTGGAACGTTCCCCTCCAAAGCATGACAACGTCATCAATATATCGTCGCCATATTTTTATATGGCCTTCAAACGGATTGTTATTGTAGATCCAGCGTTCTTCATAGAGTGCCATGAACATCACAGCCATTTCTGGGGCGAAGGGACACCCCATCGCAGTACCTTTAATCTGCAAATACCGCTTTCCATTGAATTCAAAAAAATTATAATTGAGGCATATTTTCCCCAGCTCCACCAAAAAAGATGTTGGGACGGCATGTGGTCTTATACGTTTGTCCAAAAAGTAATGCATTGCTTCTAGTCCCTCTTCTTGTGGTATGTTTGTATAAAGACTCACGATGTCTAGGGTGACTAGAAGTTCATTCTCATAGTCAAAATTTTGTCCCTCCAAAAATGTTATTGCTTGCATCGTATCTTTTATATAGCTGATAGTCGAGCTTACCAATGGTTTTAAGAAAGTATCAATGTATTTGGCAGTATTTAGATTTTAAACGTATAATCTAAAATACGGGGACAGGTTTGAAAGCAGATCACGTTACACACGGGGGATTCGCCCGCTGTAAGAAAGAGATTACGCCAACCGCCTATTTTTGATATTTTTTGGTTTTGTGAGAATTTCGTAAAAACGCTGTTTCGCTCTCGTAATATTTATGTCGAAATTATAAATGGAAACGAACGCAGATTTATGTGAGATTACAGGGGCATGCATCGAGAGTTCTCATGTCTGACACAAGCCTTCAGCCCTTTCAAATATGGAGTCTATTTTCGCCGTACCACCCACGTGACTGCGCGTCTCGGACGTGATCATGTGATCCAGGCGGATCAACATATCAGGACGTCCTCTAAAGCAATGCCGGCACTCGCACTAGAGGAGACCGGCGTGGGGCACGAGTACGCGGAACGGCGGCTCTTTCTTTCAAGTAAGGATTACAGATGGTAGCTTTGGTCATGCCGCTTTGGGGCATAGGTTTGTGGTGCTTTGCTATAGAATAGGGGGCATTCCGAATAAGACACCCCGCTTACAAGCAAGGTCGATTATGTTTTGTTTTCCCCTTTCAGATTCGGGAACGTATATACGGGGCAACCGAAGCTTTACATTACTGCCCAGCAGATTTTATTGATATTTTGGAGTTCACCCCACGCCACAGGTTTATGTGGCCTGGAATTATCGCCACATTGAAAGTACGTATAAATAGGCTGTTTTAAGGGCATGTGTACGAGGTACAGCAGTTTGTGTGGTCATGTGGACTTTTAAAATAGAAAATGATACAGGGATGTTTTTTTTTTTTTTTTGTGTGTCTTGTTCACAGACTACAATACAGTGAAACCGATCAGGTTGGTCTATCTTAAATGGAGATACAACTTTTAAATTTTGAAACTCAAGAGTCCTAATAATTGGGACTCTATGGTGGTGTTTAGTCACGTTTTGTCACTGGGTGACAGTAATGATCTGGTTCTTGACAAGGATACATATAGAACTACATCGCAGCACATAACCTACCTATGTCACGTGCACTGCTTTGTCTGTTCTAAGACAAAAAATGACGCAACTGTAAAATCATTCTTATATTGTTTTACACTTAAATTGTAATGTCACTACAACTACTATATGTATGCACAAGCACGTATTTTGGGTTTTTCCCCCTGGGAGCACATTTGTTTGTGGTTAAACAAATGGATGCGAATTAAAAGTAATGTGAGTTTCATATTATTTTTTACCTAGCCGTGAACAAATCGCATGTACAAACTTACTGAGGCGACGAAACACGTGTTGGCTTGGGAACGCTTTACCTATTGAAAACTTGAAGACTGATTAAAAAAGGAGCAAATCGACAAAATGCTCTAGTGTTTTATGTGTGAATAACGACTAAAAACTATCATTTTGATTGACTCACGTGTGCTGGGGTATACTAATTATTGTGCCTTGTTGCCTTTTGGCCACAAAAAACCTGGGGAGGCGGGTGGTTCTCCCTAACCCTTCAGCACCGTCACCACTTGGAGCCTTACCAAATAAATATCGAGTGAAACCACCTACTGGCGCCTATACCCTATCACTCATACCACCGGATCTCTCTTTAGAATATTATTCCTTAATACATTTTTTTAAATTTTCATCTGTGTAATCATTTCAAAATAATTAGAAGAGAACAAAGCGATCACAAACCCCAAAAATTGCTCTTATTGTTAAACATTTTTGTTCCATACAACACATCAAAAGCAATAACACTGAGATACTAACCATAACATGAATGAGGCACTTTGTCAAATGACCACAGCAAAACCCTTCAGGAGGGCATTGATACAAACTCTGAAAACCATGAAGCTTCAATCATGACAGCTCCGTAAAAAAACTGCAATCAACTTAAAGAGCAACCATCAAGAACATCAAAAGCACCAACAAGGAAAAGAATGGCTTGCCCTTCAAAACTGTATCATTACCAAAAACATGAAACAATTTTGGGCTCTGATTGGCACAGTAACCTCGGCTTACAGACCATCCACTGGCTATTCGATCCCATTTGATATATGGGAAGCTCACACAAGTAACCAATTCAGCTGCCCCATTTCTTCTCCAACTCCAATCTTGGCGTTTAACATTAAAGGTCTATCAATCACCAACAAGGAAATCTTAACCCTGCTAAAAAAAAAGAAAAAACAGAGGCTCACGGGCAGCTTGTACTAATGGTATCCCAACAGCCATATTCAAACAGGATCCATCTCTGTGGAGTCACTTGCTGAATCCTTTATTTAACCATGTCTTATGCGCCGGGCAAACACCGCATTCATGGAAAAGGTCAACTATCCAGTCAACTTTCAAGTAATAGTCTTACTCAATGCGGAAGTCAAACTATTTGCCAAGCATCTAGTCAGCATCCGGACTAGTTGGGCGACTGATAAAAACTCCTTTTATCATTCTATTAAGCAGACTTTCGCCCTGATGGTGTTCAACTATCGATAACATCCTAGCCTTACAAAGCCAGCAGAAAAAGCAAAGAAGAAAAGGAAGTTTTGATAAATTTAAGAGAAATCACTTATGGGTAAAACTCTCTGCTTGGCACTGATCCAGCACTGTTATACCACATCATAGCCTTGCATAGGTGCATAGGTGCATATGGATAAGGAATAAAACTCACCCAAAGTGTATGTAAGAAATGAAGTACAGCAAGGGTGTGTGTTGAAACCTCTTTGTCATTTCTCCCTCTAGATCTCAAATATATCCACAACAACGTCCTCCACCTAAACTGGGTTTCCACATAATAAGCCACCTAGACGATCTACCAATCCTAGAACCCCCTCCCCACTCTCCGGCATTCCACCCGCCGCTTCCCCAGCAACCAAGGCTGTTTTTTTTTCTTCTGTGTAATGACGATCAGCGTGCATGACGTTATTACACAGAAAGTGAAAGTAAAATGAGTTGATCAGCTCATTTACTTTCACTTACATCGGTGCTCTGGGGCATATCTCAGCCCCCCCAAGCACGGATTTGAACGGGGGAGGTGTCAATGGAAGCAGGGATCTGCCCTCTAGGTCTCAAGGAGTATTTTTGGAGGAGGGGGGAGCAGCCCTCTCAAAATGGCCTAATGCTCCTCCCCTCCCCCAGGCCCAAATATCTTTCTGCCCCCAGGGGAGGGGCAGTAGAGAGCCCACCAGACACCAGGGCTTTTTATAGGGGAATAAATGGGTGGGGGCGGCCCACCCAGGCATTGGGCCTAGCCCCCACTTCTCCCAAATGACTTCCAGCAGTCTTGCTGCCCCTGTTGGGGACAGATTGGAGGTGTTTTCCTCCAATCTGCCACCAAAAGGGGGCAGAAAGCCCATTAGACCACCAGAGAATGGATTTTGAGGGAGGGAGCGGCCACCACGCATTGGGCTAGTGTTCCCCTACCCAACCCCCAGGCCCAAAAGTCCTGTGGGTTGTTAACTTCCAGCTGCCCCTGCAGGGGGACAGAAATCCCACTAGACACCAAGGATTTGTATAGGTGCATAAAATGGGTGGGGATGGCCAACCCAGGCATCAGGCCTAGTTCCACCCCCCTCAAATAACCCCAGCAGTCTTTCTGCCCTCCGTCGGGGGCAGATTGGAGGTGTTTTCTTCCAATCTGCCCTTCCCGGCGGTGGGCAGAAAGCCCACTAGAACACTAGGGAGTGGATTTTGAGAAGGGGGAGTGGTCCCCTTGCAATGGGCTATTGCTCCCCCAGGCCTAAAAGTCATTCTGTTCCCCTGGGGGCAGAAAGCCCACTAGACACCAGGGATTTTTATAAGTGCATAAATGGGTGGGGGCGGTCCACCCAGGCACTGGTCCTAGCCCCCACCAGTCACATGACCCGTAAGTCTTTCTGCCCCCCCCCCCTCGGGTTGGCAGATAAGAGATTTTTAACCCCAATCTGCGCCCCTGGGGGGGCTGAAGGCCCACTAGACACCAGGGAGTTTTTATTTTATTGCTACAAGGAGTTTGGGTGGCCCACCCACACATCGGGCCTAGCCTCCACCTCCAATATGACTCCAACAGTCTTTCTGCCTCCCAGGAGGCAGATAAGAGGTCTCTAACTCCAATCTGCCCTGCTGGGGGAAGGGTGCAGCAAGCCCACTAGACACCGGAGTTTATTCCGTGTTGTAAAGAAAAGAGGTTGGCGGGTGTTCACCAACAATATGCCCCCCGGGTGGGAGGTGGGGGGGGGGGGAGGTTTGGGGTTGGCGGGGGTAGAAAACTGTTGTGCTCATTCTGGACTAAGGGCGAGGAGTGATCCCTCAATCCACCCCGTGGGGTAGAAAAATGGATGCACCTATTCTGGGGTGGGAGCAAGGCGTGAAGTAGGCCAAAAAAAACGGTGTGGGAGACAGCTCACCCAGGCATCATGCCTTGCTCCCACCCCAGAATGGGTGCATCAGTCTTTCTGCCCCCCCCCTGCACCTCCACCGCCCCGGGGTAGACTGAGGGTGTTTACCCAAAAACTTCCACTGAGGGACAGAAAGGCAGGCCGTCGTGCTCCCACCCCAAAATAGGTGCATCAGTCTTTCGGAAACTAAAATTGTCAATTTTGTCTTGCATTTCTGTGATGCACACTCCCGGAAACCACAGAGATGCACAAAATGCTTACCAACCTGCCTTCTTCCACTTGTCCCGATAAAAATGTTACCCCATTTGTGTGGATGGGCTTAGTATCTGAAATACAAAATGCCCCATAACACAATGTGGAGAAATCGACAATAGGGGTAGTGCAAGTGTTTGGACCCGGGCTCGGTGGCCACAGAAAGAAACCTACCAAACCCAGACACTTCAGAAACTAGACATCCAGGGGGGTTCAGTGTGGTGTGCCTCGCATGGATCCCATAACATTTTCTTACCAAGCTCAACGGAGAGAAGACCGAGGTCTTGGTTTTGGGGAAAAACAAGGATCTCTGGGGCCCCCAGCACTGGCCTAGTGAGATGGGTGCTCTTCCTCAGCCCTCCCGCCAAGTTCGTAACTTGGGTGTCATCATCGATGATTCACTAACTATGCAACATCAAGCTGTTAAGGTAGCTGCCACATGCTTTACCATCTTGAAATGGCTAAAAAAGATTTGGATGCTGCCGGAGCATACCCAGAGAACAGTAGTCCAGGCGCTTGTCACCTCTAGACTGGACTACGGTAACATTCTTTATCTGGGGACCAATAAGGAGGTGACTCGTAGGCTGCAGATGGTTCAGAACTCTGCTGCAAGATTACTGTGCCAGGTTCCTAGAGCTATCTCTGCTTCCGGTCACCTGCGTGACCTTCACTGGCTCAGGGTGGAGAACCGAATTAAGTTCAAAGCCCGGAGCTATATGTTCAAAATCGGAGTGGCCCCCCAGTATCTGCAGTCCTTGGTTCATCCCTATGTGCCTTCTCGTTGTCTTCGCTCATCCACCCAAGGGAAATTTTCTGTGCCCAGAGTCAGACTTTCCCGGATGGGCGTCCCCCCTTATGAAACTCCCTCCCTACATCAATTCAGAATGAAACGGTGTATGTCCAATTCCGCAAATCCTTAAAAACTTGGCTTTTTAACCAATAATCATTAAGCTGATATCTGTTCCTTGGCCTGGTCGGCGCCGGGAAACCGTTTTTGGGTAGCTTTTGCGCCTTATAAATTAAATTAATAATAATTACCCACAATGCCGTGCAAATCTCAAACTTTGACTAAAATCACACATTTTGCTTGCATTTCTGTGACAAACTTCGGTAAAACCTAAGGGATTCACAAAATTCCTAGCACCCAGTGTTCCCCCACTTCTCCCGATAAACATGCTACCCCACTTGTGTGACTGTGGCCTAGTGCCTCCAACAGGCACAAATCAATCCAGGGTCACTGGCAGTTGCTCTGCGAGACTCCTATTTACCTTGGTTTGATGTGTGCCTGTGACAGGCATTATGCCCAGCCACACAAGTGGGGTAGCATTTCTATTGGGACAAGTGGAGAAACACGGGGGGATTCGTTGATTCCTGCTGATTCTGGAAGTTTACGTCACAGAAATGCAAGGGAAATGTGCAATTTTAGGCAATGTTTGAGGTTTGCAGAGCATTATAGGTATGAAAATCTTGTGAGATCTATGCGAGGCACACCACCCTTGACTCCCCTGGGTGTTTAGTTTTCAGAAATGTCTGGTCTTTGTAGATTTCCCTAGGTGCCCGTCGATCCCCGGCCAAAGAACCGCTGCTAGCCCCATTGCCAAATCAGATCAATTAAGTGGCAGGAAATGTTGATGTCTCATATTGTTTTTTGGGGCCTTTCCGGTCACGGGCACTAATCCTACCCACACAAGTGAGGTACCATTTTAATAGGGAGACTGGGGGGGGGTGGTAGGAAATGTGTTGTTCCATGCAGATTCCAGAACTTTCCATCACAGAAATGTGGTGAAAATGTGTTTTTTTACTCAAAGGTTGAGGTGTGCAAGGACTTCTGGGTAAGAAAACCTGGTGAAAGCCACGCAAGTCACCCCACCCTAGACTCCCCCGGGTGTCTAGTTTTCAAAGTGTAGGTTTGCTAGGTTTCCCTAGGTGCCAGTTGTGCTGAGGCCAAAACATCCACAGCTAGCCACATGGCAAAAAAAGGTCAGTTTTCAGTAGAAAAATGTGGCGTCTCCATGTTGCGTTTTGGCGCCTTTCCTGTCAATGCCACTTACCCTACCTACACAAGTTAGATACCATTTTTATCAGGAGAGTTGGGGGGGAATGATAGATTGTTAGTAAATTTGTAACTACCTGCAGATTGCATAAGTTTTCCTGCCAGAAATGTTAGGAAAATATGTGTTTTTAGACAAAATTTGAGGTTTGCAAAGTATTCTGGGTTTAATAAAAAAGCTGGTGGGCACCGTGCAAATCACTCCACCCTGGATTCCCCTAGGTGACTAGTTTTAAAAAATGTACTGGTTTGCTATGTTTCCCTATGTGTCCACTAAGCTAAGGCCCAAAATCTACAGCTACCCAGGTTGAAAAAAGGGGTCAGCTTTCAGTGTAACAAATATGATGTGTTTTGGGCCCTTCCTGTTGCAGGCACTAGGCTTACCCATACATGTGAGGTACCATTTTTATCAGGATACATGTGAGAATACAGAATAGTAGAACATTTGATATCAATTGTATTTCTCTGCATTTGAGCCTTCCAAATGTAAGCCAGTGTGTACGAAAAGATATTTTGAAAAATGACCTCTGAATCACATGCTAGTATGGGTACCCACAAATTCAGAGATGTGCAAATAACCACTGTTCCTAAACTTCGTATCTGGTGTCTATTTCGGAAATACATAGGCGTCCTTGATACCCATTTGTCACTGTTTATATTTTACCATATGAATTGCTCTATAACCGGTGCACAACCATTGTAAGGTGCAGTTCAGTTGTTGGCTCTGGGTACCTCAAGTTCTTGGTAAACGTACAAACCCTAGATATCCACACAACCAGAAAGGTCTAGCAGACATAATAGCATAATGCTTTTGTAAATCAGCCATGGTGATGAGAAGTTACAAATCAAAACGTCACAAATGTCCATTTTTTTCTACTCATTTTTAATATATTTTTATTTCAACAGTTAGTTTCTTTGGGAAAACCTTGAGGGATCTACACAAGGACCCCTTGCTGAACTCAGAATTCTGTCTACTTTTCAGAATGCTATAGCTTTCCAAGATTACCCATGGTTTTCACCCCGGTTTCCACCACAAACAGGAAGTAGGTTGAAAGAACAAAAATTAGGAAAAGTTGTCTACTTCTTTGAAAAATGCCAAAACTGTGTCAAAAATAGTTTGAGTGAGCTCTGCATGTTCCTGAAGATGATGACTTTAGCACAGCAAACTTTTCTTGAGGCTACTTTTAGGGAAAAAGCCAGACACTTTTTTACGGAAAACTTTTTTCCTATTTTTCCCACACACAAAAAAAAAAAATAAGTGTAGCTATATTTTGACTATTTTCTCAGTCCCCTCCTGGGAAATCCACAACTCCTGGGTACCTTACGCATCCCCATGATGTTGTAAAAAAAGGACACAAATTTGGCGTGGACAGCTTATGTGAAAATAAAGTTATAGAGGCCTAAGCGAGAACTACCCCAAATAGCCAGAAAAGGGCTTGGCATTCTAGGGGGAAAAGGCCTTGCAGCAAAAGGATTAAAGAAGTGTCTACTGTCAGCTTTTTTTAAAGAGTTAAATCATCAGACAATTACTGAAGTAACAAAGTGCTGCCTCACCCTACAAACTAACTCTTTCATTAGAAAAATAAATACGTTTTTAGAACTTGCTTACAGAAGACTTGGGAAGACAGACAGCATTGTAACTAAAACAAGAAAATCATCATACACTGAGTCAAATAAATAAAAGACTATTTGAAAAACACTTAAAACCCCTTTCCCTTTAAATAGGTAACATAGCAAATAATGAAAAACAGCATTTTCCATTATCAAGTAATGGACATACCATCTTGCCCGATGCTTGTATTTGTTATTATTTTTTTTAATTTACTCAATCAACGTTTTAAGTCCTTACTCGTGACATGAAGTGTTAAGAATATGAAGTGTAAAAGAGGTACATTAAAACAAACAGTCTTCAGTATTCTGAGTAAGAAGAGTCAACACTTCAGGTTTTGGCTTAAGGAGTAATGCTGAAGGCAACGGTTTTTAACTTAACAGAGCCACAAAAGTGCATATACAAGTTAAAGTCCTACTTATAATATTGTGATATGATTAAGGCTTGCAGAAAATTGCAGTCTTTTGTATAGTAATTTACCTTCTAATCCGGACCATTCTGAGCAATAAAGTCGTTTATTTGTAAGTGGGTTATCAGTTCTCTACACAAGAAGCCAAAAGTAGACATTGATGCGACATGGAATTACTTGAGAGTTTGTGGACATTTAGGGCTGTATATACATAGATTTTGGGTACATTTAAAAATGGCTTCTACCATTTCAACATGCAACATACATGGCATTCTGCTATAGATGCCAAAAGCAATGTGAGATACAGTCGAGATTTTAACCATACCACATACGTTTTACTTTTGGAACCACTGGGCCATCCAGTTCTCAAATATTGCACACAATGCTGTTCTTGCTAGTTAAGTTCCACAAGACTAAGATGAACAACAACACATCTGATGTTTCTCACTTAAACGACTGTAGAACAGTTTAGCCAAGGCTCTGCTTATAACATAACGCAGTGATTATTGGAGTCTCTGCAGAAATTTGCATGTGATCCAAACATCACAGGTTTTGATCAGTTAGTAAATCATTCAGTAGGGCAACAGGAACAACTGTCACCAATGAAACATGAGATGCCAAATCTATGATAGAAAGTGGTATATCAGTTGTCATTGTTGTACCACTTTTTTAAAGCAGTTGTGCATATCTTCATTTTTGTATCCAGACTTGTTGAATCACTGCAAATAAATTGTTCACCACTATAAAACTTATTCTGATCAGTGGATGGTCAGCTTCACCATTGACGTAATCCATGATTAGTGGGTTTTTGAGTAAGACAAAGATTCGAACAACAGAATTTCTCTTGCTGTAGGCTGCACAGTGACTACAAATTAAGAATGCCTAAATGAAGTTTCAAAATGGGCAAAGATAATAATTTTAATTAGAACACACACCGGTCAAGCCGGCACCAGTCAATATCCTCTATTGCAATGGGTGGGCCATGATGTTACGTAGCAGTCGAGCTTCAAGCTTTATTATTTGACGCTGGAGCTTTTTGTATAACCTTTAAATGTTCAATAGAGGATCTAAATGTAAGAGGTCCAGGCCTGTCATGTCAAGAATTTTCATTGCATAGTGGACTTTAAGGCAGCTAGCCTTAAATTCTGCCAAAATTTAGCTCCAAGGTCATTCTAACATCAATAAACTGTTGAACAAGCATTGGCAAAGCCAACAGGTCTGGCTATAATTTGCTGATGCATAGAAATAGAGGCTTGCACAAATTGGTAGACTCTCCGTCCCGTCTGTCTCTCCTAGGTCTGTGCCTTATTTAAAATTTTCCAACCTTGTTCTGCTGCATGGCACCAGTGATGCACACTTAAGGATTAAAAAAAAAAAAAAAGGAGCAACACCACAAGACTGGTGAATATAAAATAGGGCACAGACCTAGATGGCATAAAAAAAAAGACATGTTGCATAGAAATACGGCATAATTACTTTGCACATATCTACATGCGTTAGTACATTAATCCAAGACCTCTTGGCTTTGCCAAAGCTTGTGGTAACCGTGTTAGATTTTTTTCCATGCCTTCTCAGGTTTAGGTCAGGATTTTGAAAGTCAAAAAGTCAAACTTTCTTCTCCTTGGAGTCAACAAATTAAATATTTTCTGGTCTGGTAGGATACTACAGGCAATCACACAATGAAAATCATGGGTCCAGGCACCATGCGTCTTAAAGCCTTTCCTTATTCCTCATGTTTACTATTATCCTGGCCCTCCTATTAGTCTTCTTAGAAAAATCATGGCATCTCAAAGACAGATCTTCAGTTATTCAAGGGCATACCTGACCTTTAATTGACCTTCATTCAAAATATAACATCCAACATCAAAGTAAAATATAGGCAGGCCTAAGATTTTATCAACAGAAAATAACATTTCTAAGAAGGCACACGGTGACGAGTTTGTGCACACTGTATAATAATAGACATTTTAAATAAATCATTCAATCCATGAATTATAACCAAAGCAGCATGTGGTGACTAAAACATCCACTGGAGAAATCGATTCATATTTCCTTAGGGTCTGTGGAGTGCTTTTGTTTTCAAACCAAGCAATTAATTGTCCTGATTATGTTCCAGTTGAACATATATAGGGTATTCAGGGGCCCAGCAGTAAGTTATTGAGTGCACAGAAACATTTACAATTGCTATAGAGCTTTTCACCAACTGGCAGTCATGAAATGCTCTAATGATAACAAATGGGCTGAAATGCTACCCCGTTTCTATGGAGATGAGGAGCAGGAGAACAGAGATGACCGCCTAATAATTTGAAAGAAATGAAAAACTGGTCAGACATTGCATGGACGGCAATGTTTCAACTCAAATTTAAGAACAATAACATTTCTTTATTTTCTTGACCTTTTTAACTAGGTTGCTACTAAAGTAAATGTCAGAACGATAAACCTCAGGAATGCACACGCTGTAGTATAAAATGAAGGAGGCCATAAAGTATCAATCTATTTTACAGAAATATGTTGAACAATATGACGAGAAAGCCAATTACCATTTTAAAATGTGTGAGTGGAAAATACTCGCCGAAACAGTAATTTACTTACGAAAAAGTCAGCAGTAAATGTAAAAATAGCTAGATCAGTGCTTCCAAAACTTTTTAGAGACATGACCTAATTTTGAGAATGACAAACTTTCGCGACCCACCTAGATTTAAGGAACATGAGGCAGGCGTTTATTTAATGTAACTAAAGCATCGTGTGGTAGTGCACTGTCATACACAGAAATCACATTTTTCCATTGAAATGGGCTCTAAATTTGCACAGATATACAGTTTTACTGAAAAAACTACGTTGCACAAAAATGATACAGTGTGGAAATCGGGTTTCAGTTAACCCTGGGCGTAGTTCGCGAAGTTGCGCTACGCGAAGCTACGTGAAGTGCACCTCGCACTACGTGAGCTACGCGAACTGCGTAGTGCACTGTGCAAAATGCTGTTCGCACTGATTGCACAGTGCCGGATGCTTGTCCGCACTGTGCAATCATTGAAAACGGCATCTTGCACAGTGCGAGCTGTCTTTTACTGCCGCTCGAGTAGATTTTTACTCGAGCGGCAGCTTCTCAACGCGGACTGGTAGTTTCTCATCGCGAGCGGTCGCAAGCATGCGCAACCACTCGCAATGAGAAACCTGACCTCCCGCGTTGAGAATCTCGCCAGGAGGTTTTTTCCACGCTCGCGATCGGCAACTTGATGTTGCTGATCGCGAACGAGAAAAAGTCTCGCCGGGATGTCATTTTGCTTGCTCGCGGTCGCCAACTTGACGTTGAGGACCGCGAGCAAGCAAAAATGACCGCTACGCTACGCGTGTTTGCACTGTGCTACGTGCAATTCGCGTAGTGCGAAGTAAGCGCAAACTTCGCAAACTACGCGAGCGTAGCGTAGTGCTTTGCCCAGGCTTAGTTTCAGTGAATATTGATCATTTATACATCACCAAGTAAAATGCCTTGATTTGTTTTGGTCCTATTAAAATCTTTGTTTCTATCTCACTTCAGAATTACAAAAAAGTGATTAATTTTTGCCTTTCTCGCCGCTTAATACGTACAGTTCACTTACAGGTATCTACATTTTCTACTGCGTTACAAAAAATAGGACAACCGACAGACTCTTTTCACACTACCTGTACCCCAGCAAAATTGACACATAATTCGCTTTACTTTTCAGTCTCTGAATGCAAAGTGGCAGGAGTTTGTTAACACCAATTCCCATGTTAAAAAAAATATAAGCAGCAATTTGTCAGAAAACAGCCTGCAATTTGACCTCTGTCTTTGAAGCGTAGCAAACGTGACAAGATAAATACAGAATTTAAATGCATCTTTGTTTATTACTTGGACTTTTGCTACCCACCAAAATTCGGCAAAAGCACCCCTACAATCCGTACAGTTACACTGCTCACGCCCGCGGAACTGATACTGCAAAGTTGTGCTAAAGGACTGAAAATCTATTTTAAACAGGCACAAAAATCTCTTCCCCAAAGCAAGTGCAAAGTCTTTGGAAGCTGGCTTACTAATTCTTATCTGGACGCCTTTGTTAGTAGATTGGCAGATGCCCCTGTCTGACTACATTCCCTTTGGGGGAGACTGTGGGTGCAATACCTCAGGTTTATGCAAGAACAGAGTACTAAAATGCATGCACAATAGCGGTGCAGCCTCACCGAAACGTCTGGACACATGTAGTAAGACAACCCTTTTGCAAAATATCGCACCAATGATCAGGGTGTCAAGTCCGACTGCATAGATGGCCTATTGTTTCATAACTCTACCGAAAACCTAGTCATTGCCTGAAAAGGCAAATCTATAGGTTGTAAAGTAGGGTATTTTGATTATCGCAAAGCTAGTACAAAATCATAAAAATAATTTAATCATCAATCGGTATTTGTAAAGTAAGGCTTATCACCTGTGAGGGTATCCAGGCGCTGGGCTGCGGGAATTCAGTCGAAGAGCCAGGTCCTGAAGCCCTTACTAAAGTCTGTCAACGATGGTGAGGCTCAGAGGTGGAGGGGCAGGGCATTCCAGGATTTGGCGTGAGGTGGGTGAAGGATCGTACTCCAGTGCAGCAGCGGTGGATGCGCGGTGTCTGAGCGAGGGCAAGCGGAGGATTCTGGATTGTTGGTGGAGCTCAGGCGGTGGTTCATGTATGCAGGTCCTTGGTCGTGGAGGGCTTTGTAGGCGTGGGTCAGTAGTTTGAATTGGCATCTTTTCTGGATGGGGAGCCAATGGAGGTCTCAGGTGCTGAATGATGTGGGTCCTTTTGGGCAGGTTGAGGATCAGTCTGGCTGCTGTGTTCTGGATCGTCTGGAGGCTTCTCATGAGTTCACTGGTGGTGCCTGCACAGAGTGCTTTACAGTAGTCCAGACGGCTGGCGATACGGGCCTGCGTCACAGTTTTTCTAGTGCGGATGGGTAGACATTTGAAGATTCTGCGGAGCATGCAGACGGTGAGGAAGCAGGCTGAGGAGATGGTGTTGACCGGTCGTTTCATGGAGAGTTTGGTGTCCAGGAAGATGCAGAGGTTGCAGGCATGGTCTTTCGGAGTAGAGGTTGGTCGGAGTTCCGATGGCCACCAGGAGTCGTTCCAGAGGGAGGCATGGCTGCCGAAAATCAGCACTTTGGGTTTGTCCATGTTGAGCTTCAGGCAGTTATCCTTCATACAGGCTGAGACATTCTTTATGCAGTTGAGCAATTTGGTTTTTGTCATGCTGGAGTCCGCTAAGAGTGAGAGGACGAGCTGGATGTCATCTGCGTAGGAGAGTATGTTGATGTCGTGAGTTCTGACGATGTCTGCTAGGGGCGTCATGCAGATGTTGAAGAGGGTTGGGCTGAGAGATGAGCCTTGAGGGACACCGCAGATGGTGAGTTTGGGCTGTGAAGTGAAGGGAGAGAGGCGGATTCTCTGGGTGCCCCCTGTGAGGAAAGATGCCATCCTTCTGAAGTGGTGGAGTCGATTGATGAGTGTGTGGTGGGAGACAGTGTTGAAGGCTGCGCAGAGGTTGAGAAGGATCTGGGTGGCTGATTCACCTCTGTCGAGTAGTGTATGGATGTCGTCTGTCGCGGCGATCAGCGCAGTCTCAGTGCTCTGAATCCTGATTGGGAGGGGTGTAGAAAGTTGTTTCTCTCCAGGTGTTCGGTGAGTTCCAGGACTTTGGCAGGAAACGGGGGCAGTAGTTCTGGAGATCGCTGGGGTTTGCAGAGGGTTTCTTGAGGATGGGGCTGACCTCTGCATGTTTCCGGTGTCAGGGAAGGTGGCTTTGATGATGGAGGCGCTGACGAAGGTTGCGAGCTGGTGGCAGATTTTGTTGCTTCTGAGGTTGAAAAGTTTATGGGGGAATGGTTTGGTGGGTGCACCTGAGTGAATGGAGTTCATTAAGGCAGTAGTGTTTGGTGTGCTGAGTTGTTCCCATGTGGTGAGCGGGTGGCCACCGTGTTCGTAGGAGTGGAGAGGGTGAGGATGTTGGTGGGTTGGGGAATCGAAGTTTCTGTATATGACAGCTATCTTGCTGTGGAAGTGGTCGGCCAAAGCGTCGCAGAGTTCATGAGAAGCAGGGATGGAGCTTTCGGTGGCTGCAAGGCAGGTTAACACTCTGACGGTGGTGAAGATTTCTTTGGTCTGGTTGGCGCTGGCCTATGTGCGGTGATTCAGGGCTTCCTTTTTCGCGACTTTGAGTGGTGGTGGTAACTGTTGAGGGCAGAGTTGAAGCTGGCTCGATCAATGTGGGTTCTGCTGGTGCACCATCTTCTTTCCAGATGCTTGCATTTTTGTTTCAATGCGTTGAGTTCAGGGGTGTACCAGCTGGCTCGTTTGGTGGGTCTATGTGTTCTGGCAGGTTTGGTGGGGGTGACTCGGTCGAGGGCGCTGGTGATCCAGGCGTTGATGTTCTCTCCTGCTTGATCCGGGTTGCTGGAGGCGTCGGGCTGGGAGATTCTGAGGGTGTCGGTCTACTGGTGCTGAGTGACCTTGGTCCAGCTGCGGAAAGGGGTGCTGTGAGGGTTGGGGGTGTGCGGGGATCTCCAGGGATGGTTAAGTGTACAATGGAGTGATCGGACCAGGTGAGTTCCATGGTGTGGCTAAATCTAACACTGTTGCTGGACGAGAAGATCAGGTCCAGAATGTGTCCTACTCTGTAAGTGGGGTCCGAGACGAACTACTTGAGGCCGATGTTGTCAATACAGGAGGTCGGTGGAGTTGGTGTTGGTTAGGTCGTCCAGATGGAAGTTGAGGTCACCCAAGAAGACGTAGTGTTCAGATTAGATGGTGAGTGGGGTAATGAATTCTGTGATGGCGTCACTGAGGCCGGTTCGTGGTCCTGGAGGTCTGTATGCGAGGGTACCTTCGAGGGTGGTTTTATCATTGGTGTGGAGTTGGAAATTCAGGTGTTCCATGATCGGCGTGGTTTCGTCTTCCGTGGTTGTGCAGGTGATTGATTCCTTGTGTACAATAGTGATGCCACCTCCGGTTCTGTTTGTACGGTTGCGGTGTTTCATCTTGTAGCAGTTACATTTTATTACAGCTTAAACAATCATTAAAATCACTACCTACTAATAACAATGCATTTCATGAGCACTTCTGCTTATCAAAATTATTGTCACTACACTCATATTGGTAAACAGTCTGCCAGAGAGCATTAAGTCCTTGCTGTTCCAATCTCTCAAATTTTACAATAATTCAAAATCACCTTCAACCACCTCTTGAATGCAGCCAGAAAACAAGCAAGGAAACAGAAATTCTAAACACATTCTAAAATCACATCTCTTGTAGAGGACGCATGCTACCATAAAGATTGCCATGGCAGTGTGCCCAACCTAAACTGTACCTATAATCTGTTCAGTTACTTTGGGCACAGACTAGAAATGTATGATTCTACACTGCAGGAAGTCATATAAGTAGATTGCTGCCACTGTACCTCTACTGACCTGCTCACAAACATGGTACTCAACGTGCATCCCGTCATTAGCCTAAGGACAGTTAGTTAGGAGCTTGCTCACAAAGTCACCACAAAATCTTATGAACACAGGCATGAGAAATAGTTTGAGTGAGCTTTCTCTAACAAATTCCATTACAGGATTTGTCCAACATTTTAGTCAAAATACTATAGGGCACAAAGCAACTTTGACATTAATTGCACAATAGACCACTGCCCAAAGGGGAATTTGGCCTGCCAATCAAGGATCTATGCTATGCATTTTATTTAAGAGACAGTTTATAGGAAGTTGTACCCCTCTGTATTTCTCGGTCATACACTAAGGGGACAGCTTTGGTCTGATCGCTCTTATTGTCAGAATTAACCAAGTACCTCCCGAACCTCTTAAAGTAGATAACAGCTGCCAGGATTCGAAGCACCAGTGTTACATTTAGCCTAGTCTTTCTTTAACTCGTTACATACAAGGTTAGATTATAACTTCTGCGGGTTGTTTGATGCCATAATCAGAGGACAAACATAGCAACATGTTCTCTGGACAGACAGTTTACCAGCTTGCCAATTACTAGTCTTAACATCAAACTCAGAAACATCCGTAGTGGACTCTTTCCACACCAGGGGCTCCCTGGGTCAAAATGGTACCACCCAAAGCATGCTCATTTTTAGGTCTCGCCTAGCGACGCAGTGCATGCGCTGCTCGCTTGGCGAGAACTATTGTCGTCGATTTTTGTTCGGAAGGGGGACAGGAGATGTGCACGCGCCCGGACAGGCGATGTGCACGGCGCACAAGGCGCGCTTTCACTTTCCTAGTTTCATATTGTGCCAACCTTCCGCCTCCTTTACTCCGTCCACCTCCTCACCAGCATACACAGCGCAGACTCTTCTCCGGTTGCAGTCAGCGCTCTGCTGCTGCCCAAGACCCGCCTTCTTCCACTTTGAGCATTGCAGGCAGGCCATAGACGAGGCGGAGGCAGGACCCCTGAGCTTCCCCCCTTGCAGGCAGGACATGGACGAGGCAGAGGCAGGATCCGTGAGTTTCCCCGGGACGCAGGTTAGGAAAGCAGTTCCCAAAATAATTACTATGGACAGTGGGAAAAGGCTGTCTTTGTTAAAATACTAATGTCTAGTGTTGGAAAGTTATTAGCTGCCGGACTAGAATGCAAGTTAGTGGGCATAATAAACCAGATTAGGGTAGAAAACAGTTTTTAAACAAGCGCTTCTGTTTTCATCCGATCCTAGTTTACTTTGCAAGCCCTTGTGTTTTCAGCTGATCCTCGTTAGTCGCTTGCAAACAAACGAGGATCAGCTGAAACAAAAGCGCTTGTTTAAAAACTGCTTTCTACCCAAATTTGCTTTAATATGCCCACTAACTTGCATTTGTGAGCTTTTTTTTTATTTCTTGCTCTGCATGTGTGCATTTACGGGCAGGAGACTGGCGCTGACCCTGTTGCACTCTTTACAGCTGAAAACAAGCCACTTGAGCAGCTAACAGCAACAGTGGCAGGAAAGCCAAAATAAACATTTGCCATGCAATAGGTCTCGCATTTACGCGAGTTTGAGCTATTTACATTGTAAATGACAATGCCTTTTATTTGTGTTTTGGTTTTTAAAACTAAAATAAAAGGCTTTGCCATTTACAATGCAAATAGCTTAAACTCTCGCAAATGCGAGAACTATTGCTTCCAAATGCTTGTTTTTCTGAAGTGCACAGAAAAAAGATTTTCATTTACTGCTGTTTTTCCTAGATTGTTTGCATTAGGCTAAATGGTTTTAATAAACCGTAATAAACTAATACCATATTAATTAAATTGCTTATAAGTTTTCATCCGGTGTCAGCATAACATCCAAAATCGTGTGCCTCTAGGCAAATCACTGAACTTAAATATAATTACATTGTACTTGTGTATTCGCTACGTTGCTTTCTGCTCAATTTGTACAATATACCAGTACTGCTGTTGTTTATAGCATTGCAGGGAAACTAGTTACATGTAAATCTACGTATATGTAATTGTATATATTGCAGCCCTCTCATGTTTACTAATAAAACTGGACATTGCTCTATGTTACAAACGCCTATAGGTGCTACAATGATTGTATTTAATATGGGATTGATAAAAGCCCCTGAACTTTAGCATATATAAAACACTTCTGTAAAACGCCAAACCAGTTAGCCTATGGGCACTCCATACAATTTTGTAATAAACAACCAATTCACAAGTTTCATTCAAATCCTTACAATATCTATCCCACAGCGCAACCATATTATTGTTATTTTACAAAAGAAAACTACAACGGGCAAAATACAATCTTATTAACGTCGCCATCTATTTAACACTTACTACAGCATACAGTTCCTGACATAACTCACACATACCTTCTAACAACTCATGCAACTCACTCCTAGACATCCCTTTCATCCTCACAACAAAACTTTCACAGGTCATTTACATACAGCTACACATCACCACACCATCTCCACGCATTTCCGAAACCCCACGTGTCGTACTCCTTTATTATTCCAAGAGATAGCTATCTTTTATTACCTACTCGTCTACTTAAACAACAAGCATTTGCAATGCAATAGGTCTCGCATTTGCGAGAGTTTGAGCTACTGGCATTGTAAATGACACTGCCTTTTATTTAGGTGCTTTTAAAACCTGCAAGCGGTGCGTAAACACGCACTTTGTGCTTATAGTCGTTGCTTAGGAGAAGCAAGGCTGGAAGTAACTGCGCCTCTTTTACTGCCAGCCTTGCTTCTTGTAAGCAACGACTATAGTACAAAGTGTGTTTTCAAAACACAAATAAAAGGCATTGTCATTTACAATGCCAATAGCTCAAACTCTCGCAAATGCGAGACCTATTGCATTGCAAACGCTTGTTATTTATTCCAGCTTTTACCACTAGGAATGTGAGACCCGAGACAATCTCTTCCTATACCAGAAAAGGTTAGGATCCAATGCACTCCCAGTCCATCTGATTCGGCAATGCAAGCTGAGAAAATCCACTGCTGGTGTGGTCTGCATTAACACATCCAAACCATTACCTGCACACTGGCTATTAATTCCTTGCATGCAGCAATACCAATATGAATACCATTGCAAATTATGTGGCTGGCCCATTCTACAAGCCCTCTGACCACTCTCTTGTGCATAACTACACTAGCCCTCAAGAAATAATTCATCCTGCGAGATGCGAACAGCACAGTATTACCTGTTACAAGACACAGGTAATCCCTCACTCACAAAAAGCTCATTGCAAAAACCTAAAAGCAGCCCTGAGTGGAGAGGAAAGGAAATCATACTCAACTTATTGGAAAAATATACAGTTCCAAAGGCAAATATATTGAATCTGTAAGCAATACATTAAAAAAAAAAAAAAAAGCTGCAGCAAAATGTTGCTACAGCTCACCAGGAAATTCCAGAGGATTAACAGGAGCAGGGTGCACCTGTCAATAAAATCCTTTAACATGTTAACCAAATTGTACAACCACTCCATACTCAATCTTTTTTTATGCTGTCATATCGAAGGTGCACACGCAAGCAGTAGTATTCATTCACGTTTATCCTCACAATAACTTTTAGGCCTGACAACTCATCTGCAATTTTAGTTCCTTAGGGCAACCTGCCTTAATGCGTTTTTTGATGCTGTCCCACAACCACATGCAGTAGTAGCCACAATCATCACCCCACACTCATTTCACAAACAGATTCATGACTCTGGTAAGAAAATAGCATGTATGAAAGAAAGTGCGTCCTCAAAAGTTTATCTCCCACTATATATGTAAATCGAAATGAACTTCTGGACCTTAGTTTCTGTCAGGCAAAAGTGTTTTCAATCAATCAGGGTTCTTATAGAGGGAGACTACTCACCCGTAAGGGTCTCAAGGTGCGGGGGGGGGGGTTCTGCAGTTCAGTCCAAGAGCCAGATCTTGAGGTCCTTCCTGAATTGAGGCAGTGACTGCCTGAGGTGCACAGGTAGAGAGTGCCAGGTCTTCGCAGAGAGGTAGAAGGATCTTCCTCCAACCGATGTCTTGCGGATCCATGGGATAGTGGCCAGTGCCAGATTGGCCCAGCGAGATTTTCTAGTAGGGATGATGTGTTGTGTTAGTCGAGGTTGTCAAGGTGTAAATTGAGGTCACCAAGGAGGATGTAGTCTGTTGAGGCGAGGGCTCAGTGAGCGATGAAGTCGGCTATGGCTTCGCTGAAGGGGGGACGGGGTCCGGGAGGTCTGTAGACGAGGGTGGCGTTCGGGTTGGTCTGGATCTGGAAGTGGAGATGAAGGTGTTACATGTCGGGCGAGTGGTCACCAGAGCTAGTTGTGAGGCGGAGGGTGCTTTTGTGTATGATGGTGATGGAGTAGGGGAAACTAAATAATTTTGTACCCCTAGGAAGTTAATGACCCCATAACCATTAATGATACTTAGCGTTTGAAACGCATAAACTAATCAACAAATACACTTTTTAGTAGACATTACACATGGGCAATTTGCTAAACGTTGCAAAATCTAATTTATTTACAAATGTGAAGCTAATTAATGTGAGTATTGTGATTTGCGTAATAAATAGAGTGAATTGCATGATTTGTGTTGTGTAATAGAATTGTATTGTGGCAAAGAATGCAGATGGTACGTAAAATGGCTTTAGATGTCGCTTCTGCTAGGTAATAGCTAACACAGGTCTTTAGAATGGCGGGTGGTAAACAGAAAGGCTTATTTTCTATGTTTTAATTTTCGTTGTGTTTGTTTTATATTAGTTTCGTTCGGGCCTGCTAGGCCATGCTTCTAAAATGGCCGACGGAAAGGACGAGATCGCGTGCGCTGATTAAGATGGCCCCTGCGCAGACGCAGAATGAATGCTCCAGTCACGTGTATGCGGCCTGTGCTCGGAGTGAGAGATGTCAAGGCCAATCTGACCTGCAACGAGGAGCGTGCCAAGTGTTCAGCATATATGACTGGGAACGGATGGGAAAAACCGAGCGAAGGTGGATGAACTAATGTGTGACCATCAAAGATTGTTACAAAATGGATTGACAAATTGAACTACTTTTGGACATTGTGATCATGAGGCTTAGTGTGCGCTTTATTGTCCCCAAACCAGTTCGAACAAGGAGGGTGATGAGATGACCATCACCACCCCTCCAATGGACCAATTAGCGTGATTCTTGCCCCTAAAGATTGCAACTTTTAAGTGTAGAGAGCCAGAAAACAGGGTATAAGAGAGTCTGCTCTTACGTTGTCAAAAATCTTGCTTTTTCATTTTTCCACCTTGATGCTGCGAGAGACTGTCATTTTGGACTTTGAACTTTGACTGGGGAAGGAACGAGATCGTTGCGGGAATTTGTCCGGGAGGTGATTGCGTTCGAGGAGGTTAGCGGGACAGTCAGTCAGTTTGGGAGTCCTATCCTGTGATCTGCGGTTCATCTTCCTTTGGTGAACCATTCTTGTCATCGCCCTAAGGCCAAGGGTAATGAGTAATTTTTCATTCTTTTCCTAAAATCTTTCTTAAAATGTTTATTGATATTTCTAAATGTTTTACATAATAAAGAATTTTACTTATTTGCTCGAAGAATTTTAGATAAAATTATATTCTAACTCTAAAATGAGTCTGTGGTTCTTTAATAGATTTATGATTAATAAATGTTAAAGGTTTTAATTGTGATTGAGCTGGTCTTAATCGCCATCAACTAATTCTACTAGTTGGTCCATCGACCGAATAGCGGAGTACCTTGATGTTTAGAACCGACAGGATCCAAAGTTAATGTATATAATGTATAGGTTATTATTCTGTCAAATTTAACAAGGTATCCCATTTGTCCAGCAGCTCATTCTCCTTAGCGTTTAATCCAGAAATTGAATGAATGTATGTATGCGGTGTCATGGGCCCCCACCGACATAAGTTTTAAGTGACAAAGGTTGCGTAGGTGTTTTTCTGGATTGGTGTCCTAAGGAGAAATTTATATTAGCCGCGCTGGATCAGATTTCTTGGTAGCAGAGTTATGTTTTCTATAGATTAGTTTGGTTATTGATTTTTCATGTCTAACACTATGTCGAGTTTGTATTACGTTATGTGTAAGTCGAAATTTTGAAGCTTCCGGGAAGTAGGAAGTGGACACGTGTGGCAAGAGAAGTCACACGGAATTGTGCATTGTCTGATTTCAAATTGGTGATAACACAGGACTGTGTTATGTTAGGGAAATTTCACGCATGAATTGCATTTGAGTGAAATAGCAACAGGTTTTCTTGTGAAACTTTGGCCTTAATTCTCAGGAGCAGTATAGTCTCCACATGTGTTTTATCCCCAGAGAAACGGGTTTACCTCTTGCTTGAGAGAAGGGTAAGGTAGAGAGAAGTGCTACACTTATCGAACGAAAAAGTATTCTTGTAAGTTAGAATAAACTATCTCTTTTGTTTAGAGGAACAGACAATGGTAATGTGTTTTACGTTGTAACTAATCGATTTAGTTGAAAAGAAAAGCTAAGCAAACTGCTGATAATTTTTGTAAAGGAGGGGTCAGTAGAAGCAGGAGTAGAACTGACGTCAACAAAAACCGCGCTGGTATTGGCCAGTTGTGGAAGAACGAAGAGCTTCCTGATTGGTGCGTTAGTGCGAGACGCGCTGGGATAGGTCCGAATAGCCGAGCAGTAAAAAGAACAGAGTGGTGAAGAATTACGTGAATTTGTTTTGGGAAAAAGAACAGTGAAATATGGCTTATTATAATGAGTATGGTAGAGAGAAACCGTCATGGTTTGCGAAGCTTAAAAACTTTTTCAAGAAAGATAAGAAGGTTGTGACTAGGGAAGGAGAAGTACTTCCTCCGCCGAAAACGCCAGCATCTCATATGATGTTGAAATATGGCTATCATACTTGCATTTGGTTGGAAAATTGGGCGAAATATACCAAAGACGATGGAGTGCCTAGGAGAGGAAGAGGAGTGCGTGCTTGGCGCAACTCTAGAGGTAGATCAGTCAGGTCCATTTGTGGATGGAAAGGTGAATGGTGTAAATGTTACATTCCTTGTGGACACTGGTGCTACCCGTTCTACTGTTAGATCAGTGGAAATTCCAAACCTTCCTCTCTCAGGAGAATACATCCAAGTTGTAGGTGTTTCAAACAGGCAGATTAAAACCCCTCTTACAAAACCAATAGAGGTGGAAATTGGACCATTCAAAGAGATGCATCGCTTTGTGGTGTGTGATTGTAGTCCTGTAAATTAATTAGGACGCGATCTGCTTTGCAAAATGAATTGTACCATCTATTGTACCCCAGATGGTATTGCTTTCCAAACACCAGATGATGATGTTCTGTATAAAATGACAATGGCAGCATTAGAACCAGGAGTGAATGATATGTTTCCTGTGTTTGATGCGGAGAAAATCCCTATTGAATTGAAAGGAATAGTCAGGTCTGATGTATGGGATTTCATAGGCGAAGATATTGGACTAATGAGAGAAGTTGATCCCGTAAAAATTACTGTAAAAGAAGGAACGAATTACCCAAACACACCGCAGTACAAACTGACGCCAGAAATTATTGAAGGAATAACACCTGTAATTAATAAGATGATTGAACAAGGGATTTTGAGAGAAATAATGAGCAGCCCATGTAATTCTCCTATAATGGGATTGAAAAAGCCAAATGGAACATATAGGATAGTACAAGATTTGAGAAAGGTGAACAAAATTGTTATTCTTGCTGCCCAATTGTGCAAAAACCCTGCTGTAATACTGTATCAAATCCCACATGATGCAGAATGGTACACAGTTATTGATTTGTGCCATGCATTCTTTTCTATTCCATTGCACCCTGACAGCCAGCCATTATTTGCGTTCCGGTTCGGAGAGCGTATTTTGGCATGGTGCCGAATTCCTCAAGGGTATACAGAAAGTCCTTCTATTTTTAATCAGATTCTGAAGAAATCCTTAGAAGATTTAAAAATGCCTGAAAAATCTGTGATGGTCCAATATATTGATGACCTATTGGTGGCATCAAAGACCAGAGAAGCATGTGTTACGGACACAATTGCTTTACTGAATCATTTGGCAGAAGGAGGACACAAGGTGTCCCCATCAAAACTGCAATTCTGTCAACAGGAAGTACAGTACCTAGGTCATAAGATTGAGAAAGGGATGCGAAAAGTGACAACAGAAAGGATAAGGATTATCAAAGGAATGAGAGCCCCAATGACACAAAGAGAGGTGAGAATGTTCCTTGGAATGGTTGGTTATTGCCAACAGTGGATAAATGGGTTTTCATTGATTGCGAAACCTTTACAGCGATTGACAAAGAAGGATGTCAAAGATCCGATTGCATTGGATGAAGAGGAAATGAAGGCTTTCAAGGAACTGAGAACAAGTTTGTGTGAGGCACCAGCATTGGGAATGCCTGATTATTTATGATGGATTGTGGCAACCTCAGAAATTATTCTGCCGAAATGCCGTAGCACCGCAAGTCCGATTGCGGTTCCCAGTAAATGTACAAAGCTCCTGCCGGACCTTGGGGGATAATGTAGCTCCGTACTAGAAATTGCTGGATTCATTCCCTCTGAGTTTCTTGGTGCAGCATCGTAGATTTCTCCGACTCTCTATGCTCTGTATGCACCTACGGTCTCAAGCGACCGCCATCTTGCCTCGCCATCCTACCTGGCAGCGGCGTCCGGAGCTGAAGCTGGGCGTGTGGAGACTGCTGGGACTGCCGAGATGGGCCCCAAGACGGCGGCTGTTAAGGCAAAAACGGCTCGGCTGGCACTGAGGGGAACATCGGAGACTGGCGATGCAAGTATGGAGACTGCAGCTTCGGCGGCAGGGGGGTCGCCCCGCACAAACTCCGAGACGAGGGCGTCGGGGGGACGGTGGCTGACCCGGATCCGGAAAAGAGAGGAAGAGGCGGGGCGGCTCTGAAAGGACGCCCGGCCGGCCCTACTGTGGTTGATCTGCTGAGAGGGCCGGCCGGGAAAACAGCTCCGGGTCACGAGGGAAGGATCCGGGGCAAGGTCTGTCCCGAATCGACTGTCAATGCAGTGAATGCTGGGGAGGTCCCGAGTGAGGAGCGAGATGAGCAAGAAGAGCGGAGCGAGGGAGAGAATCTCCTCTCCATGGAGACAGATGGTCAGGACTGGGGGCCGGCTAACACTGAAGGTAGGCCCGGGGGCTCCCCCCCTCAACCTTCGACTCTGACTATTACTGGGGGGGTAGAATGCACTTTGCTGAATGTACCGACCAATATGCCAATTGCTGAGAAGGCTGGGAAAGTCCCTAACACAGACGACTCAGGAAAGGCTGATTTGGTTGGGGGGCTGAGGGGGAGCAAGCCTACATGCAAGACACTACTACCACACCACCCCAAGACCAACCATCCTGCATCCACCCCAACACTGTTTATACAAGTCAGCCTCAAGAAGTTTCTAAGGCTAGTACTGATAATATTGGGCATGTAGATTTGGATAAGACCCTAGTGACTTTTTCTTTTCCGTATCGGATGGTGGCGAATGGTCAGAGGACTCATTAGTAGACACTACAGATTTGAGCTATAGCGATTCGGAGGGGGCTGAAGGTTGCAAATCTAAAACTGTTCTGAGGAAGAAAAAAAAAAGGAGACAGGGAGGGAAGGATCTGGCCTGGGATTATACCCCCACGAATCAATTTACCAATCCTACACCTATCGCCCAACCCGATTCCGATTCATCCGGGCCAACTCCTCCAACACTAGAGGCTATCTTCCAGGCTATATCAATGCACCGGGAAGAAACGCGCCAGGATGGACACAAGGCCCAGGTTGCCATGCGTAAGATGCAAGGGGTTGTGCGAAAATTGACCAAGACTTGCAGTGCATTTGGGGAACGGCTGACTGACCTTGAGTCTAGGATAGGCACTACTGAATCTGACCTCGCCTCGAATCAAACGCTTGTAGATTCTCATGAGGTGCAGTTAGCTGACGTCAAGTGGAAGCTGGAGGAGTTTGAGAATCGCCAGCGGAGAAACAACCTGCGGGTTCCCAAGGGGGTTGATGGGGCTGATGTTCGCTCATACGTGGTGGGCTTGCTACGAGACTCTCTGCCGGAGCTCACTGATTGGAACTGGGCATTAGAGGTGCAACCTGCCCATCGTGTCACATTTGTTCAGAAACAGCCAGTAAGGGCAGGGGCTTTCCCCCGTGCCATCCTGGTGTACTTTGGCAATTTTTTGTTACGCCAAGCTGTTTTTGAGAAGGCAAGGCCTGAAGCAAAAAGAACCAGGAACGAGATTTCTTATTTTGTCCATCCGGACTTCTGCCACTCCACCGTCGAAAGGCGGTGGAGGTTGCGGCAGCTTATTAAGCCATTCCAGGACAAAAAAGCACAAGCCTTTTTAAATAATCCGGCCCGTCTAAAAGTGATCTGGGAGGGGCAAACAAAATTCTTTTTGTCGGAAATAAAAGCTAAGGAATACTTGGATGGTCTGTCCAGCTAGATGCGGATCAGCTTTTCAACGCGCTAAACAGACCATGATCACACACAAGGAGGAATTAAGTGGGAGACAAGGGGGGAAAAAAGGAGAAAGAATGTATATATGAAAGTGAATATGTAATTAATAAAATGTTTGTTTAAGGTACAGGTGAACCTGGGAGCTTGGGTTTTTGGAAGCAGCATGTAGCTAAATAGCATAGGAAGGTTTTAGCATCAGGGCTCTCGCTCTGTGTTGCACACTCATCATGAACAGACTCAAGATTGAGTCTGCACGCCTCGTGTGGGGAGGTGGGGGTGCTGGGAAGGTGGGGGGAGACGGAAGGGAGGTGGGGGGAAAGGGAAGGGTGGTGGGTAAAATGTGAGGTAAAAAAAAGCATATCCAGAAATAACAACAAAACAAAGAAACAGCCAAAAGAGAAAAATAGGAGGCAGAATGAGAGACGAAAGGTGGAGGAGGGAAAGAGCAAGAGACTACTATTAGGAGGAATCCGGGAATCAGAAGTTAAACTAAGATGGGGAAGATAACTATCTGCTCATGGAATGAGGCAGGATTGAATGATAGGGCAAAAAGGATAAGATGTGCTGAACTCATGAGGTTGAATTCCATGGATGTAGTATGTTTGCAGGAGACACACATTCCCTGGGGCAAAAGAGAAGTACTGAGGGTTGGAGGATATAACATCCTGGCATGTACAACTCAGACCTTGAATATTCGAGGGGTGGCCATTTTAGCGAAGACATCCTTAGGCTTGGCCAAACGTAAAGCAGTGGATGCTCTGGGGAGGTGGGCTATTGTAGAACTTGCAGTGGGAGGTACGTTATGCTCGGTTTATGGATCAAATCAAGAAGATCCCCAGATATTTGAAGATTTGGAGGTAGAACTTGCTACATGGCCGAGCCCTTTAATTTTTTGCGGAGATCTTAACATCTCTCTGGATATAGGATCTGGGAGGCAGGGGCAAGGGGGGTATTCTGGTCGGAGGCCTCGAGTGTACAGGGCATTAAACTCCCTTAAAAGTAGCCATGGCCTGGTGGACATCTGGGCTACAAAAAACCCAACTAACCCCGGCTATACGTATTTCTCTTGTCCGCACAAAAAATATGTCAGGATCGATTACTTCTATGGTACTAGGGATCTATTAGAACACACCAGGATTAAGAAACTTCCTAAAATAATATCTGATCACAACCCTCTGATTTTAGAATTTGAAATAGCTAGCTTTAAGAGACCACGGAGTAAATGGACGTTCGATAGGAAACTGCTAGTGAACAGTGAATATATTGAATTTATTACAAAGTGGGTGCAAGAATTTTTTGATATTAACAGATTTAGTGCTAGCAGGGGGGTTGTGTGGGACTCTTTTAAGGCCGCTCTTAGAGGCGAAACTATTAGCTTTGTTGCCAGGGCTAAGACGCAGCGGGAGACTAAGAATCAACAACTTTTGTGGGACTTGGCCAGGGCTGAAGAGGAGCATGTCTCGACAATAATATTGGGACAAGAGGGGAATCAAATCCAGTATCGAATAATCGCTTTAAAAGCGGAATTAAATAACTGGTTAACACAGAGATCAGCAGAGGATTATCAATCCCATCGGAATAGCGCCTATGAAAACGGTGAGCAAGTCGGTAGGAGGTTAGCTCTTCGTACCAGGCAGAGGATATCTTTAAATTCAATATCTTCGATTAAAATAGACGGACAAGCTTATACCGATCCAGAAGATATCATCGGAGGGTTTCAAAACTATTATCAAGTCCTGTACCAGGATGATATTAACAAAGATCGAGCAGAAGTTGTACAGGGCATGGCAGGGCTGGTAGCTGGCACCGAACTCGGAGGGGGCTTGGATAGGTCAATTAGAGAAGAGCTAGAAGAAGAAATCACTTTAGAAGAAGTTCATTTAGCGCTGTCGGGAATGGCATCGGGGAAGGCTGCTGGTCCCGACAGGATTCCGCTGCAATTCTATGAGATCCTTGGAACAGCTATAACACCTCTTCTTCTTGATTTGTTCTGGGGCGTACAGTATAATGGAACCCCCCCTGAGTCTTGGAAAGAGACAGATATTATAATATTTCCTAAAAAAGGAAAACCAGTAGATAATCCATCTTCATATCGGCCGATCTCCCTGATCAACTCGGACACAAAAATGTATTCTAAAATCCTGGCCAATCGGCTAGGGAGGGTTATAGAACATCTGGTCTCCCCTTGGCAACACGGCTTTATCCCTGGTCAAGGAACAACTGATCATACTCGCAGAGTTATTTCTCTCTTTGATATCATAACCGGGATGGGGGGCCAGATGGCTATGATCCTCCTCGACGCCGAAAAGGCCTTTGATCGGGTGTCTTGGGAGTTTTTATGGGGGATATTGGAGCTAAACGGTTTTGGGTCGCAGTTTATAAAGGCAATTAAGGCAATGTATTGTCAACCAAGAGCCCGACTACAACTTATGGGGAAGGAATCTAATAATATTAATTTATCAAGAGGGACCAGACAGGGATGCCCTTGCTCCCCAATTTTATTTGCTTTATATATCAATCCCTTAGTGGTTAAGCTCCAACAGACTCGGAAGATTAAACCAATAATCACTGGTGGGTATGAGACGAAAGTATTGGCGTACGCTGATGATGTTGCGGTCCTAACTTCGAATCCAGCTGAGGCAATTGAAGAAATAAGTAAGATTGCTGAGAGTTATGGGCTCCTCTCTGGATACGCACTGAACAAAGGGAAAACGATAGTGCTATGCACAGATAACAGATTTCAACGACCCTAGGAGAGCAGATACAGCGGTGTATCTTGGGGTCCGAATAAGTGCTAAGGTGGATGAAATTAGTAAATGCAATTTCGAACCTCTGATTAAATCTATAGGTAATGACTTAAGGATAGTTAACGGGCTACATCTGTCTATTATAGGGAGGGGGAATTTTTTTTAAATGACCATGTTACCAAAAGTATTGTATTTGTTTCGTGCAATACCGCTGGCTGTGGAAGATAGTATATTGAGGGCGTTGGAGTCAACCTTTTCCAACTTTATATGGCAATACGGGAAGGTTAGGAGGGCTCTGAAATATCTAGCTCTACCACAAGACAGGGGTGGTCTTGCAACCCCCAATATCACCCTATATTATTGGGCCGCTCTTCTCCATCAAATGGTCACCCTGTTTGTCTTGGATAATAATAATGAATTAGAGCGAGGTCCAAAAATACCCACACTTTACGAACTTTCTATTGGGAAGGAAGCTTCAGGGCTGCTACTGAGACAACTGGAACCGAGCTATTACAAGAAGGTGCGGTTTAAAGTAATCTATAGTTCATGGAAAATATGGAAGCAAGTCTCTAAATTTATGGCAATTCCGAAAGTCTGTAGATATACCCCCTTATGGCGTTCATCGCTATTCCCATCCCAGGTTAATGACGCTATGGGGAAGAAATGGGAAAGCTATGGGGTAGGAACAATTGGGGACTTCTGCGGGGGAGAGCAAGATTTTCAGTTTTCTAGGCTACAGCGGGTCTTTGGTATACCAGATAACCAATACTTTAAATTTCTTCAGATTAGGAGTCTCCTCACCCTATGTAGTTCTAAGATTAAGCTTGATAAAATACCGCTCTTGGAAGCTATAACTAGGAAGTCTAGCAGAATCCGGAATTTTTATAGTCTACTTCTTGATAAAATCCCTGATGACCTGGAAAAAACTGAAACATCCTGGGCAGTGAAATTGGGAAACCCGGATGTGGATATCTATATGAGCCTTTCTTTAACTGCTAAAATACTTTTATCTTCGAACTTAAAAGCTCAATTGTACAAAACTATATTTAATCTTTATTTTACACCTTCTAAATTGTACACATGGGGGAAAAGGATAGATGATAAATGCCCCAGATGTGGGTTAGGACATGCCACCCTGATTCATATGCTGTATGACTGTGACAAACTGGCTTTACTAAAAGAAGGGCTGCTTGGTTTTTGGGAGGAACTATTTGGTCATAGATTAGAACTAACCCCTACTCTGTTGATTCTCGGGTATGATAGCACCATAGGTCTTAATACCGAACAGGAATATTTTCTTTTTTTGGGGACAGCGGTATTTAGGATATTACTAGCCGCTAGATGGAAAGATGCAGAACCACCAACTTTTCTTATGTGGCTTGCCAGGCTTCTCGGAATTTACAATCAAGAGATGGCCATTTATGCTTGTAGGGGCAGATTGACCAGAATACGGGGGAAGATTTGGGCGCATATCGCCGAGTGGAGTAGAGAAGCAAGGGTGGCATAGAAGAAAGCTAATTGGGGTTGTCTAGAGCTCCTCGGACCCCAAGGGGGTGGTTTTTTTTTTCTCCCTTTTTTCTTTCTCCTTAATGATATAAAATAGGGTTAGGCCGTAATGAATTGCTTTGCCTTTTTGATATTCCTAAAGTATTGTTTTGGATTAACTGTTTATGATGGACCAAGCTGACCTTTATATGATGTAACGATTTTCAAAACTGCTTTCACTGTATCAATTGCTTTTTTAGGACTACTTTTCTGTATGGTATTAACTGTTTTCTTTCCATGTGATCATTGATTGGTATTGGATGTATTTGTATTTTCTGGAAATGCACAATAAAAAAAAAAATTTAAAAAAAGGGAATGCCTGATTATGAAAAAGAATTTGAGCTGTATTGTAGCGAGAGAGACGGATGTGCACTTTCAGTATTAGTACAAAGGCATGGAAAAATTAAACGACCAATAGCCTATTTTTCAGCTGTTTTAGACCCGGTAGCAAAGGCGTTGCCTGGATGTCTGAAAGCAGTAGCTGCTACTTGTGTGAGTCTGGAACAGAGTGAAGGCATTGTGATGGGATATCCTTTGAGAGCATATGTCCCACATTCAGTTGAAATCCTTCTGACCCGAACAAAAACCCAATTCATGACACATAGTCGGCTGACTAGGTATGAAAAAGTGATCTTGGGTGCAGACAATGTAACCATTGTGAGATGCACGAGTGTGAATCCTTCCACTTCTCTGCCAGATGAAGTAAATGCAGAAGTCAAAGATGATGTTGATCATAAGTGTTTGGATGTGCTTGAATTTTGCACAAAGCCTCGCCCTGATATCAGGGATGAACCTTTAAAAGAGTCAGATTATGTGATGTTTGTTGACGGGTCATGCCTGAGAACAAGTGAAGGAGTTTTAAGTGCTGCGTATGCTCTATGTACAGTGGCAACCATAATGGAAGCATCCTGTTTGAGAGGAATACGTTCAGCCCAAGTTGCTGAGCTGATTGCTCTGATTCGAGCGTGAAAACTGGGAAAGAGTTTCCGAATTACTGTGATCATAGATAGCCAGTATGGCTTCGGAGTGGTCCACGATTTTGGACAGATCTGGTCCCAGAGGGGATTCCTGACTTCTTCAGGGTCTCCTATTAGGAATGGTGAATTTGTGAAAAAGTTGCTTGAGGCGATACAGCTCCCTAAACAGATTGCGGTGGTAAAGTGCACTGCTCACAAAAATGGAACTGATTACATTGCAGTGGGTAACAAATTTGCTGACGAATTAGCTCAATATTGTGCCAGAAATATGACCTCAATGAATCGGAGAAGGGAAAAAGAGAATGTTTCATGTCCCTTGCTGTTTACTAACACAGTTGAAACCTGGGATGAGGTAAAACAATTGCAGGAAGAGGCAGGTGATGATGAAAAAGATGGTTGGATAAAAGCAGGTTGCAGACAAAGAGAGGAAGATGAAGTCTAGGTTTACAGGGATGAAAGACCAGTTATGCCTGATAGCATGATCTCTAACATGGCACGGATGTACCATGGACAGGCACACATAGGTAGAGATGCCATGATCAGACTTTTCAAACAGACCTGGTACAACCCAAAATTTAGGGCTATAGCTGAAAGTCTTTGTCAAAGATGTCTTATATGCCAACAGATAAATCCTGGAAGGAAGACAGTAGTGAGTTTGGGAACAATAGGACGCGAAGGAGGTCCTTTTACCAGAATGCAACTAGATTTTATTGAAATGCCCCCAAGTAACAGATTGAGGTATGTCCTGGTGGTCGTCTGTTTGTTTTCTCGTTGGGTGGAGGCCTATCCGACAAGAAGGAATGATGGAGTTACTGTATCTAAGCTCCTACTGAGAGAATTCATTCCTAGATATGGCTTTCCAGTAACGATAGAAACAGATAGAGGAACACATTTCCAGAATGAAATCATCCAACTGATATGTGAAGCATTAGACATTCAACAAAAGCTGCATTGTGCCTACAGACCAGAGGCTTCTGGAGTGGTAGAGCAAGTAAATGGCACAATAAAAAATAGGTTAAGGAAAATGTGTCAAGCCACAGGACTCAAATGGCCCGACGCCTTACCACTGGTGCTGATGAGCATAAGAAGCATACCTGACAGATAAACAGGTCTGAGTCCTCATGAAATAATCATGGGACGAGCAATGAGACAAGCACGCGTACCCGTCAACAAACTGCTGACTATAACTGATGATCTCGTATTGGACTATTGCAAAGGATTGGCTGATGTGGTGCATTCTGTGTTTCATCAGGTTGGGCCGGATGCGACCACTCTTGAAAGAAAACCAGCTCATGATCTGAGTCCAGGAGACTGGATCCGCATAAAAGTCTACAGAAGAAGAAACTGCTTGGTTCCACGCTGGGATAAGCCACGTCAAGTGATCCTGGTGACAACAACTGCAGTAAGGTGTGCAGGTGTGAAAAATTGGATTTATGCCAGTCATACCATCAGAGTTCCAGATCCTGAAGCTCGACCTGTAAGTCGACATCTGGAAATATCAGATACCAGCTCGGCATCTGAAGCAGAGACTGAAACAATCAGAGTTCCAGATCTTGAAGCTCGACCTGTAAGTCGACATCTGGAAGAATCAGGTACCAGTTTGACAACTGAAGAAGAAACTGAAACAATCAGAGTTCCAGATCCTGAAGCTCGACCTGTAAGTCGACATCTGGAAATATCAGATACCAGTTCGGCATCTGAAACAGACCAACCTGAATCCAGTGAAAGACAAAAGGAAGAATCCGAAAACAAAAGAACCGATATTGAAATAGGAGAAACCGAACTAATAAACAGTGACAATGAACAGCCAAGTACAAGCTTTGGGGAAATTCCTCCGGAAATTGTAGAGGTAACTCAAGAAAATTTAGATTCAGATAGAGAGATTGGGGAAATTGCGGAAGAAACACGAGGAGGATTATACTCAGAATTTCAAGCAGAAGAAAAACAGGGAAATTTAGATTCAGATAGAGAGATTGGGGAAATTGCGGAAGAAACACGAGGAGGATTAGACTCAGAATTTCAAGCAGAAGAAACACAAGAAGATTCGGATTCAGACAAAGAGACTGAGATCATAAAGTTCAACGTGAGAGGAAATGAAGTGAGATCTGAGACAGAATCTGAAGAAAGTGAAGAAGAAAGAAAGCAAAAAATAGGACCAAGAAAGAGAACTTGGAGAGCAGAACGAGAAGAAAAAGAAAGTGAACTGAAAAGGCCAAGAAAAGGAGACAATTGGCCCAACGAAATTAAAAGACAGATATAAACTAATAAATTTGAACAAAGACAATGCAGAACAAGTAAATGAAATAACAAGTCAAGAAAGACAAAGAAAAACAGATAAAAGACAATTACAGAGACCAAAAAGAGTGAAAAGACCTAACTTGAAATACAAGTCACCTGAATGGTTATACATAGCACTGTCCGACATTAAAGGAGTGGATAGCAGTCACGAGAACCCAGACAAAGACTGTGAACAAGTGGGTGAGAGTGAACTGCGCAAATCCTGAAAGACAGAGAAAGAAAACCGGACTAAGACACACAAACTGATAAAAGTCAAAGAAAATTTCTGAAAGACCGAAAGGTGCGCCAAAAGCAGTTGATCCTAGTCAACACTACGTCATTTGAGGTGTGGAGACACATTTCTGTACATATAATTAGATAATATTTTAACATGGTAGACACTGAAAATGGAAGATCTAGATGTGAGTTTTTTCGTAGATGGTGTAAGATGCGTTTCTATTGTACAGGCTTTCTGATGCTTATTTGGTTCATTTTGGCAATAATAATTCCACTAAGATTAGTTGTAGAAGATACATCTGCAAATATGAATGACACAGGTAGTGACAAGAAATCCAACATAAAGAAAACTGCAACATTAATAGATAGTACTGATTTTCATAGGGATAAGTCAATAACTGATTTCTCCAAGAATGTCTTCACGAAACTTTTGTACGAGTATGTGGAGACAATGGATGTGAGAGATTGTTATGTCTGTATGCAGTTACCTGCGTCTGTAACAGAAGGTGTGACGTATCATCACCTTCCTTTGACGTATGGAATAACTTGTAGTGTTTTAGCTAGCTTATTTTACAAAACAGGTAAATTAGAGTATTACTACACTGACACAGATGCTGTTTTTGCTAAAGTTCCCGTAATCCCTGAACTAAATAAGGTGAAGTTTGCAAAGATTTTTGGAGAATTTTTCTTAGAAACAAAAGAATTAACATTAGAATATGCATTTAGACAATCTTACTTGTGGGTTAAGAAAGGAAGAAAAGGTTTTCTTAGACATGGTAGAAGACAGAAGGGTTAAGTTTCAAAGAAAGGCAGCAGGAGAAAAGACAAAAACCCCACCTTGGGCATTTGAAGAGGGAAGTTATGACAAAGGCGAAACAAATGCAGCTATGGTTCTAGATTGGCCCCAACATGGAAAATTGTGTATTAGTAGAGATAACACTATGTATGATAACTATTTTGTGGGTTCTAGTGAGTGCCGAGATGCATACAAAATTTTAGGGGGATGGGGATTTATAGGGGGATGGGGATTTAAAGGAGGAAAAGATCCAGTATTTCCAGGGATCTATTATATTTGCGGAAATAGAGCTTATTATAGGTTGCCGGACCATTGGTACGGAACATGCTATCTAGGCCTGGTCTTTCCAAAGATTTTTCACTTGGAAAGAGGAACGAAAGGAATTCACGAGATAGGTAAACCATTAACCCGTAGGAGGAGGGAAAGCTTCTCAGAAATAATAGGTGACATTTTTGGAGCATTGATACCAGCAGTGGGTATATCTTTGAATGAATACAAGATTCGGAAATTGTCTACAGTAGTAGATCGTTTATCAACGAATACTGCTGGAGGGTTCTTGATGGTAAATACCGAAATGGTTGCCATGTTATGTTATGTTATTAGGATTTATAAAGCGCACAAATACCCGCGGGTGTCTTGGCGCTGCGTAACTGTAGTGACCCTGTTGGCAATCTAATTTTGGAACAACCAGGTTTTAAGTCCTTTCCTGAAGGAGAGGAGGGAGCTCGCACCTCTTAGCTCATTCGGGAGATTGTTCCAGAGCTTAGTGGTGCTGCAGAGAAAGCTGCGGCCTCCCCATTTTGTGGTCCGAATTCTAGGCACTGTCAAGAGTTTGGCTCCCGTGGATCGGAGATGTCTAGTTGGTTCATACCAGGTGAAGAGGTTCTGGAGGAAGACAGGACCTGTAAGGCTCAGTGCCTTATAGGCCTGACACAGAGCCTTGAATTTTATTCGTTGTGCCACTGGCAACCAATGCAACCCGCGAATCTCTTCAGATACGGATTTGCGTCTGGGGAGGTTGAGCAGTAGTCGCGCTGCTGCATTCTGTACGCTCTGTAATTTGTTCAGGCAATGCTTCTGTATGTTCATGTACAGCCCGTTACAGTAATCTACTTTAGATTTAATCAGGGCTGTAACAACCGTCTTTCGCGTGTCCGCTGGAATGTATGGGAGAATCTTCCTTACTTTCTTGATGAGGAAATGGCAGCAGAAACCGTGGCATTTGTGTGGTGGGTAAGTGAGAGTTTGTTGTCGAACCACACTCCCAGGTTCTTGGCCTTGACCGCAGGTTCTGGTGGTTCTCCCATTTCAGCCGGCCACCAAAGATTACCCCAGTTCGGTTGCATATTACCGAAGAGCAGGACCTCAGTTTTCTCAGAATTGAGTTTTAAACAGTGTGTGTTCATCCAACGGTTGATGGCACACATACAATTTTGAAATTGCTGAGTAGGGGGCGCCTGATTTTTGTAGGCCGTCACCACAATCTGGGTGTCGTCCGCGTAGGACGTAAGGCTGAACCCGAATTCTCGGATCAGCGGGGCCAGCTCGGAAACATAAATGTTGAACAGGGAAGGACTCAAGGAGGAGCCCTGTGGCACTCCACACGGGAGGGTATAGGATGTGGAGTGATACCCATCAACCGAGACAGTTACTTTCCTGTCCTTGAGGAAGGAGGATAGTAGGGCCAGCGCTGCGCCTCTGACTCCCAAACTCTCCAGCCGCCGTTGCAAGAGGGAGTGGTCCACAGTGTCAAAAGCGGCAGATAGATCGAGGAGTACTAATGCAGCTGTACCTCCACCGTCCATCACCGCTCTGATCTCCTCTGTGGCTTTAATGAGAGCTGTCTCCGTGCTGTGTCCTTGGCGGAAACCAAACTGGGAGTCGTCGAGCAGATTGTTTTCTCGGATGAATTGGGTTAGTTGGCTGTTCATCAATTTATCAATTATTTTAGCAGGTAGTGGCAGCCGGGCTATAGGCCGGTAATTGTTGGGATTGGTAGCATCTAGGGTGGACTTTTTCAACAGTGGAAGAATTGAAGTGTCCTTCCACCTGGAAGGAAAAATACCGGAAGTAAACATGGAGTTAAAAATTTCTGTTAAACCAATGCTCACCAAGTCCGCACATTCTTTCAGACATGCTGGCGGGCAAGGGTCAAGGGGAGATCCGGACTTAGCTTTGTGGATGTGTTTAGCCACAGTTTCAACTGAGATGGGCGAGAAACTAAGCAGGAAATTTGTGACCCCGTCTGGACCTATCTGAGGGGTAAGCGAGAAGTGAGCTGTTGTGGCCTCAAAATTCTCGAATATACCCAAGACTTTAGTTTTGAAAGCGGCTGCGATGTCGTCACAGAACTTTTGATTGCTCCCAGGACCTGTAGTCTTGGGAGTGGTGAGTTTGTGTACTGCTGAAAAAAGTGCTTTAGATGAATGTTTGGCTTCCTCAATCTGTTTGGTAAAGTAGTCCTTTTTTTCGGTTACAAGTAGTTTTTTATACTGTGCGAGTGCTGTTCTGTACACTTTTTTCTTAGAGGAGTGATAGTTTAAGCGCCAACATCTTTCAAGTCGGCGACATTTTTGTTTTTCATTCCGCAGTGTCTCGGAGAACCAGGGGCGGAAGGGGACTTCCTTTTCCATGTAGTGGTTTTTTTGAGAGGTACTGAGACCTTAATTGCCTCATTTAGCCAATTTGTATATAATGTGGCAGATGAGTCGGGGGACCGTTAAGCTGTGGACGGGAGCTTTCCAAATGTGATCGGAAGCGCATTTTGTCCAGTTTATTCCAGTCTGTCATCGTAGCGGCTGGGGTCTTAAGGGACCCTCCAAGCCCGGCAGAGGTAAGTGGGATGTGGAATTTGATAAGTGAGTGGTCTGACCAAGTCAGAGGGAGGGTTGATTTGCAGGTAAGCCCGTGGGCTGAGGTAAAGATACCATCTAGAGTGTGTCCCGCTTCGTGAGTAGCGGTCTGTACCTGTTGAATAAGTCCAACTGCCCCCAGAGTCTCTATCAGTATCTCTGTTTCCCTGTTCCCACTTTCTTCAAGAAGAAAATTGAAATCTCCAAGAATAGTAAAATCATTTTTTAGGAGAGTGGGTTCAAGCAGGTTCTCTAAGTTGGAGTTAAAATCACTTCTCGCGCCTGGAGGCCGGTATAACAGGATACCTCCAAAAGTCTGTTTTGGGCTTAGTTCAATTGCGAAGTGCATTGCCTCATAAAAAGGCGTAGAGGCAGAGTGAAATATAACAGGGAGATGTTCCCTCAGTATTATTGCCAAACCGCCTCCCCGTTTATAAGGTCTATCAACCCTGATAGCCCGGAAACCAGCCGGGGTTGCCGTGACAAAGTCGGGGTCGGAAGCCGCATCAGCCCAGGTTTCTGTAATAAAGAGAATGTCCAGATTATAGTCTGAGATTGTGTGTGCAATCTCATATTTGTGTTTGGCCAGTGATCGGACGTTCACCAGGCCCCCAGACAAATTGGCACTTTCAATGGTTGGGATCAAATGATAAATCTGAGATTTTTCGGGGGACTGACGGGCCCCATTCAATTGTTTTGAAGGAAGAGTATATCCACAGGGACAGGATTCATCCTCCTTATCCGGACAGAACCGGCAACAGTTTTTCCCGGGGGTATTGAGGAGCAGTAGGTCTTTTTTAGCGTACCTGTTTAACCGGGAGACAAAAGGTCCAGGGGAACTGGCCCTTGGCCCAGTCCAGGCGCGGACGGGCGCAGACGGGCTTGCCTTAGGTGCGGCGCGCCCGCTGCGCGCGTCCACTGCGCGCCCGCACCATCAGGTCCTTTTGTGTGGTTCCGGTGGACGACTAGACCGCGTCCAACCGGAAGTGCACTGGACGGAAGTGAGGGGAACTGAATGCCTGTGGAGTAACCGCCCTCCGCACAAGCGGCACGACAGCCGTGACGGACCGGGGTCGGCACCCACTCCAGGCAGGACAAACACAAGTAAGAACAAAGCCTCCGTTAAATGTTTAGCAAAGCGGAGCATAAATGCGCGTTAGCAGCAATGAAGTTAAAATGCACGTCAGTAGCAAAGTAAAAGGGCTGCGCAATGCCCAGAATTAAAACACAGCAAATGTGAGCTCTGGTAATGCAAAATCGACTTGCCCTGGACATTCTTTTGGCAAAAGAGGGAGGAGTCTGTGGAATGCTGAAGGTACAACATTGTTGCACTTACATTCCAGACAAAAGTCAGAATATACAGAAGTATATAAAGAACATTACTGATTTGCATAAAGAAATTGCCCCACTGGAGGTTGAAGGTGCTTGGGAGAGACTTGGTAAGAGTTTTTCCTCAATGAAGAAATGGTTCACCGAAATAGGTAGTTCTCTTATTGGGAAAATACTAATTCCAGTGACCTTAGTAATAGTGATAATATCAATATTGAGATTAGCACGTGTGTGTTAAAAGAAGAAAAAGACAAAATAAAGCAAAAAGAGAAAATGAGAAAAATAAAGAAAGAGAATGGGAGAGATTGAATTGGAAGAGTTTAAAGAGAACATGTACAAAAGGTCTAAAAGACAGGATGAAAAGAACACGATTGTCTAAATTAACAAATGCAAGTGGACAAGAAACATTTATCTGATAAAATTTGTAGGGATGGGTTTTAGTGGTGATGTTAAAAATCACCAAAGGGGGGAATTGATGGAGCAGGGGAAACGAAATAATTTTGTACCCCTTGGAAGTTAATGACCCCACAACCATTAATGATACTAACCGTTTGAAACGCATGAACTAATCAACAAATACACTTTTTAGTAGACATTGAACGTGGGCAATTTGCTAAATGTTGCAAAATCTAATTTATTTACAAATGTGAAGCTAATTAATGTGAGTATTGTGATTTGCGTAGTAAATAGAGTGAATTGCATGGTTTGTTTTGCTTAATAGAATTGTATTGTGGCAAAGAATGCAGATGGTAAGTAAAATGGCTTTAGATGTCGCTTCTGCTAGGTAATAGCTAACACGGGTCTTTAGAATGGCGGGTGGTAAACAGAAAAGCTTATTTTCTATGTTTTAATTTTCGTTGTGTTTGTTTTATATTAGTTTCGTTCGGGCCTGCTAGGCCATGCTTCTAAAATAGCCGACGGAAAGGACGAGATCGCGTGCGCTGAATAAGATGGCCCCTGCACAGACGCAGAATGAATGCTCCAGTCACGTGTATGCGGCCTGTGCTCGGAGTGAGAGATGTCAAGGCCAATCTGACCTGCAACGAGGAGCGTGCCAAGTGTTCAGCATATATGCCTGGGAACGGATGGGAAAAACCGAGCGACAGTGGATGAACTAATGTGTGACCATCAAAGATTGTTACAAAATGGATTGACAAATTGAACTACTTTTGGACACTGTGATCATGAGACTTATTGTGTGCTTTATTATCCCCAAACCAGTTCGAACAAGGAGGGCAATGAGGTGACCATCACCACCCCTCCAATGGACCAATTAGCGTGATTCTTGCCCCTAAAGATTGCAACTTTTAAGTGTAGAGAGCCAGAAAATAGGGTATAAGAGAGTCTGCTCTTACGTTGTCAAAAATCTTGCTTTTTCATTTTTCCACCTTGATGCTGCGAGAGACTGTCATTTTGGACTTTGAACTTTGACTGGGGAAGGAACGAGATCGTTGCGGGAATTTGTCCGGGAGGTGATTGCGTCCGAGGAGGTTAGCGGGGCAGTCAGTCAGTTTGGGAGACCTATCCTGTGATCTGCGGTTCATCTTCCTTTGGTGAACCATTCTTGTCATCGCCCTAAGGCCAAGGGTAATGAGTAATTTTTCATTCTTTTCCTAAAATCTTTCTTAAAATGTTTATTGATATTTCTAAATGTTTTACATAATAAAGAATTTTACTTATTTGCTCGAAGAATTTTAGATAAAATTATATTCTAACTCTAAAATGAGTCTGTGGTTCTTTAATAGATTTATGATTAATAAATGTTAAAGGTTTTAATTGCGATTGAGCTGGTCTTAATCGCCATCAACTAATTCTACTAGTTGGTCCATCGACCGAATAGCGGAGTACCTTGATGTTTAGAACCGACAGGATCCAAAGTTAATGTATATAATGTATAGGTTATTATTCTGTCAAATTTAACAAGGTATCCCGTTTGTCCAGCAGCTCATTCTCCTTAGCGTTTAATCCAGAAATTGAATGAATGTATGTATGCGGTGTCATGGGCCCCACCG
Source organism: Calotriton arnoldi (assembly GCA_963921515.1). NCBI lineage: Eukaryota > Metazoa > Chordata > Amphibia > Caudata > Salamandridae > Calotriton > Calotriton arnoldi. The sequence goes on along the minus strand of CAWUFW010002704.1, from coordinate 431,128 downwards.
ACATAAGTTTTAAGTGACAAAGGTTGCGTAGGTGTTTTTCTGGATTGGTGTCCTAAGGAGAAATTTATATTAGCCGCGCTGGATCAGATGGTGATGCCTCCGGTTGGCGCGGTCCTTGTGGATGATTTTGTAGCCGTCAGGGATGGCGGTTGAGATGTTCGGGTTCGTCCAGGTGTCTGTGAAGAAGGTGACGTTGGGGGAAATGGAGTCAAGCATGTCCCAGATTACCACGGCGTGTCTGTTGAGGGAGCGGGTGTTGAGTAGGATTCAGATGAGGTGGTCGGGTCCTGTTTTTGTGGGTCATGTGGTTGTTGGGTCTAGTGTGTGGAGGCAGGAGAAGGTGCCATTATGGCAGGTGAACGGGCCTTGGGTGTCCTTTGGTGACGCGAGGTGGCAGGCGGTGGAACCTCCGGTGTTAAGTGCGTGGAGGGTGCAGGCATTGTAGCGGTGGAGGCCGCGGGGACCAGGGTCGTGGCCCTGGCCCTGGCCCTGGCCCTGGCGCAGACGGGCTTGCCTTAGGCGCACCGGCGGTGCAGCTGCCATTAAGTAGTGCTAGGGAGGCAGGAGGGCTGGTCAGCTGGGAGGCAGGAAACTTAGCTGGAAGAGGTGGGGCGACGGGGAATGAGCAGCGGTGAGGACAAGAAGGGGGGACACGGAGAAGGGGAAAGGGAAAGAAAGAAAAGCGAACCAGAGCACAATTAAAAGGACAGCAAAAGGCTAAAAATAAAAACAAGAAAATAAAAACAGAAGAATGAAAGACAGAAAAAGGCTATGAAAAAGAAACAACAGCAGAACAGAAACAAGAGACAGTCACCACTGGGCCACCAGGGATGATGCGCAGGCAGGAGTCTGCAGGAGGAGGAGGGCCTCGAACACAGAACCTAGAGCTCAAGAGGGCAGACCACTACCATGTGGAGCTGTGCAGCGGGGGTAGTAACGCACGCTGACAAAGTCAGTGAGGTCGCTTCTTTACCGCGCAGGGGCCGCCATTAAGTAGTGTTGGGGAAAACGGGAGAGCTGGTCAGCGGGAAATGGCGCTGGAAGTGGGCAGGGAGCGAGCAATGGCGAGGGCGGGAGACATGGAGAAAGGCAAAGAAAGAAAAGCAAACTAGAGCAGATTTAAAAAGGACAGCAAAAGGTTAAAAATAAAACAAGAAAATAAAAATCAGAAGAATGAAAGACAGAAAAAGGCTATGAAAAAGAAACAACAGCAGAACAGAAACAAGAGACAGGCTCACCATTAAGCCACTGGGGATAAGGCTCAGACACAAGCCTGCAAGTGGAGGAGGGCCTCGAACAAAGAACCTAGAGCTCAAGAGGGCAAACCACTACCAGGTGGAGGTGCACGGCGGGGGGATAACGCACGCTGACAAGGACAGTGAGGTCGCGCCATCCACGAACAAAGAGGATTGCACCAATACCCAACGCACTTGAATCCAATATCACAATATACTTGGCACATCCTAAAACTAATACAATGCAGGAGCTTCCATGAAAATCTTTTTCACAAGTTTCTCTGTTGCTCCTCCCCTTCACTGTGCTCCGCCTGTCAGGTCGGTAGACCTCAATCAATATTACAGAAGGCCATGGCCTACCACGGAGGTCACTGCTCCAGGCAATATGCTTCCTAATGTGCATTTCCCTTTGTGGCCTCTGCCAATAAGAACAAATAATATTTTGAACAGTTTTTCAATCCTGTGGACGACTTGTATATAATTAGTCACAAAACTGCCATAAAATTCATTTGGAGAGATACCATTCCCTGAATCTGCTACTAAAGTTGTATTTAAATCAATTTATTATATTTAGAGATTCTTAACTAGGCCATTCTGGGGTCAAGTTCAAGAGGACATAAGTACAGTGAATATACTAGTCTTTACTTTTTCCAAGAACACCTAGATTTAAGAACATTCCCATGGGGTTCAGCCAAATGTGCTCATGAGGCCACATTCTTTCAAACGTCAGTCATTGTTGAATAATTCAAACCTTGATAGCCTAACTCTGGAATAATATACGCAACGTAATATTTTGATCAGTAGGAGTTTGAACCTTGATTTAATGACCACTTCGCTGAGTATTTTGCACCATTTCTCAATCATTATCCACCAATAAATCCACATATGTCTCGCTTTTCTCCCATCATGCTTGTAGTGTGCTCTGTGTTGTTGGTGAAGGATCTGTTCCACGTAAAATTGCCTTTCAGTATTGTCCCACTTTTGGCCATGCTTAGGGACCCAATGTGTTTACAAATGCATCTTTCTTTTTTATTTTGCGCTCAAGATTAAGTCAAAGTTTCAATATACCAACAGAAAAAGAAAAATATAACCCATAACTGATTTCATACAATTCCGTACGGTTTTATACAATAGCAATATCATACAGTTTCATAAAATATTTAAAACATTTCATTTATTCAATTACTAATCTCAATTCATCTGTATGCAATATATAAAAAATGATCTAACTGTGCTTGCACTAAAATTCCTTAATCCATCATGAATTGGGCCCACATTTTGTTAAATCTTACAATCCTTCCACATAGAGTAGCATACAAAAACTCTTTGGCTCTTACTTGCTGCATTTCCCCCATCCTTTCTCCAAAAGAGAGGATTCATTTTGTTTTCCCATCTTTTCAGCAGCAGGGAAAAGGCTTTTGACTGGGTCTGCTGGTCATTCCTCAGAGCGGTGCTTGGGAAGATTGGTCTTGGACCGAGCAGGATATCCTTTATCATGGCTTCCTATCATGACCCCACCGCTGCCATTCGGGTTAATGGTCTTCATACAAGACCAATACATCTAACGAGAGGTACTCGCCGGGTTGCCCTCTCTCGCCTCTATTGTTTGCCCTAGCTGTACAACCCCTGGCAATCACTATCGGGTAGACGGATTCCATTGCTGGCATCCCCTTCGGCGGCCATGGTCATAAATGGAGCATGTTCGCAGATGATCTTCTGCTTACCTAGCCCACGACTTCTCTCCCAGAGGTGGTCCTTGCTCTGAAGGCCTTTGAACGGGTCACCGGCTTTAGGGTCAACGTGTCCAAGTCCCAAGCCTTAAACCTTACAATACCCAAACAGGACCTCCCTGCCATGCAGGCTCTTGCCCCCTTTCAATGGGCCCCACATGATATCAGATATTTGGGACTCAAGCTGACCACTACCCTATAAACTTGAACAAGAGCTAACTGGGCGCCATATCGAAAATCTATTGTGGAAGACCTTTGTCGATGGCGGTCCTTGCATGCGTCTTGGCTTCGGCAGCTTAATGCCGTCAAAATGTCCATCCTCGCCAGGATCTTATACTTGTTCCAAACACTCCCCACCTCCATTCCATGCAAGGATAGCATTCATCTCCAGCGAGACATTCGCGCCTTCATATGGGGGTAGGGGAGGGCAGCCCAGGTTCTCAGCCTCCGTTCTGATGCTCCCTAAGGATCGGGAGGCTGGCGTGTCACAATCTCCTGGAATATTATTGGGCGGCACACCTTTGCTTCATATCCAAGTGGGTGGTGAGGAAAAGCGAGAAGCACTGGTTCCATATGGATCGGACAGTCACTTTCAGGCCTCTTTGGGACCTCGCTTCGCTCCCTAAGCATGCGCGACCACGGAGTGCCTACCTAGCGGCCCCCACTAGGACCATCCTGGAGATCTGGGATAAGACGCGCTTAAACGTGGACTTACCATGGTTCCCTTCCACAACACCCCCTTGGCTCCCAACCAAGAGTTTACTCCAGCTCTGGAGCCTCACTCATTCCATAGCTGGGAGGCAGGAGATTGTCGTACATTGCGTGGCCTGTTCGTCGGCACTTCCATCAAGATATTCAATCATTGTAAACAGGAATTCCGCCTACCCGAAATATCTCGACAGCAATATTGACAGCTGCGCCATTGGGCACTACACCCCTCAAATACTCAGGTAGAGACCAGGCAATATACTCCTTTTGAAGCGCTAGTCAGGGCTTATCACGACACGAGAGGTCTGATCTCCCGCACCTATCAGGTCCTTCAACATTCTGGCCCAACACGCCTACATAAGTATCAAACAAAGTGGCAAGCAGACACCACTGAAGGTATCTCATAGAAGCAGGGGGAGGCGCTCTGGTGAGACATCCCCAAAATACATCGCAGTACGCAGCAGTGCGAGACAGCATATAAAATTATGACACAATGGTATTATACACCGTCCCACCTTCGCACTATGTATCGTGCCACATCTGATCTTTGCTGGCGCTGTAATGCGGCTTCAAGCGATTTCCAACACATGCTTGGTTATATCCACTTATTGGAAAAAAAAGTCTGGGCCACATCAAGGGCGTGCTGGGCTTTCCCCTACCTGCCTCTTACATTACCATTATCTTGGGTATATGACCTATAGAACTTGAAGCCATGACACACAGATTGGCGCCTCGCAGACCACATGCTGGGTGCAGCTAAACAGCTTATTACTCTTCACTGGAAACAGCCCTCCGCCCCACCCGTGGCTTTATGGTTCATTCGCTTGTGGCACTTTATGGCCTTGACGCTTTTGACCCATACAATTGGGCACACCGATGCTAAATATGCCCATATTTGGCGACCTTTGATCAACTATTTCACAAGCTTGGAATATACTTTTTTTTTTTATAACTTTTTATTGATGACTTAGAACATTGTTGCACTGTAATTGTTACATCATTTTTCACCATGCTTAAATACATTGAAATCCAATAAACACCATGTTTCTTCGTTGGTGCGTCATTTAACCAATTCTTCCGATTCCCACCTTATAACAATTCTATATTGTTTCTCAAGTGTTGGGTTCCTAATAATGGGGCCATATATATGTCTCCTCTGTATGTGTTCCACCCACCCCAAATTTTCACCCATTTTCTCGGACATCCACGACTCTCATATCGTTTTCTCCTCCATCATACACCAATCTAAGTCTTTCGCCCAATCTACTTGTGTTGGGGCTTCAGGTGCACCCCATAATCTTGCTACGTTTCTTTTGGTGATTACCATACCAAGTGTTGCCCAGGCCTGCTCTTTCCTATTTAAATCAGTAGCATCCCACACTCCAAGTAGGCACCACTTAGGAGATGGCTCTAGTTTCTCCTCCAATACTTCGCTTATGCAACGCTATAGTTCCACCAAATATTTCTGGATAAATGGGCACTCCCGCACTATATGATAAAATGTGCCCTCCTGGCCGCAGCACTTCCTACACCCAGAGTCCAATCCTCTCGCCATTCTAGCTAGGGTTTGACATGAGTAATACACTCTATGTAATATTTTAAGTTGGATTAGCTTGAAACTCGATGAGATAGCCACTTCTCTAGGAGCGGCCAGTGCACCTTGCCGGTCTTCATCATCTTTCTCATATGTCTTGTGCCCACTGCTTTCGGAGTTTGAGGAGATCGGGGGAATTGTTTTACAATTTCTGGTAAGTTAAGGAGATTGCTTTGCGGTAAATATATTCTATGAGGAGTCAGTCCTCGAGAGGGGAAACCTCAGGAAGGTCTGCTCCCTTGGGGATGGTCAACTGGAGAGCATGTCTAATCTGCAAGTATCTAAATGTTTCTGTGTCAGCCAGGTTATATTCCTGTTGCAGTGTTCTAAAAGAGATTACTCCTCCCCTTCTCCACAGGTCACCTACATGCTCAATGCCAATGAGTTCCCATTTGGCAAAGCCTGGGATATTCCTTAAGATACCCAGTTGCTCTGCATCCCACAACGGGGTGGCTAGCGTTAACTTTTTAGCCCATCCCAGGCTTTTATTAGCCTCGTGCCACAGTTGGACAATGTGCTTCGTGGGTCCCGTGAGACGGAGGTGCTTGGTTGTTGTGTAAAGTGCTCCCGCAAAGTTCCAGACTTGCAGGACAAATTGATCCATTCTATAGGCTGGTTCATCCGGGGGTTTATGCACGCTCTGATTAATAGCTATTAATTGTGCAGCCCAGTAATACCTTCATATGTCGGGTAGTCCCACCCCTCCAACATACCATCCTCTCACTAACTTCTGTGTGGCAATACGCAGATGTTTACTGTCCCATAATAATGTTCTCTGTTCACTCTCTATTGCTGCAAAGTATGCCGTAGGGACTAGAAATAGCGTATTTTGCAATATATAAGAATATCGGAAGTGTCATCACCTTAAACAATGCTGCTCGTCCTAGTAAGGAGAGAGGAAGGGACCTCCGATGACGCACATCTCCTTTCAGGTGCTGCAATGGGGGTAGAAGATTTTGATCATAAAAGAGTGGGATTTGTGGTGATATATATCCCCTGGTATCGAAAACCCTCCGTTGCCACCATTGCCCCACATTCCTTAGGTAGTTGGGGTTATCTCCGCTAGGCACGTATATGATCGATTTTGACCAGTTGATGTTGTACCCAGAGACAGTGAATGTGTTCAATAATCTATATATAGAGGACTTAGGGGACGGCAGATATAAAAGTATATCATTGGCATACAGGGAGATTCTGTCCTGCCAGCCCTCTGTCCATCGCAGTCCTCGTATCAAGTGACTAATGGTTTAAGTGTTAAGGCAAAGAGCAATGGTGACAAAGGACAGCCCTGCCTCGTCCCTCTTCGGAGTTAAAAGGTTTGAGACGTCCTATTGTTTACCACAACTTGGGCCAGTGGGTCTTTATACAGGAGCTTCAGCCAGTCCATAAATTTGGGACCAAATCTCATCTTTTCCAGCACTGCAAATAAATAAGGCCATTCGATAGTATCAAACGCCATCTGGGCGTCAAGTGACATTACCACCGCATCTTCTCTCAATGTCTCAGTTTGCCCTAGGGCTCTGTGGAGTCTACGCAAATTAAGCAATGTGTTTCTTCCCGCATGAAGCCAGAGTGATGTGGGTGTATGAGTTTTGGGATTGTTTGTATTAATCGTGTGGCCAGTAATTTCGTTAGAATTTTGATTTCTGCATTAAGCAGCGATATGGGGGGGGATAGGAGGAGAAATTGTGTCTTGGTTTGCCTTCTTTGTGGATGACCACAATCGTGACCATTCTCTGATCTGCGGGGAGTTTTCCCTCCTCTTTACGTTCAATATACATTTTTTCAGATATGGAGCTATTTTGTCAGTTGACAATTTGTAAAGCTGTATTGGGAGACCATTAGGTCCCATCGCCTTCCCGGATTTGATACTACGAATCGCTTGTCCTACTTCGTCATTGTTTATGTCGCTTTCTAATAAAGCTAGGTCATCTGGGTTAAGAGTAGGCAGTGGTATGGCGGTCAGTAGTTCTCTAACCATGCTATCTGTAGAGGTCCCATTCGGGGAATAGACCTGGACGTAATGATTAGCAAATGCCTCTGCTATCGTTTGTGGGTCTCGCTATACTTTGTCTCCATCTATTTTAAGTTCAGTGACTAATCTACTTGCCCTCTCCCGTCTATCAAGCCAGGCAAGCAATTTTCCAGACTTGTCCCCAACTTCATAGATTTTATTCTGTGTGGCTTTGTATCGGGCCTTGGCTGCCTCAGTTGCAAGGTCTTTGCATTCTTTTTTGTTTGTTTGTTTTACTATTGAGACGTGTTGTACACCTTCTGGATTATCCCCCAGCAAATCCCCTTCAAGCCTTAAGATTTCTTCCTCAAGCCCCTACACTTGGATTATACTTGCTTCAAACCCCCCCAAACTTAAAGCACTCCAACTCTTTCATTAAGTCGGCCTGGGTTGGATGGGGCGCGATCGTGGTGGGCTGGGTATACTCTTTGCTTCCTTCCTGTCCACCCCCCCCCCCCTTCTCATCAATTGACCCTACCCCAAAAACCCTTATCTTTTTATGCGGAAATGGGGCCTCCCTGACCACGGGCTTCTATACATCTTACCTACCAGACTGTTTATATTCTGATGTTTGCATTTTATCATTTTGTTATAATTGCAAGTCTAAGCCAGACCTTCAGAACTGTTCAGCTAACCAATGACCCTTTTTTGTCATACTTGTGGCATATACTGCTGCACATTTTTCTGCTTATTACAGTACTTATATTCCTCTGTATTCTTACTTGAAATGAGATTGATGTCAATGTGCCTGAACAAGTCTCATGTTTTGATCGCTATGTTGATCTGTGAAAATGATTCTCAATAAAAGATTACATGTAAAAAAAAAAAAAAATTTAAAAAAAGCAGCAGCCTTCAGCGCACAAGGTATTGCAGAAAATATCAAATTAAACAAGGGTAAAATCATCATTTTCATCAATGCCACGCTCCCCAGAAGGGTAAGGGGGAGCGAATTCCTTTGTGTAAACAACGCTTTAACCTTCAGAGGCAGTGGGGCATAATGGAGTTCAAAACAATCTTCAATTTTGGACTTATATCTAATACCCAAACAACGCTTTGGTGGAGTATGCACTGAGGCGCCCATATCTAGGATCAAAGCATCCAACCCACTATTACATAATATAACTTCAGTTCTCATTTTGATTCTATAGCCTTCAACCCCCTGAAACATATTACAAATCTCAAACACTCTTTCCTGCATAATCTTCCTAGTATCTAACAATAACATTATATCATCCGCATAGAGTTTTATCTTGTACATCTGCGGGATAGGTCGAACCTCAACATCTTTCCGTATTGCAAATGCCAATGGTGTTATGTGCTGGATTGAGGCCCTAACATAGGTGCGCCGTTTCAGAGGCACAAATCCTTCGTGCCACAAAGACAGGGAGGCCCTTTCACCCACTAAAGGCCCTTTCACCTACATTAGCCCTCCCTTCACAATAACGAGCAACAGAGGCTGTCCCTTATCTGACGTGTGCTCTGGGTGCAGAAGACGGTCCATCCTAAATACGTCATCTCCATGTCCAACAGTGACTAACCTACGTCACAACGAGTTCTTAGAAACAGACCCTTAAGCTCTTGGGATTTTCCCTAGCACAGGATTATTGATTTCTCCAAGAACTCATTAAATATGCATGAACCACTATTCCCTAAGGGTTCATTCCGGACGTCTTCCTCTGACCGACTTTACATCAATACTAACATTCCAAGGCACCTATCAGGTGTAAATATACCTCCCTTTGCCCAAGCAAACCAGAGGGGACCGAGACTTCCATGCCGACACTCTGACCTGAGACGCTGCAACCTGCGTCATGCCACAGCTCCAGCTGGCAGAGGTCCATCCACCCATCCTGAGGTGTCCAGCTCGAGATCAGGATGAAGTCCCACTAAGGTAATGGGGTTAGACTAAATCCTAGGGGGATTCTTGGCTCTCTAAGACCTACACACATGCTAGGTACACTTAGGTACATCTAGTTAGGCATCATAGGGGTATAGGCTTTATCTTAATGCATTCTGTATTTCACGTATGTGTTCATTACTATTACACAATGGTAAAACTGTACCATGCATTTTTATTTAACTGCACTGCTGGCCATATTTCTCTGCTACTGTCCAACAGTTGTTGCAGCACATATTACCAGTACTAGAATAACTGTGCAATAAATTTTATTGTAAACACACCCGACTGTTTCTTCTATGTACTTCTCTGAGATGAGTGACTGAATGAAAAGTAGTATATTGTTTCCACGATCCTGAGGGATCAGGGTTTTATGTTATGTGGTTGCCAGAAGCTATTCCCTTCTTGTTGTCAAGAAGTTTCTAGTGGCCTCTGAGCTAGCTGGTACACAGTAATTAAGTTTAATATACGCGATAGGGGCATACCGACCTCAATCCTATGCCAAGCCTATAGTGTATGTTATTCCAATGCGCAGAACCTATCAGGGAAATAGGAACTACACTACAATGGTTCGATAAAAAAGGCAAAGTGGACCGGAGACAACCCTGCCTAGCTCCTCACAATACTCATACCATTCCAGTCTCGGACCCATTTATGATAATCTTAGCCTCTGCCCTCTCATACATTTTCTGTATCAATCTCGTGATCTGGGGGGTTATCTTAAATCTCTCCAGGATGCTAAAAAGAGTCTCCAAGACAACTAAATCGAATGCCTTTTCGGCATCCAGGAGGAAGATCGAAGCCCTTCTGTTAAATAATGTGTATATGTTCATAACTGTGTGTATATGTTCATAACTGTCACCCTGTGATAAAGCCATTCTGATGATGGTGTATCACTTTAGCAGCAATCCCATTAAATCTATTTGCCAATAATTTCATGATTATCTTGTAATCTGAATTGAATGATGTTTTTGGTCGATACGCGTTTGGATCCTTCCTTTTTTTTTTTTTTTAGAAAGCTGATCTCGTTACCTAGATTACAAGAGGGTGGGATGGGGCCTCTTTCTAATAAAGAATTAGCAACTAAAAGCAAATATTCCATTAAAACATCTAGAAATTCCTTATAAAACGCTGATGGAAAACCATTGGGGCCACAGACCTTACAGTTTGGCAAGCCACTCACTACCTCAACCAACTCCTCCTTGCTGATCTTCATCCAAAAGTGGGGGCATATCTAGCCCCCCCCCCCCAAAAAAAAAATGCCTCTAGTGCTATCTTACCTACCCAAGTGCAACTATAGATCCACTTATGTGTTAGGAAGATTTCATTTATCTTTCCCTGATCCTTACTACGTAGCCCCAATACAAGACGATTTAAAGTGTTTATGGCATTTTTAGTTGCTTTTTTTCAGACCTGCCAAGCCATAAGCTTCCTGATACAATACTCTCCTCGTAGATCTTCTGCCTATAAGCTGTATTGTTCACATAACACTTCACGTAATAATAATTGCTCAATGCATGCTTTGCTTTCTCGAGTCTCCTATTCTCTTCTGCGTATTGCCGGGCAAGTTTGTGTGCTTCCTTTTGGATCTGTTCCAAGGCCAATATTTGTTCTTTAGCCTTTCTATTAGCTACCACATCTTTAGATATCAGCTGCCCACGTGGATAGGCCTTTAAAGTGTCCCAAACTATATTTGGTGGAGCGGACCCATGATTTCTTGGCAAAAACGCTCATTACGTACTCCAACCCATCCATCCTTCTGCAAATATTGCTGATGTAAAACCCAGCTCTTAATTTGGGGCTTTTGCCTCTCGCCCATGATATCCGGTTCAAGAAGTGAATGATGTGAAAAACCCACTAGGGAGTGACTGGAGACCTTTAAATCCCAGATTCTTTGAAATTAGTAGAAAAAGAAAAACAAATGTCAATCCACAAGGCACTCTAACACCAGCCCGAAAAGCATGTGAACTCCCTCCTTTCTGGAAATGCTTCTCTCCTTGGATCAACAAGAAGAGGACCCTTTGATAATTTTGCATAGTTTTTGCTACCCTAGGCTTCTGCTGCCTTACCTGTTAAGGAGTCCACCTGTGGGTTTTGCAAGAAAGTAAAGTCCCCCCACCTATAATTATTTCGCCTTGCATTAGAGACTGGAATAACTCCTCATTTGGCCTAATATTATCCTCCACAGGAGCATAACAAGCAATTTCAATGCGATAGGTCTCGCTTTTGGGAGCGTTTAAGCGATTGGCTTTGTAAATGACAATGCCTTTTATTTATGTGTTTTAAACCCAACACATATATAAAAGGCATTGTTATTTTTAATGCCAATAGATCAAACTCTCGCAAATGTGAGCAGTTTAATGTGGCATTTTAGTTAATGATGCTGTCTTTCTCGAGGAAGGGTGTTTTTGGGGATGGGGGAGGGTGGTGGAGCAGCGTGGTGGGGATTCCTCTAGGTAAGTACCGGAGGTCTGTCCCAGGAAGTTCAGACTAATTGGAGCGGACAAGAGGCAGTAAAAGAGATGGTTGCACTGGAGTGTGAAGTGGCGAAAGCTCCCTCGGATGTTGTGTAGGTTCCGGACTCTTCCAAAACCTTGCTGAAAGATATTTATACGTCACATGCTACAACCGAAAAGCAGTGTAGAAGACCACCTTTCTGATTGAATGATAGGACACTGGTGATTCTCAAAAAAGAAACAAAAGCCATGAATTTTGATATTTTTTGTAATCTATGTATACATTTTTTCTTCCCTCTTTCTGTTTATTAGCACAGGGCTTTGTTTTCTTGGTATTAAAAGGGGAGGGTGTGCAGTGGGAGAATGTTGGGTTCGTCTTCCAGAATCTGCTCGGTTAGGGCGGGGACTGGAGGATGGAACCGAGAGCAGGCAGTGATGCGTGAACTCTCCACGTCTGTACCAGAATAAAGCTAAGAAACGTATTATCATTACCACAGAATCCCTTCTTGGCCTGCGGCCCAGCCTCGTTGTCATATAAAGCGCACGGTTTAATTTCTTGATGAACAGGAGAAAGGGTTGGCCGGATGGAATGTTTACTACATTTTGCCCGTTAAGAAAATAGCCCACCTTTAACGCTGTGTATATGTGTTACCAACACAAGCACAGCACTGAGAAGCAACGGCATGTCTGTTAACAGCCCAAGTCCCCACCCCCATAGTGAAGCGTGCACCAGGGTCTCCAGAATAACCTTGCGCATCAAAAAAATATGCAGACCGGATGAGGGAACCCTTCAGCAACAACATCCCAAGCGCCGTGGACACAGAGGGCCTTCAAAGTGCGCAATCTAGCGGGAGCCTGTTAAAATGTGGAGGCGTTCCCAGGAGATGCTGGCCGACAATGGAGGGCTGGTGTAGCCAAGGAGCCCAGGCTCAGAACAAGCACGTGCATACATTTATGATTTTCCATATTTCAGATACCAGAGAAAGTTTGCGTATAGTGCTGAAAAGGTGTTGGGTTTCAATGGAATTTAATGTCAATAAACTTAGAATATTCACCCGGCCTTGTACAAACAATGTGTAGTTACAGCAAAATTTGCCCGTTGCCCAGATTTATGCAAATAGTGAAACAGATCATACTTAAATATTCATATTAAATCACCAGCTGTATATTTGCATAGCCCGAATGCAACACGGAGCAGCCGCCTGTAAAATAAATAATTAAATATGCGCGGCCGCTAAACTGAAAGTGGACAGCGCCGTAATTTAAATAATTGAATAAGTGCGGCCGCTATAGTTAAAGCGGACCGCGTAGTAATTTAAATAAAAACAGTAGTAGTCGTGCGGCGATGTCCCGGGTGGATTAGAGGAAGAGCATTAAGGAAAATAGTGCTCACCAACTTATAAAGCAGAGCATGTAACAACGCCAGTAAAAGGTCCAGGTCTTATGGTCGTTAACAAATGGAGACAAGGCTGTACCAAGGAGGGACTAACAAGCCTCATAATGAATCGGAAGCCATTGTTTAGGAAGGACAATGGCACAAGCCAATTAAAAATATGGGCGGAGAGTGGGCGGGGCTTCTATTGCATACCCTAATACAGCATGCCTCGGAGAGCGAGCAGCGCATGCGCGCTGCCGCTAGGCTCGACCTAGACACTGATAAAAGTGAGCCGCACTGAGGAGCAATTAACCTAACACCAGCGGCCCTGCAAGTCACTTGCCCACTCATGAACTTCCACATTCAGATTTCAGGCTAAAAAAAAAAATGGCGCCCCACATTGGGCAACCCAGACGGCCAAAAAGCCTCTATAGAGAGCCCATTTCTTAAACATTCTACGTTTCGCTTGGTTATCCAACGCAATATGGGTTTCCTGCAAGAACACAATAGACGGATAACGCTCCTCTATCCAAACTTCAATAGAGCGCATTTTCTTTCAATTGTTTAACCCATTAGTATTAAAGGAAATATTCTTTAATATTTTCCTTTGATTCCCTACCCCTCTCCTGTTTCTACCAGCAAACATATCAACTTAAAGTGCCAATGTATATTTTAAAGTGGATCAAGCTACTAAGGAGCACCTTGTGCCTTAAAAGCACAAAGTGCTAAAGTGTATCTTGAAGACTCTCAAGGAGTTTGCATAGAAACCCCCTCAAATCTACCATCCAGGTGGCTTCCCTATTAACGAAAGTGTTTAAAGGTGCCTTAAACTGCTCAATAGCACTAAAGAACTTCATACACTCCAAGAAAATAATCAAAAGAACGGTTGCATAAAGCTTGCAACAAAAAAAAAACCTTAAAAAAGGTTTGAGCATACTTTAAAGTGCATAGAGTGCTAAATCGCATCATGTACTTGAAAATAAACAAAGAATCTACATAAATCGTTGCCTCAGTGCCTCATATACCAGCCTGGGTGGCTTCCCCTATTAACAAGCCTATTCTGCTTTCCTACCCCAATGGTGCATATTTACTAATTTTGCTGCTCTGGATCTCATTTTAAACTGCACCCCAACATCCCGTTTCCCCATCCTCCCCCCCCCCCAAATACCCTGGTGAGCGTCCCACCCTTTCTCTCACTCCTCACATCCTTCCCTTTCAACATTTGGCACCCTGCCAGAGTGACAAGCTCCTCTACCTCTTCCTTCAACCCCTTTCTAATCTAAGCGTGAAACCATAGCCCGAGCTTCCTCTTTAGCGCAATGATTTCAGAAACATATCAACCTCTTTGACGGTGCTAAATATCCTAAATACACCCTTAAACAGCTCTTTACGTTTAGAAAGCTGTAGTATCGATGCCTGAACCCCAGTTACTTGAACCTTTGGAATCATGTTCTTAAACTATTTTCGCCTCCGAGCTGATTCTGCGGTCATATCCGAGATATTTCGAAACACAACATTATCTGGTGTGTTAAACAACAACTCCTTGATCGCTTTGGCCAGCATCCTCTCTTTGAGTCTATAATCTGCAAAATTACAGTTATTTGAAACTTCAAAAATGTACAGCATGTTCTAGTGTACGAAGGCAGGGGTTGCCCTACGAAATGGGAGAAAGTGTGGCACCCATGGGTCGCCTTATAGGGGTTTGTAAAGCCGAGAAGGGGAGGGAGGGCGGGCCAGACACCGGATTGTGCAAGAGTTCCCACATGAGGGCGGCTAGTGATGTAAGTCTCGTGATCTAATGTGCCAATTGTTTGTGAAGCGGAACTGTATTCTACAATGTTTTCATCATCCATTTCCTATTGTCACTGTACTGTACACTGCATAAACTTTATATTCAATAAAAAGATTTGTTAAAAAAAAAAAAAATGTACAGCATGTTCAATGTGGACAACAGACCAGGAAAATATTGCTGCTTCTATGTACATATGGGTGTTTATATAGAGGGGTTTAATCAAGCAAACAAAACTTTACCAAAGATTGTGAGTGTGTGTGTGAGTGTGTGTAAATTATTTACATTTTGCGATAATGTAAAAAAAATTCTGCCCTTCCAAACACTTCTCCCTCTGACTCAACCCAAACCTCTAACTACTTTCAACTCTCAATGTTTTACCCCGTCTCAATCTTTCACCTCTCCTTTTAAACCATAGCACCCAACAAGCACACACAACCATTACTTACAAAATAACTCACTTCTTCTCCTTTTCAAATCTACTCCTTTCATTTTATCCCTACCCAAACTCTACTAAACGCACAAGCAATTTAGAGCACAATCCTAACAGAATTATTGCAAGAGGAAAAACCCAAAAAGTGTACTAACCTACTAATTATTAAACTTGGGGTCCAGAGTAGAGTGCTACTCAACTCAAAAAGCACTTCAATGCCTCGTCAGGTGTCGTAAGCGCTATATAAATGCATTTACAATTTACAATATAGCGTTATGTGGTAAAACTGACTGGCTTACCAGGTTATTAGTGGCATTGCTCGGAGTCTGATTTTTAAGCCTTTATGAGCAGTGCTTCTTCTGGGAAAATCTTGTGACAATTTACCCTGGTACATAAGCTACATCTCTCTTTAGATTTTTAGTCCTCTATACATTAGTCATGCAAGCAGGCAACTGCAAGAGGGCCTGTGCGTAAAACTGTGAATCTCATTAGCGACAGCTGCTGCCATTTGCAACACAAGGCCCGAGGAACACAGCTCTGTTAACAAGTCACCAGATACGCATTGATATACAAACCCATTTTAAGTAACTAATGCTTTACTAAATTCGAAGTAGAAACCGCCCCACCTGCATAATACAAGTAACATTTCCTTTGAGTATTTGTGTGGAAAATTTAGCAAACCAATCTATTTCCAAAGCGCGTCTTCCTTTTATTGTAGAGCATGGTGAGAAAATGCAGTTTTCAGTTTCGATGTCTCTTTCAGAAACGAGGCAAACATAAGGAGATGATGGACGGAGTGCTGAAACTTTTCAAACACTCACCCCCAGTCACAGATCTGGGTTGAATCCATCATCATTCTTTAGCTCACTTTGCCACCCCAGTTCAGACACAGCTATATGCAAATCAGTCTTGACCCTGTGCCTCATGGGAACAGTCCAGACCGAACTGCCAAGCCATATCTTCCCTGGACCAGAAACAAGCATCCTGGGACCGGTTTCGGGCTAACAGCCCTCATCAGCCAGGCTAGCTTGAATCCAGTGGCAAAGTGAGCAAGGGACCCACGTCTGGGCATACCCTGCCAACTTAGGGCGAACAAAGCAAACACAAGGAGATGATGGACGGAGTGCTGAAACTTTTCAAACACTCACCCCCAGTCACAGATCTGGGTTGTATACAAATTTCTTTCACCCGTTTGTTCTTCTTGTTTTACTGGGGTGAATGTATGACATTGTTCTGCATTCGGTCCATCAACTGTTGTTTTTGCATTTGTCACCCCGAGTGGGACGGGTATGTCCAGACGTGGGTCCCGTGCTCTCCATGCCACTGGAATCAAGCTATCCTGGCTGAAGAGGGATGAAACCCCGAAACCGGTCCTAGGATGCTTGTTTCCAGTCCAGGGAGGACCTGGCTTGGCAGTTCGGGCTGGACTGTTCCCATGAGGCACAGGGTCAAGACTGATTTGCATATGGCTGGGTTCAAACTGGAATGGCATGGTGAGCAAAAACAACGATGGATTTAGGCCCAGATCTCTGTACTGGGGTGAATGTATGACATTGTTCTGCATTCTGTCCATCAACTGTTGTTTTTGCATCTTTCAGAAACGGGCTTTATTTCAAAAAAGCACACCAGTCTTAAAAGCTACAATTACGAATTTTATTTCCTCAATAAAAAGTATAAATATAATACAATCATACTACTAATAAAATGGATGAAAAACAGGCATTGCACTCAACTTGGACATTGCCCGTGAAGGTATTCCAAATCCATCTCAGATAAATTCATGGGCAAAAAAAAAAAAAACCATGACAAATTAGTTAATACGGATGCTTTAGCGCTAGCTGTCAGGTCCTTCATATGCAGTACAAAGATGAATTTTAAAACTACCTGTCTTTATTTAGCAAGAGGGCATACTTTCTACCAACAATTCCATACTTATTCAACAATGGCCTCTGCCAACAATTTCATTTTGTAATACCAAGTGCAGTGCTTGGAGTGCACATGCTCTTTCACATTGATAACAGCTCGAAATAATTCACTTTGTTAAAAATCAAGGTATAATCGAGAGTAAGGCTGCCTATCTCTCCCTCAAAGAGATGTTTTATGGCATGTGCAAAGTGGGCAATATCCCAGGCCCCCCACCTCCCAAGATAACCTCTCTCTGCCTACCTTTACCTCTGACTCTGTCTCCCTCTACCCAGTGTCATTTTAAGGATTTGGGGCACTGGAGAAGACATATTTGAATTGTTTTTATGTGATCCGGTTTCTGAAATTTTAACATATATTCAGACTTGTTTGACACCATGTCGGCTCAAAGTGGTTCTGAGCGTGGGCCCCCAAATAGGTTTAGCTCGGGCCCCCAAACTCCTTAAGATGACATTGATCTCTCATAGCTAAATACCCTCCTATATGGCAATTATTGCGCTCATCTGTATTTTTAGGTGTTGTCTACATATAGTTCATACCAATACTTACAAACGGTTTGGAGTCTGCCCAAGTCTTACCACTGGTTGGCTTTCAGGCCAATCTCATTTGCTTGCATCTTATGCTATGATGTTGTTTTCACTTCTTGAGTTTGGCTCTCCCCTATAGCATGGTGTAGTAGTTATTGCATAACCGGTCTCTGCAGAGTTACCCAATCGCATTCTATTTTAAGTGTTCTTTGTTCTGGAGTGTTGATCTAGAATCCGAAGGGTCACTTGTTGTTGGGTGCCCTGTGGATAGGACGTTTGCTTACTCTTGGAGTGAGCTTTCAATAAAGAAGAAGATATTTAACACATCTGTATACTTCGTGCTTCTTCACACTGGCGACAAGCGGAAAAAAGGACCTTAACTACTACTTGAAGCCACCCAATTCAGAAGCGTCCTAACACGACGAAGGATTTCACCAAAACTAAGGTACTGTTTGTTCAAAACCCTGCACCTCTGTGCTCGTGTCCGATTGACACTCAAGGCCCCAATTCCTTGTGAACACACCGCTTTATTTATCGACTCTTACTCAAAAAGGAAAAAGCGGTTCGGTTACCTCCACGCGCTGCCTGCATTCCTCGCGCTTACACAACCAGCGAGCGTTCATCCTCCTCTCCACATCATAGCGCCTCTTTGTGGAAGACAACAGTGACACGCGCTTCTACTCGCACTGACTGCATTCTCTCGCGCTTACACTAAGCGTGCACGTTTATCCTTCTCTCCACGTCAAAGCGTTGCTACGGTGACGCGCGCAAGCCCACACGCCTCCTGTAGGAGAGTAGGATCTGCCTCTTATGTTGCCCCCACTTTTTTTCCTGATGTTTACACTGGTTTCTGGCTATAGTCTGGCTGGGACCCTGCCAATCAGGGCCCCAACCTCTCTATTCTCTCTAAACGACTTGGAGTGCACTCTAGGTGCACTAGTGATTGGATACTGTGGTACCTTAGGAGTCCCTAGTATATGGTACCTTAGGTACCAAGGGCATAGGTACTCCACAGGCCTACCAGGGGCTGAAGCATGTATTATGCCACCCCTGGGAAGCAGACTAAATCTGACACCACAGGCCTGCTACTGCAGCCTGGGTGAGGAGGTGCTAGCACTTCTCACGGAGATATAGGTTCCCTATATCTCTCCTGCACACACATTCAAACCTATCAGTCACCCCTAAGGCAGGCCCTATCAATCCTGAGGGCAGGGTGCTTAGTTTCTATGTGAGAGGGTGCCTCTGCCTGAGCAGGGCCCCTCTGCAGCTCTGAGTCCATTCTCTGGGGCTGTTTGTGAATGCGGTCAAACCATATACTCTTAAGTGCATTATAACCTCGCGGTTAATGCTAACTTTGGAATGGCTGCATCAAAACATGTCGTGTTTGGTGTCAAACACTTTGGAATCATACCCCCACACCAGTAACTGGTGTGGGAGTATGATCCCACCCTTCTAGAGGGATAGACATGTACCTACTGTGGAAACACGGTAGAATCCTGAAGAGCCCTGGCATCACAAAATGGATGCCACCAGTCACAGACACTGGGCTGCCCTCCTGCTGGTGACCGAAACTCGCAGTGGAGGAGGCCCAACAATAGATATCCTGTCGCAGGAGGGTGTGACCACCTCCCAGACAGGGTTTAGTGTATTGGGGCTGGGTGGGTGCACTCCTAGAGTGCTTTGAAGTCCTGCACTGGGGGAGCAGGAGGCTCCTCTGTGCATACACCAGTTCAAACCGGCTCAGGGGCTACCTGCCCCTGCTCTGGCGCGAAACTGGACAAAGGGAAGTGGGTGTAGCCACCCACTCCCCTGACCCTCCCATAGGTGGGGTCATAGAGCTAGTCCCTCCCTTCTTTTCAGTATAAGATAGGGAACCCTTAACATTGCAAACTAGATATCCCTGGACGACGCTCTAAAGAAGAATCCCGGACCTTCGACGTTCCACTACCTCTGGAAGACTGAAGAATCTCCCTTGGAGTCAAGGAGTGACTCCCCTGCTTGGCAGGCACCAAAAACGACGCCGCTCCCGCCGGAGCCCGAAGTCCCTGCAGCCCAGGAAGAGGATTTCCTGACTTCTCCAAGGCCATCGTGAGTCCCCAGCGAAGCTGAGGCAAGTGGACCCCACGAGTGACGAGGAACCGCAATCCCTGGGTACTGTGCACTACTTTCGAGTGCAACCCCTTCACGACGTTCTACGAACCTGTGCTTTGGGCCACGTGTGGTCCCAGCCTCTAGCAGAGATCCCTCCCAAGATCAGAGGCCTACCCCGTCCCGAGTGACCGTGGGCCCCTGTGGAGTGAATCCTCCCGAGGCATCTTCGTGACCCATTGCCAGCCGGCTTGTGGGTCCCCTGAAGACTTTTCTACAAACCCAAAGGGCTCCCCTGGTTGCTCCAGGCCTGCCCTGACTTACCCTCGTTGGGTGAGTCCCACAGACCTTGCTGGTCTGCACCGCTGACTTTTTGTCCTTTCCACGAGACTTGCTGTTACCAAGGCTTGTTGGCTCCAATCGGGTCGCCGACACCACAGTAAGCTGCAGACTTCGTGGGACACGCCGAATCCAGCTCCTGGTCGTCCTTGACGCCTCCTGGACCTCGTGGCCGAAGAGTCAAGACACCCGTGAACGACCTGAATCTGTCGACGACGGTGGGCATTCATCTTCCTTGCCCCGGGTCACTGCCAGGTGACTTTGAACACTGTCCCCTCTGCTTTCAGGTCTTCCTTCTTCCGAATCCAGGCTTGGATTCCACCGGACACTTCATCTGTCTTCACAAGCAGCAAGTCTTCATTGGCTCCCATTGAAAACGACGCCGCGACCCGACACCAAAGGACACCTATGCACCCGGCTTCCCTGGGAGAGGTAACTCCAGCATTACGGTGCTCCTGTGGGTGTTGGCCCTAGAACTACTTACCCTGTAAGTGACTTGCTTGTAGTTTCTCCCGAAGTGCCCTCAAACTCCTAATTTCTAACCGCGACTTGCCCCATTGAAGTCTACGGCGATCCGCGCCTGTGTTCACACACCTCACCCGTCCCCCGTGGGTCCTTTACTTACCTGCCTTGGGTGGTTTCGTGAGGCCCCAACGCTTCTGAAGGCCCTAGGCCTTGTCCCTTTGCAAGTCGTTGTTCTTAACTCTCTTTTTTAGTATAAGGTCTGGTACGCCCCTAGGGCCCCAGCCATATTTGTGCTCAATTTGTTGTGAAACGTTGATTTGTGCATATGTTCCCGACTTCTAATCTCAAAGGGATTAGTAGAGAGTTGTTTAGTAATAAATACATATATATTTGATATATATACCTGTGTGGTGTCTTTTCATTTGGTGATTCAGGAGATTGTGTGGTAAAACAAGCTGCTTTACATTCCTCCAAAACTTAGCCTGAAGGCTGCTCTCCACAGCTACCACTAGGATAGCTTTCTGTAAAGGTTGTCTTAAACCTACCTACCATAAGAGTCGAATTGTACTGGTGCAAGTTGTCCACTTTAACTAGTGGACAGCATATACCAGGCCAACTTCTCACATTGGTGGCAGCGTGTGGGATTCCAGCTTGCTATTGTTTTACCAGAAAATCTCTATTTGAATTACTAACTGAAAACCAGTATAGGTACTCAAGGTACATATAAAGTCAAGCTTAGTATCAAGAAGTTCTACTGAACTTAGAGCTATGTGCCAAGGGATAGCACACCCTTTCTACAGCTCAAGCTAGTATCAGTATGCCACAAACTAGTGTAGGTAGTACAGCACTACACAACACTAGAATGTCCTTAAGGGTTGGACCCAGTGGATCCACTCAGCCTCAGTATAAGGACATGACTTTCTTTGACTTGAAAGCCATGTGTGCTGCAAGGCACCTGAAGATAGGACAGAGTCCCTCCACACTACACCTGATAGATCTGCTGACAACAGATGATCTTAGATTAGCTCTAGGAGCTAATGGGTCTGAATCAGTGAGTGGGTCAATTACAGTGTCTGGGTCAGATGATGAACATCAGGTTGACCAAGACTCTGTGGTTGTAGGGCCAGGCCCCAAGGGGTCTGAACAGGGCAGAGGAATTCTCCCTAACATAACTGACAGAGTGGAGGAGAGACCTAGGTCCCTTTCTAGGGAATCTGACCACTCCTATCACTCTGGCAGAGAATCTGTCCAACAGAGGAACTCCTACTTCCCAAGAAGAGAGACCTCCTCTGACAGAATGTACAAACTGCTGCAATATGAGGAAGCAAGATTTGCCCTCAAAACCAAGCAGTTGGCATTAGATAGAGAAGCCCTTGAGCTCCAGAGAGCTTCTAGAAGAGAGGGGTTAGAACCCCCTGGTAGCAGCAACAGTGTCCCTAGAGGCAGGGAAAATATTACAGACCATAGGAACCTGAGCAAGGTTGTTCCTCCCTACCAGAGTGGGGATGATATCCATAAGTGGATAACTGCTATGGAAAGGGCCTGTAGAGTACAACAGGTCCCCCAAAAGCAGTGGGCAGCAATCTTGTGGCTCTCCTTTTCAGATAAAGGTAGAGACAAGCTCCTCGCTGTTAGAGAAGAGGATGCTGATGACTATGAAGTCCTGAAGAGTGCACTGATAGATGGGTTTGGCTTAACCACTGAGCAGTACAGGTCGAAGTTCAGAGACACCCAGAAGGCACAGACTCAGGACTGGACTGACTTTGTAGATTGTGCAACCAAGGCTCTGGAGGGTTGGCTGGTTGGCAGTAGGGTTACTGATTTCAAGGGATTGTATAATCTAATGATGAGAGAACAGATCCTTAATAATTGCCAGAACCAGTTGTTGCATCAATACCTGGTGTACTCAGATCTGACCTCTCCCCAAGAATTGGGAAAGAAGGCAGACAAGTGGGTCAGAACCAGGGTGAGGCAGAAAACCCAGAACCAAGGGGGTGACCCAAAGAAGCAGGATTCTAAGGGATCTGAGAAAAGTGGGGATAAGTCAAAAGACCAGAAGTCTTCACAAGGGCCCCAAAAATCTGCATCTGGTGGGGAGTCACAATCCAACAAGGGAAAAGGCCAAAAGAAGCCCTGGTGCAAATTCTGTAAACAGAAAGGGCACTGGACTTCTGATTGTAACAAGTCCAAAGACCAAACCACCACCACTCCTGCCCATAAGGCAACTGTTCCCCCTAGTTCAGCTACTGGCGGAGGTGGTACTCAGAATAAGGGTGTAGTAGGGTTGACCCTGGGTGCTGAAGTGGACTCTGGCCTAGTCAGAGTGCCCACTCAGGCAATGCTGATTTGTGATGGAGACATTGACATGTCCTTCCTGCTGAGCCCCAGTAATCTGGGCAAATACAAACAGCAGCCTGTAATAAATGGCAAACAGGCTTTGGCATTTAGGGACACAGGTGCTAGTGTCACCATGGTGGCAGAGGATCTTGTGGACCCTGGACAGATCATCCTGGGCGAAATGTACCAGGTGACCAATGCAAGCAATGTCAGGACCAACCGTCTGGCAGTTGTGAATTTCTCCTGGGGAGGGGTAACTGGCCTCAAGAAGGTGGTAGTCAGTGCAGACCTCCCTGTAGAACGTCTATTGGGCAATGATCTAGAAACTTCAGCCTGGTCTGAAGTAGAGTTATGGACTCATGCTGAGATGTTGGGCATCCCTGCAGAGGTATTTGCGGTGACCAGGTCACAGGCCAAAATGCATAACACTGAACCAGCTCTGGATCCTGGAACCATGGACCAGATGCTTCCCAAGAAGAGGAGCAGTAGGGGTAAGGCAGTGCCTTCCCTCTGTCTCAGATCACAGATTCACCTCTTGAGGGAGGAGGAGCAGATCCTGACGAAGGAACTGCCCCAGAGGGACTTGAGCCTGATCAGGTTGAGTTCTTGGGGGCAGGGGACCCTTCTAGGGAAGATCTGAGTAAGGAGCAACAGAGCTGCCCCTCTCTTGAACCCCTCAGATAGCAGGCTGCTGCTGAGGCTGCTGGGAGTGCTAGTGGGTCCCATAAAGTTTATTGGGATAAGGGACTCCTATATTCTGAGGGTAGAGATCCAACCCCTGGAGCCACCAGGAGGTTGGTAATACCACAGAAGTTTAGGGGGTTCCTCTTGACCCTAGCACATGATATCCCTTTGGCAGGTCACTTGGGCCAAAACAAGACCTGGGACAGGCTTGTTCCACATTTTCATTGGCCACATATGTCAGACGACACAAAGGAGTTTTGTCGCTCCTGTGTCACATGCCAAGCCAGTGGCAAGGCAGGTGGCACAACAAAGGCCCCCCTGATACCACTACCTGTGGTGGGGGTACCCTTTGAAAGGGTAGGGATTGACATGGTTGGTCCCCTTCACCCTCAAACTGCATCTGGGCACCGATTTATCCTGGTGGTAGTGGATCATGCCACCAGGTACCCAGAGGCAATTCCCCGGAGGACCACCACAGCCCCTGTGGTGGCAAGAGCCCTCATTGGAGTTTTCTCCAGGGTGGGTTTCCCAAAGGAGGTAATCTCTGACAGAGGTACCAACTTCATGTCAGGATATTTGAAAGCAATGTGGAAGGAGTGTGGTGTAACTTATAAGTTCACCACCCCTATCACCCACAATGCAATGGGTTGGTTGAACGCTTCAACAAAACCCATAAGGGAATGATTAAAGGACTCCCAGAGAAGCTTAGGCGGAAATGGGACCTTCTTCTTCCCTGCCTGTTGTTTGCATACAGAGAGGTTCCACAGAAGGGGGTTGGTTACAGCCCATTTGAGCTTCTGTTTGGGCATCCTGTAAGAGGTCCATTATGTTTGGTAAAAGAGGGCTGGGAGTTACCTCTCAAACCCCCAAACAGGATGTGATGGACTATGTACTTGATCTCCGCTCCAGGATGGCCGAATACATGAAGAAGGCAACCAAAAACTGGAGGCCAGCCAAGAATTACAAAAAGCTTGGCATGACCAAAGGCTGTGCTGACTGTGTACCAGCCAGGACAGAAAGTGTGGGTGTTGAAGCCTGTGGCCCCAGCAGCCCTCCAAGACAAATGGAGTGGCCCCCATACAATAGTTGAGCAAAAGGGAGAAGTCACCTATCTGGTGAATCTTGGAACTCCCAGGAGCCCCCTGAGGGTGCTCCATGTCAACAGATTGAAACCATATGTTGACAGGGCTGACATGGGCTTGCTCATGGCAACTGATGAGAAACAGGAGGAGGAGAGTGACCCTCTTCCCTGACCTGCTCTCACAGAACCCTGATGATGGGTCAGTCGATGGTGTTGCTTTGGCAAGCAGCCTCACTGACCATCAGCAAACTGAGTGCAGACAAGTTCTGCAGCAGTACAGACATATGTTTAGCCTGACCCCTAGTCAGACTACCTGGTGCACCCATGAGGTGGACACTGGGGACAGTCTGCCTGTCAAGAGTAAAATCTACAGGCAACCTGACCATGTCAGGGACTGTATCAGGACTGAAGTCCAGAAGATGTTGGAGTTAGGTGTGATTGAGCCGTCAGATAGCCCCTGGGCTAGCCCAGTAGTCCTAGTCCCAAGCCTCATACCCAGGGTGGTAAGAAAGAAATGAGGTTTTGTGTAGACTACAGAGGCCTCAATGCAGTCACCAGGACTGATGCCTATCCCATACCAAGGGCAGATGAGCTGATTGATACTTTGGCCTCAGCCAAGTATCTGAGTACATTTGACCTAACAGCTGGCTACTGGCAGATCAGGTTAGCTGATGGTGCAAAAGCCAAAACAGCATTTTCGACCCCTTGTGGGCACTACCACTTTGTGGTGATGCCCTTTGGATTGAAAAATGCACCTGCCACTTTTCAGAGGTTGGTGAACAAAGTTCTGGCAGGGATGGAAACTTATTGCTCAGCTTATCTAGATGATATTGCTGTCTTT
The DNA here is from genome assembly GCA_963921515.1 of Calotriton arnoldi. Lineage (NCBI taxonomy): Eukaryota > Metazoa > Chordata > Amphibia > Caudata > Salamandridae > Calotriton > Calotriton arnoldi. The sequence continues at coordinate 405,612 of CAWUFW010002704.1, read as the reverse complement.
AGTTCCTCCTGGCAGGATCACCTGGTCCACCTCAGAAATGTTTTGGAGGCTCTGCAGAAAGCGGGCCTCACTATCAAGGCCACTAAGTGCCAGATAGGGCAGAGTCAGGTTGTGTTCCTGGGCCACCTTGTGGGTGGGGCCAGGTTCAGCCTTTACAGAGCAAAATCCAAACCATAATGGAATGGGTTGCTCCAACCACCCAGACACAGGTGAGAGCCTTCTTAGGCCTGACTGGGTACTATAGGAGGTTTGTGAAGGGATATGGATCTATAGTTACCCCCTTGAATGATCTGACCTCAAAGAAAATGCCAAAAAGGTTCAGTGGACAGCTAGCTGTCAGAAGGCATTTGAAGACCTAAAGCAGGCCATGTGCACTGCCCCCATCTTACAGAGTCCAGACTACACCAAAAAGTTCATTGTCCAAACAGATGCTTCTGAGCTGGGTGTGGGAGCTGTACTGTCTCAACAGAGTGATGAAGGTCAAGACCAGCCAGTAGCTTTTATTAGCAGGAGGCTGACCCCTAGAGAGAAACGTTGGTCAGCTATAGAGAGGGAGGCCTTTGCTGTGGTGTGGGCCCTGAAGAAGCTGAGGCCATACTTGTTCGGCACTCACTTCATAGTTCAGACTGACCACAAGCCCCTCCTATGGCTTAAACAGATGAAAGGTGAAAACCCAAAACTTTTAAGGTGGTCCATTTCCCTACAGGGGATGGACTATACCGTGGAACATAGACCTGGGACCCAACATGCCAATGCAGATGGACTCTCAAGGTATTTCCACTTAGAACACGAAGACTCAACTAGTCAAGGTTAGTTTAGTGTCCCTGCGTTTGGGGAGGGGGTTGTGTAAGAGAGTAGGGTCTGCCTCTTATGTTGCCCCCACTTTATTTTCTGATGTTTACACTGGTTTCTGGCTATAGTCTGGCTGGGACCCTGCCAATCAGGGCCCCAACCTCTCTATTCTCTCTAAACGACTTGGAGTGCACTCTAGGTGCACTAGTGATTGGATACTGTGGTACCTTAGGAGTCCCTAGTATTTGGTACCTTAGGTACCAAGGGCATAGGTACTCCACAGGCCTACCAGGGGCTGAAGCATGTATTATGCCACCCCTGGGAAGCAGACTAAATCTGACACCACAGGCCTGCTACTGCAGCCTGGGTGAGGAGGTGCTAGCACTTCTCACGGAGATATAGGTTCCCTATATCTCTCCTGCACACACATTCAAACCTATCAGTCACCCCTAAGGCAGGCCCTATCAATCCTGAGGGCAGGGTGCTTAGTTTCTATGTGAGAGGGTGCCTCTGCCTGAGCAGGGCCCCTCTGCAGCTCTCAGAGTCCATTCTCTGGGGCTGTTTGTGAATGCGGTCAAACCATATACTCTTAAGTGCATTATAACCTCGCGGTTAATGCTAACTTTGGAATGGCTGCATCAAAACATGTCGTGTTTGGTGTCAAACACTTTGGAATCATACCCCCACACCAGTAACTGGTGTGGGAGTATGATCCCACCCTTCTAGAGGGATAGACATGTACCTACTGTGGAAACACGGTAGAATCCTGAAGAGCCCTGGCATCACAAAATGGATGCCACCAGTCACAGACACTGGGCTGCCCTCCTGCTGGTGACCGAAACTCGCAGTGGAGGAGGCCCAACAATAGGTATCCTGTCGCAGGGGGGTGTGACCACCTCCCAGACAGGGTTTAGTGTATTGGGGCTGGGTGGGTGCACTCCTAGAGTGCTTTGAAGTCCTGCACTGGGGGAGCAGGAGGCTCCTCTGTGCATACACCAGTTCAAACCGGCTCAGGGGCTACCTGCCCCTGCTCTGGCGCGAAACTGGACAAAGGGAAGTGGGTGTAGCCACCCACTCCCCTGACCCTCCCATAGGTGGGGTCATAGAGCTAGTCCCTCCCTTCTTTTCAATATAAGAAATGGAACCCTTAACATTGCAAACTAGGTATCCCTGGACGACGCTCTAAAGAAGAATCCCGGACCTTCGACGTTCCACTACCTCTGGAAGACTGAAGAATCTCCCTTGGAGTCAAGGAGTGACTCCCCTGCTTGGCAGGCACCAAAAACTGCAACGAGGGTCGCAAACTACGCCGCTCCCGCCGGAGCCCGAAGTCCCTGCAGCCCAGAAAGAGGATTTCCTGACTTCTCCAAGGCCATCGTGAGTCCCCAGCGAAGCTGAGGCAAGTGGACCCCACGAGTGACGAGGAACTGCAATCCCTGGGTACTGTGCACTACTTTCGAGTGCAACCCCTTCACGACGTTCTACGAACCTGTGCTTTGGGCCACGTGTGGTCCCAGCCTCTAGCAGAGATCCCTCCCAAGATCAGAGGTCTACCCCGTCCCGAGTGACCGTGGGCCCCTGTTGAGTGAATCCTCCCGAGGCGTCTTCGCGACCCATTGCCAGCCGGCTTGTGGGTCCCCTGAAGACTTTTCTACAAACCCAAAGGGCTCCCCTGGTTGCTCCAGGCCTGCCCTGACTTACCCTCGTTGGGTGAGTCCCACAGACCTTGCTGGTCTTCACCGCTGACTTTTTGTCCTTTCCACGAGACTTGCTGTTACCAAGGCTTGTTGGCTCCAATCGGGTCGCCGACACCACAGTAAGCTGCAGACTTCGTGGGACACGCCGAATCTAGCTCCTGGTCGTCCTCGACGCCTCCTGGACCTCGTGGCCGAAGAGTCAAGACACCCGTGAACGACCTGAATCTGTCGACGACAGTGGGCATTCATCTTCCTTGCCCCGGGTCACTGCCAGGTGACTTTGAACACTGTCCCCTCTGCTTTCAGGTCTTCCTTCTTCCGAATCCAGGCTTGGATTCCACCGGACACTTCATCTGTCTTCACAAGCAGCAAGTCTTCATTGGCTCCCATTGAAAATGACGCCGCTACCCGACACCAAAGGACACCTATGCACCCGGCTTCCCTGGGCGAGGTAACTCCAGCATTACGGTGCTCCTGTGGGTGTTGGCCCTAGAACTACTTACCCTGTAAGTGACTTGCTTGTAGTTTCTCCCGAAGTGCCCTTAAACTCCTAATTTCTAACCGCGACTTGCCCCATTGAAGTCTACGGCGATCCGCGCCTGTGTTCACACACTGCACGCGTCCCCCGTGGGTCCTTTACTTACCTGCCTTGGGTGGTTTCGTGAGGCCCCACGGCTTCTGAAGGCCCTAGGCCTTGTCCCTTTGCAAGTCGTTGTTCTGAAGTCTCTTTTTTAGTATAAGGTCTGGTACGCCCCTAGGGCCCCAGCCATATTTGTGCTCAATTTGTTGTGAAACGTTGAATTGTGCATATGTTCCTGACTTCTAATCTCATAAAGGGATTAGTAGAGAGTTGTTTAGTAATAAATACATATATATTTGATATATATACCTGTGTGGTGTCTTTTCATTTGGTGATTCAGGAGATTGTGTGGTAAAACAAGCTGCTTTACATTCCTCCAAGACTTAGCCTGAAGGCTGCTCTCCACAGCTACCACTAGGATAGCTTTCTGTAAAGGTTGTCTTAAACCTACCTACCATAAGAGTCGAATTGTACTGGTGCAAGGTGTCCACTTTAACTAGTGGACAGCATATACCAGGCCAACTTCTCACACCTCCCATTGGGTTTCCCTGGCAACAGGAATCAGCAGGGACGCGCGCAACGTCACGTTTTTGTCCAGTTTCTACGCGACTCAGAGAGGATTTCATTGCGCACTGACAATCCCTGTCTTAAAGCGCAAGTGTCATCTGGAGCTCTTTTCTCCGTGATAGGCATACTTTTACTGCCTACCTGAAATGAGCGGTTTGAATCAGATCTGTGTCTTCTTTGACAAACGGAAATTATTTCAACAGTGAGTGAGACACTATTAAACTCCAAGTCAATACTATTCTTTCTGTGATAGTCACACCCTGATTATTACTCCTGCCTGTTTTGAAACTACTTGTTTACGGTGATAGGCACACCAGTGTTAATTCTTCTGCCTGTCATAAGTACTCTATTCTACGGTGACAGGCACACCCTAATTATTACTTCTACCTACCTTGAACTTACTCCTCTACGGTGATGGGCACACTTTTATTAATTCTTCTGCCTGTCATAAGTACACTACTCTACGATGATAGGCACACCTTTCAACATCTCCAGTTTATGTACATTTTACATCTTTCCACGGTGATAGGCACACCTCTTATGTAACCTTTATTTATTACATCTCGTATACAAAATGCAAAATGTTACACCACCCCCTTTTTTTCCTTACAAATCCAGGAGAGCCTACTATTTACTGATCCAAATGGAAAAAGGTTTTTCTTAATTATGCTAGAGTTTGTGGGGTCTCTCTAAGTGCCGAAAGGAAGTATGCCCTGCTCTTGCACTGTCTAGGCTCTGAAGGGCAAGAGGTGTATGAACACCTTCTTGACCTGAGCGATGCGGAGTCAGACAATTTAAATGAATTTGAAATATGTTTGAAAAAACTTGATAAACTTTACCTTCCAAAAGTGAGTACTATTTTAGAGAGATACCACTTTGGAAAGCATGTACAAAAGCCTCAAGAATCAGTTGAAGTGTATGTGACTGACCTACGAAAATTAGGCTCAACGTGCAAGTTTGAAGGGTCTCTTGATGAACGCATTCGTGACCAATTTATGTTAGGTTGCAACATAGAGAAAATTAAGGATGAGTTTTGGCAAAAAGATGATCCAAAATTAGATGAGGTCATCTTGATCGCAAAAAGAATTGAGCACTCTCTTGCATGTGTAGAGGTCATAAAGAAAGAGAATGGTACTTCAGGTGATACAGTACAGAGTGTAACAAAATCCGTGACTAAATCTTACTCGAAACAAACTGAACCTGTGAATCATACACCCTCAACTCTCAAACCAAAGAAAGGCTTCATGGGAAGGTGTTTCCGTTGTGATATGGTTGGCCATTTGGCTAATGATAAGTCATGTCCTGCCTTATCTTCCAAATGCCACAGTTGTGGGAAATTAGGCCATTTAGCTAAAGCTTGTAGAGCTCAGAAAAACAAGAAGAACAAACGGGTGAAAGAAATTTGTATACAAAACGAAAGTGATTCTGATTACGACGAGTTACACTGTGGTGAAATACTACTTCAGGTCGGTCTGAATAAGGGTAAGAGCCCCGTTGACAATGTCAAAGTGAATGGTCATGCTATAAACATGCTCTTTGATTCTGGGGCTAAAATTTCTTTAGTTCCAAAGAATTTCTTTGAGACGACCTTGAAAGGGAAAGTAAAGGTTTTTAAACCGGACATCACGCCTCTGCTTATGGTGGACAACCTATAAAACTATGTGGTTACTTCATGGGTGATATCGAGTATAAGGGAAGACTGACTGCGGGAAAGATTTATGTCTCCTCTAGGGGAGACAGTATTGTCAGTTGGGTTCATCAGGCCGATCTAGGAGTGATATTAGTTCCAGTTAGTGATCCCTGCATTGGTCTCAAGGACATTCCCTCTCCTACCGTTTCTAGGGATGTTGTTGTTACTGAACCTTTGAAGACTGATCAGGTGGGTGACTTACATAGCGAATTTGAACAGGTCTTTAATGAAAAGTTAGGCTCTCAGGTTACACGCATAAAATCATTCTTAGAGCTGATGCCACTCCTGTAACGTGCAAGGTGCGCAGTGTACTTTTAGCATTAAGGGAGTCCATGCGTAGTGAACTTTAGAAGTTGAAGGAGGGCATAATCGTAGAGACAGAAGCAAGTGATTGGTTGGCTCCAGTAGTTCTTGCACGCAAGGCCTCTGGTGAGGTGAGATTATGTGTAGATCTTCGGGCTCTCAATCGTGCTGTCATTGCCGACAGATATCCCCTTCCCAACATCACTGAGATGCTAACGCAATTGGAGGGGGCCGAAGTTTTCTCCACATTAGATCCAAAAGCTGCTTATCATCAGATCAGAATTGATGATGATTCCATGGACCTAATGGCTTTCATAACGCCTTTCGGAACATATAAATTCACCCGCCTTCCTTTTGGCCTGATTTCTGTGGCCTCTGTTTTTCAGCGGACAATGGAAGATGTCTTGCAAGGGTTGTCTGGAGTAAAAATATACCAAGATGACGTTTTAGTCCATGGATCTTCTCAAAAAGTTGATGATGATAGGCTTAGAGCAGTTTGAGAGATTTAAGTCACGGGGCTTGACATTACGTGAGAGCAAGTGCAAATTTAATCTCTCTGAAATTGATTACCTGGGGCACAAGTTGACAAAGGGGGTAGTTAGACCCAAAGATCATCTTGTAAAAACAATTGAGGATCTTCCTGTGCCACAGTCCAGGGATGAGACCTGGTCACCTTTCTAGGTATGGCGGAATATTTTAATAAGTTTATTCCACAGTTTGCCGGCCGCACCTTTGCTTTAAGGACTTTGCTAAAGAAAGGTGCAAAATTTATCTTGTTCTCTCGTTGTCAAGCTGAATTTGTTGACATCAAGAAAGCTTTGAATTGTGCACCCTCCCTCCAAAGTTTTGACACTGCTGCCCGTTCTATCTTGATTACGGATGCCAGTTCCAAAGGTTTGAGTGCAGTACTTAAACAAGTAAAAGGTGAAAAGGAAGTAACTATCATGTTCCTCTCTAGGGCTCTTGTGGGCCCAGAAATACAATATTCTGTAATTGAGAAAGAAACTTTATTTATTTTTTGGGCCATCAGGAAGTTAAAAAAGTTTCTCTGGGGAAGCTCATTTGTAGTTTGTTCCGATCACAAGCCTTTAAAAGACTTGTTTTGCAAGAAGAGCTTAGATGCTGTATCATCCAGGATTTGTAGGTGGATAGTCGCCAACAGGACTACGACTTTACGGTAAATTATATACCTAGTGCAGAAAACAAAGTCGCTGATTGTCTCTCTCGTCTACTTCCCGCACACTCTAATGATAATTCTGATGACATGGAAAATCTATGGGAAGATGATGAATATAAGGTGTGTGAGATTATAGAAGAGGTAATAAGTGAGGAAGAGTGGAAGAACTCCATGAAGAGTGATACTGTACTCTGTGAAGTCTGTAGGTTGGTGACTGACGGATGGGGTGGTATAAAGAACTTAGGTGAGGAAGTTCGCAAGTTCTGGAACGTGCGGAATGAATTATCTGTTGGTGATGGTCTGCTTTGGAGGGGTACTAAACTTGTTCCTCCATCACTTATTAGAATGAAAGTCATCCATTTAGCTCACCAGGGTCACCAAGGTATTTCAAAAACCAAAGACAGGATTCACTTACATTTCTGGTGCCCTGGCCTTGATCTCCTTGTGGAACGTGTGGTGAGAGATTGTATGGAGTGCAATGCATGCGACAAGATATACAAGACTAGGGTTCAACCCATGGTTGTACGCGACGCTCCTACTCGCTGTTGGCAAGAAGTGGCTTTGGATCTCTTGGGACCTGTTGCAAGCAAAGCTGGTCAATCCTATGTTCTTGTCCTAATGGACATGTATTCAAGATGGCCAGAAATCAAAGTCACACAAAGTATCGAAACAAAAGATGTTGTCAAATTTTGAAGTGAAATCTTCTGCAGGGAAGGTCTCCCTGACTGTCAGTTAACTGACAATGGTGTTGAATTAGTCTCAAAAGATATGGAAGACTTCTTGGCAAAGAGAGGTATCAAGCACAAAAGTTGTGCTCTCCATCATCCCGAAACCAACGGCATGGTAGAGAGGTTCATAGAACGAGGGTTACTAAAGTGATACCTCAGACAAACGTGAAACAAAGCTTGAAGCAGAAGCTCATCGCAAACGTAATTTGCACATAAGTGACACGCCTGGGGGGAGGGAAGGGAGGGGGGTTAGTTGAGGGGAGGGAGTTTGACTTGGAGATTGAAGATATATATAGCAGTCCAAGCATTGAACACAAATGACTCCTGTCCATTGGTTTGCTAGAGGAGAAGGGGGGACTCATGATTATAGCTAGGACCTGTATTCCTTCTGTTTTGTTTTGCTAATGATATATCTGTATTATAATCCAGCTACTTACTATCCTGATCAATGATAAATATGATGCATTGTTGGTCTCCAGAACCCTCTGTAAAACCCAATAAAGTATGTTTAAAAAAAATAAAATGGTAGAGAGGGTCAACCGGGTGCTGAAGGAGTCTATTCAACTAGCTAAGGTTCAGGGCAGGGACTGGAGGTCTGAAATTGTGGAGAGAGTGATGGTTTACCGTCTCACTCCTCACTCCACAACAAGCAAAATTACTTTTGAATTGTTTAGGGGACGGAGTCCCAACACATATATGTTCCAATCTTGGATGAGGGGTAAGTGTACAGATGTTGTGGATTCTGATTGTGTACCCTGGCAGCTAACTCAAAAAATGAAGTGCATCAAGAGGAAAGAGAACTTTGATGCGAGGCATGCTGTTTCTCACACGCATGTTTGTGTGGGTGACCGAGTGAGAGTACGTTACCCACAGAAGTCTGCGGGTTCTACATTTTCTTCACCTTTTAAAGTGACTAGGTTGTTTCAAAATGCTGTTAAGCTTAATGATGGACGTATATGGAATCTAAGCAGGATTGCCCCTGTGCGTTCTGGTAATCCAACTAAGCCAGATACCCCTCAGCCTTTTCTCAATGATACGTCACCTGTTCGCAGGAGCTCTCGCACTTGTAAAATTCCTGGAAAATTACATGACTTGGTTTTGCACTGTTTTTTTTATTTGTTTCGTGTTTCTTAAGTTGCTCTTGTATATAGGGGGAAGGTGTGTAGTAGTTATTGCATAACCGGTCTCTGGAGAGTTACCTAATCGCATTCTATGTTAAGTGTTCTTTGTTCTGGAGTGTTGATTTAGAATCCTAAGGGTCACTTGTTGCTGGGGGCCCTGTGGATAGGACTTTTGCTTACTCTTGGAGTGAACTTTCAATAAAGAAGAAGATATTTAACACATCTGTATACTTCGTGCTTCTTCACACATGGCTTCTTTATTTTCACTTTCATTGAATGACTTCTGTCCTTCCACAGCTCCACATCAGAGAAACCTTTTTTTCTTTTAGCATTCCATCGGCTGTTCATTTGTTTTCTTGCTCACTTTCCACCAAATTCTGCATCCCTCGCACATCTCCACCCCACTCTGTGTTGCTCCCCCTCCCAAAGCTCATGCTTTGCTTCCCCACAGATTCCATCTCACTTAGATTTTTGTCTTTTTTTAACATTATTTACAACACCACCCAACTTGTGTGCTCCTGAACAGCATCAGCAAAAAACATTAGCTAATAGGTCTGCACTGGCAAATCCAGAGGGGGAGAGCTATTGGCTTTGCCAATGTTTGTTGAAAGTTTGTATTTACATTTAAATAGAATATTGGTTTGGAGCTGATGTAGGGGTAGTGGATGTGTGTTGTCAACTTAAAAGAATACCTAGATAAAATGAACAGCCGAGATCACAGGGACAGAGCTTTCCCTGCTGTATGTAATTAGGATTAATCTACTTAGTGAAAAATGGTCTTAAATCAGTCTCATCTCTGCTTAAATCGGAGCGCAAGGAAAGAGATGATCAGGCTAGTCGCTTGATAGCTAGTAACTTTTCCTGACTTTCATCAGGCATTTTATTTATCAACCTCTTTAAGCTAACACAAAAGCATAAGTGACTTGGATGGTACTGCTACCAGTCCATGAAGGCCAGCGGTGCACAAGTTGGGTGACAAAAACACAGATAGCGTGAGGTCTCTTCATCTGGGTTTGATCAGTAACTAAGAAAACAAGCATTGGCAAAGCTAATTAATCTTGTCTGTTACACATGGGCACAGACCTACTGACTTCGCCAATACCAGTTTTGGTTTTGCCACATCTAATGGCACAACCCATGTAAGACGGACAGCAATTGGTGCAAACATGTGCACAGGCATGGTCAACCAAATTGTAATTGTTTTTCATAAAATATATCAAAAAGCATTAGAAGATGGCAGAAGTGCATTCACACACAGCATTATTAGATTTCCACCTAGTGCTACATTAAGGCTGACAAATGATTGAGTGCCAGGGGGAAAGCAGGTGCTGGATTAGGGCAGGTTTTTAAATAAACCGTGCAGGCGGGAAATGTGGAGGCAAAGAGAGAGAAAGAAAGCAGGCACGGTCCCTCAAACACTGCAATACAAGGTCCTGACATCTGAGGTGGGAGGACACACCTCCTCCACACAACGCTCGGTTAAACAGAAATGCTCCTCTTAGAGGGCAAACACAAGAATTGAGAGGAAAGTGTTTAAATCAGGAGCAGGTACATGAGGCAGACAAGAAATGCATCATACTATGAGCAAGGGGAAGATCTATATAGCACTATAAGCATCCAAAGCTGCCGGGGAAGACCTTAAAAACCGAAGTACACATCCTCAATAATATGGAATTCCAAGAAAATGTTAAAAGGACTGATGAACATAGGGTGTTACCTTATGTTAAGACCCAGAGGAAGTAGGAGTGAGCGATATATTCACTTGTCACGCTGAAGTGAAGCGAATACTAAGGCTGGTTTTGGAAGCAAGAACTTTGGATCACATAATCCTACAGGTTAAATAAGCACTGACAGAGCCAATAGGTTTAGTGTTTATATATTGACAAACCTAAAAGCATCCAAAGCAACAAAATAACATCCACCTACACACAGCAACACAGATGCACTGAAGCACACTAATCAACATAGGCAGACACCGGTGCACACATTACACATATGGATGGAGGCACACACCACAAAGAGGCTAACATACAGGTACAGCTATAGATAGAGCAGCAAGCGTGCATACACCTGTGCGCCCATACACAGGAATCCGTGCGCCCATACACAGGAATCCATAAGCCCATACACAGGAATCCATAAACATACAGGGAAGGATGGGGGGAGGGAGTAATTTGAAGACAAATGAAGAAATGGATCGATCATCAGTTTCTAAAAATACTTATTTTACCAATTTTACTTTTCAATAATAAAAAAGAAGAAACATATACATTTTGTTTTACTTTTGCTGCTGCCAAGGGATTAAAGGTGTTTTCCCAATTTAATATTTGGAACAGTTTGTATTGCAAAAGCATGCTGGAAGTAGGAGACGTGTCTACGTACATAACAAAATAGTGTAGGTTCTTTATATTTTTTCTGTGCACTAAGAGTTGACAAAAAAGTGAGCTCAGTCTTAAATGAGAAGGCAAAGCCCAGGACATAAGAATTGTTTCCAATGGCCTAAGGGCATTACCGTTTACTCGTAATAAATCGGTGGGTATAGACAAAGAATACATTTTTCACATGATAAGGCTCTTCTTCACTTAATGCTTCACATGCACACAAGCAATTTCATCAAATCCCTGACCACACCAGAAACAATCTCTAGATGGGCGCTTTAGTATTACAATATGAGAGTGCCCTGACAGCCGCGACTGCAGCCACTCTCTCGGTGGTCTCTGCAGTTTTGTCCACGTCATACTGTGCTGTGCCTTTGTACCTGTGCTACTGAAGTGAGGCACTTAAGACATTCGACCAGACTGCGTCAATCCAGAGAGGATCAGATCTGGGTCAAAGCACACCTCCCAGAATTCCCAGGCACTGATGACTGGTTATATTACCTCCATTTTCTGTCAGGGACTGAAGTGACTACTGCGAGTCTGCTAAAAGGGAAACTATAACCAAAGAACACTGTTCGTCAACCTAGTTTCTGGAGTGCTTTTCCGGGGGTCTGCCTGTGCCCTCCACAGATCCTGATCTCTTCCTAGCTGGTGGCACTGGACCTTGCCTCCTTCACTTTGGATTTTTCTTGGTTTGGGACCCCATAGCCCGGTCAGGATTAGTAAGTATGAGCTAAGTCGTGTATTTTATAAAGCCAATATTTTACTGGACCTTTTCTGAAACTCACAACATACTCGGTGAAGTAACCAATTTCGAGGGCTATGGATGTAGCTTGAACATTTCTGAAGCCCTGTGGCATTTACTGAGGTAACGAAGATTCTCGAGTGTGACCCCCACCCCCCGATAACTGTATAACATTTTCAACTGTAGTTTGGTGATAATTCCTTCTTTTCCCTTTTTTTTTCTATCATAGTTACCTTGACCTTTTATATAGCTAAAATGTGCTCCTTGTTTTCTGTTTTCAGATAATGACTTGGAAGAAAACAAATTCTGATCTAATTTAATCCCCACTCCCCCGTAATACCAAAAACTAGCTGTATCCAGCATTGGTGACCACATTCTAAGAGACTGTGGGTCCACACCTAATACGTCAAAGAATCGAACCATAACAAACATAAAATGATGTGAGAATGCACCATACTAAAGGTGGAACATCTAAACTCCTCAAGACATTAACTTTGCTACATTAGACATAAATCACAAAGTCTGCAATCTTACATTTCTGATGTATCTCCCTTTTCTTGTATACATAACAATTCTGCTACAAACTACACTAATGTTCTCTTAAAGCCAAACCTACAACATCTTTGCTGACATATTAAGGACAAGACTAACACAAAGACAGTAAGAGTGCATAAGATTTGCCTAGGTCATTCTAGCCCCCACACTGAAACACTTATGTTAACAGTATGAGCACCAATTCCTTCCCTTTCATTACATTCACATCTCTATTGCGCCCGTCTACTTCAGGGCTTTGTGAGTTTGATAAAAAAATTCTGCCCTCATCACACCTTCTGGAAAGCAGTTCACCGTAATTACCATCCACACCTTCCCTTCCTCTCCTTTCCACTCCAGACACATCTTTTCTTGACTAAATAGTGTAATGATGCAAGACTCTTGCAACCGATTAATACAGCTTAATTACTAAAAATCTGTAGCAGAACTTACTCCTCTCTGCAAAACTGCTAACATATAAACCCTTGAATGACTGGTGCAGCCTTGGTCCAGTCTTTGGCTTACCTTCTATAATCTTGTTATCCTACCAGATATATGGGTTCCACACAACACTACAGGTGAAACTGTTACACTGGTAACAATTTGTCTCGTCCCATGTAGTGCCAAATTGCTAAACCTTCATAGAAGAGGCAACCTAACATCCCTAGGAACCGGATCCAGATATATCAAAAACAGTGGTTCTCTCGTCTTTTTTTAAATCCAATATTTTCATTATAATGAGGCGAATATTGCTCTAAGAAGACTTGCCAGTGGACATAATTCCAAAATAAATGCATTAAAATATTTGAGTACATTAAAACAGAGTGCTCAACAACAAAGTACTGCACTTATCACAAATATATTTCAACAAATCATACAACAATTCCGTACAGGGTTTTTCAAAAACAGATCAGAGTGTTTCGGAGCAGTGCTCAAGTGTGCAATCCTGCAGTTTATGCAAGAACAACAAGCATTGGCATAGCCAATAGGTCTCGCCTTTGGGGCCTTATAAGTGTTTAGCCAGAGCTATTGACTTTGCCAATGTCTTCAAGCTGTGCTGTAGAGAAGTGTGGCTGCTGTGCGGCATGCTGAAAAGTTATAATAAAAAAGTGTCAGAAGCATTTTTGTTACTTTATATATGACCAAGAAGGCATTATGTAAAACTGAACGACCATATTAAAAAAGTATTTACAATAAAAAATTCTCAGTTTTCTTTTGTTCTTGCAATGCTGGCAACTTGTTTCTGCCTATTGCAATGGTTGTTTGTTAAAGCTTTTTTTTTGAGGGGGCATAAACAAACGGAGGGTGAAGGTTGGGAACTAGTACCTGTATTATAACACTAGCAGCGGCCAGACGCTAGGGGAGAATCAACAGATGCCAGATTCCGAGAGCAGGCTGAGGTGGTGCTGAGTGATGCTGAGGTGGTAGTGGTGGTGGTGGTGACTGTTGCGGAGACGATGCTGAGGTGATGCTGAATGATACTCAGGTGTTGCTGAGTGATACTGCTGTGGTGCTGAGTGATACTGCTGAGTGATGCTGTGGTGGTGCTGAGTGTGTCTTGGCGCTGAGTGATGCTGTGGTGGTGCTGAGTGATGCTGTGGCGGCGCTGAGTGATGCTGTTGTGGCGGTGCTGAGCGATGCTGAGCGATGCTGTGGCGGCGCTGAGCGATGCTGTGGCGGCGCTGAGCGATGCTGTGGCGGCGCTGAGCGATGCTGTGGCGGCGCTGAGCGATGCTGTGGCGGCGCTGAGCGATGCTGTGGCGGCGCTGAGCGATGCTGTGGCGGCGCTGAGCGATGCTGTGGTGGCGCTGAGCGATGCTGTGCGATGCTGTGGTGGCGCTGAGCGATGCTGTGGTGGTGCTGAGTCATCCTGTGGTGGTGCTGAGTCATCCTGTGGTGGTGCTGAGTGATGCAGTGTTGGCCCCGAGTGATGATGTGGTGTCGCTGAGTAAAGCTATGGTGGTGCTGAGTGATGCTGTGGTGGCGCGGAGTGATGTTGTGGTGGCGCTGAGTGATGCTGTTGTGGCGCTAAGTGATGCTGTGGTTGTGCTGAGTAATGCTGTGGTTGTGCTGAGTGATGCTGTGGTAGCACTGAGTGATGCTGTGATGGCACTGAGTGATGCTGTGATGGCGTTGAGTGATGCTGTGGTAGCGTTGAGTGATGCTGTGATGGCGTTGAGTGATGCTGTGATGGCGTTGAGTGATGCTGTGATGGCGTTGAGTGATGCTGTGATGGCGTTGAGTGATGCTGTGATGGCGTTGAGTGATGCTGTGATGGCGTTGAGTGATGCTGTGATGGCGTTGAGTGATGCTGTGATGGCGTTGAGTGATGCTGTGATGGCGTTGAGTGATGCTGTGATGGCGTTGAGTGATGCTGTGATGGCGTTGAGTGATGCTGTGATGGCGTTGAGTGATGCTGTGATGGCGTTGAGTGATGCTGTGATGGCGTTGAGTGATGCTGTGATGGCGTTGAGTGATGCTGTGATGGCGTTGAGTGATGCTGTGATGGCGTTGAGTGATGCTGTGATGGCGTTGAGTGATGCTGTGATGGCGTTGAGTGATGCTGTGATGGCGTTGAGTGATGCTGTGATGGCGTTGAGTGATGCTGTGATGGCGTTGAGTGATGCTGTGATGGCGTTGAGTGATGCTGTGATGGCGTTGAGTGATGCTGTGATGGCGTTGAGTGATGCTGTGATGGCGTTGAGTGATGCTGTGATGGCGTTGAGTGATGCTGTGATGGCGTTGAGTGATGCTGTGATGGCGTTGAGTGATGCTGTGATGGCGTTGAGAGATGTTGTGTTGGTGCTGAGTGATGCTGTGCTGGCTCTGATTGATGCTGTGCTGGCTCTGATTGATGCTGTGCTGGCTCTGATTGATGCTGTGGTGTTGCCGAGTGAGAGATAGAGTGAAGATATAATGCCCAATTAGAGAGGGTGGTGAGAGAGAAAGGGTGTACATAGAATAAAGAGTGGAGCGGGATAGAGAGAGAGAAAGAAGGGGAGAGAGAGTGAATGAAGGAGTTTGAAAGAGAAACAGATAAAGGGGTGAGAGAGAATGAAAGGCTAAAAAAGATAGAGAGGGGAGAGTTAATTGAGTAGAGAGGGGAGAGAGAGAGAGAAGGAGAGAGACAATAAGAGTGGGGCGTGTGGAGTTTAAATAGAGTGAATTAGTGACGCGGAAAAAGTAACCTTAAATATAGCTTTGTGCTTTGAGCGAATAAATATTTTTAAAAAAAACAGTGAGAGACAAAAATACTGCTAATTAGGCTGTGACTCCCAATATAAAACAAATAGCGATATAAGGTGAAATCAACCCACCGAAGCAATATTTCTAACTAGACAAAAAAAAGCTTGCATTTCAATGCTAATCGCTGTTGTTTTTCATGTGACTGTAGTCCAGGGCCCTCAGTTGGTAATGTGAGCTGCTGCTGCGATTGAAACATCAGAGTCCAGAGAGTTAATGAGCCATGACGAGAAAATGAGGAAGAGATAGGAAACCCAGATGCCAGCTGCGCGTGCACGCCATCGTGAACTCAAGCTGGTCGCCAGCCGAAAGCCAGTGTTTGCACTTCCAAAACCCACTTACTAAAACTCTCGGCCAGACCAGCGCAAGCGCTGGTGCAGGCCGAGACCTAAAAAGGAACATACAAGGTAAGAAACTGAATAGCTACAATAATTCTCGATTTCTGGTATAATAAATGTGTGGACAAATTAACAATTGTCAAAACAGTCCAAAGGGAATAACTATGTCAACATTGAGGCCGATGGAGAACCATTTAGCTTGGTCTGCATCAGGAGAGGGTCAAAACCATTTTGGGGGTAGCAGTCCTACTGGCTAAAAAAGCAGAAGGATCCCTCACCTAATGGGTTTTTTAAATAGAATATCTGTTTTGTACAACTTCCATGGTCACCCCCTTCCAAAAAGCTTGACCTTATTCTTGACTGGAGTAAATCTGTGTTGTCTCTACAATTAGCTACTGTGCATTTTTGAAAAACCATCATCCTTTTTTGCTAGCACTTTAAAAGTTATATTT
Source organism: Calotriton arnoldi (assembly GCA_963921515.1). Lineage (NCBI taxonomy): Eukaryota > Metazoa > Chordata > Amphibia > Caudata > Salamandridae > Calotriton > Calotriton arnoldi. Next base: position 389,270 of record CAWUFW010002704.1, on the reverse strand, counting down.
TCAATACCAGTCATTCTGCACTGTTAAGCGCAAATGAATTATGAAGTACTTGTTCTAGAAATTATCCTTATGGCATTGTAAATCATTACTCCGTGATGAGTTTTTCATCCAATGTCACGTAAGATCCTAATGCATTGGATTTCTGAAAACTAAGAGGCAAGTCTATACCATTTATAAAGACTAGGACATGCATCATTTGAAACAGGAGCTGCTCAAGCTGTGGACTCGCTCAATGTTCCATTATCCATTCATCTTCAAGCAGTATATGGAGCTATTTAGAGTCATCACCAACCATGGAATCAAGATGCAGCAGTTTGCAAAATGATACTGAACTGTATGTCAGACACAAACTACATCAAACTGTCTATTCATCTTCTAAAGACGGATGTCAAGTACATATTTGAAGTTAAATACTACCAAGAAAGAATTAATCTTCACAAACACAAGAAAAGAAATCCAAGTTTGGCTCAATAACCTGCAAGTCTCCTCTCAAAACACCTCAAAAGTTAAATCCATCAGATTCATCAGGTTGTGATCCATCATTCTAAACTCACACTGCAAAATACAACACAATAGAGATGCTGTCTTGCTCTTGGTAAAACCATACCTCCCTGAGGAGCAGCTCTTCCATTTGGACAGTAGCGCCTCCAGTTACAGAAATCCAGATCAACTTTAACATTAATGAAAAACATTCTGCCTGCTGCTGCATACCTCGGTAAGGGAAACAAGGAATGGACCAGTATATTGTCTGCCATAAAAGACCTACACTGGACGCCTCTGAAGGATTGCATCATCTTCAACATATGCTGCATCACCTACATAGCAGTGAAATTATATACACCCTCCTTTCCAGGCAGAAAAATGAACATCTCCAAAACATCAGCAAATCACCATGTTTGTAGACAAATGGAATTTTAAACAAAATTAAAATCCAGACACAAGGCTTCCCCATCTACATGCCCAGAAAAATGAAAAACATTCACCCACTCCTAAGGTTTGCTACTGCCATTTAGGAACAAACTGGAGAGGCATTTCCTTAAGAAACATTGAAACAATCAACAAGGGCCACCTAGTCCACAAGGCTGTAAAGGTCCTCACAGCCCCAAGCTAAGTATGTGAACATTACTTGTGGCTGCCTCCATTATTCTCAGTGAGGTTTTCGCTTTACAAATGTATCCACATACATACATACATACGCCTTTTCGCTTCTAACCATGAACGTTGTATTTTTTAGAGAAGAGCCACTGAAATATGTTTTACAGTGAATCTGAGAAACTTATGAAGACTCCCATTTACTAACCTACCTCCTTTGAAGTGTTCCCATATTAAATTACTCATTATTTATTACACTTTTACCTGTTAAGGCACTAATGCTTTTCAGAAGGAAACTGCCATGGTCACCTGGGATTTTTGTTTATATGTCATGTCCACCAGAAGACAACTTGGATGACTGTAGTTGAACATTTGTGTACACCTCCTTTCCATGTTGTTTTTTAATACAGTTGTGCACTATCATGTTTAGCAGACTTTTTTGGTGTCTCATATGTGCAATCTAAGTTTTTCGAAAAGTCAGAAAGAAGATAGTAGACTCTACATACAGTTTACAGGCCTTTAATGTGAATTTAAAGTAGGCCTTTAATAAACTGACTTCAAATCCAGATTCAATTGAATAGAGACCTGATCTGAGAAGAACTTTTCTTTTGCTTAAAACTTCTGCTTTGTAAGACAGTACGAGCTTTTGAAAAACGAAGACCATGCTGGAAAGGAGCCCTGACAGGAGCATATAAGTCATCACAGACTGAATCATCTCATCAAGCACCATGGGTAGAGGGAATTATCAACCTCAAACAGCATTCTTTCTGCAATGTCCCATGCATGGGTTTACTGAAATTATCTACAGCTCTCAGCAGTTCTACCACAGGCAAGAAGAAGACATCCAAGTCTGTGTAGGCAGGCCGTAAAACACAGATTTGGTTCTTAACAACTAGGACTTTAAAGGGAAATTGCTACAATAGCGTTTTTGAAACTTTCCAACTAAGTCATATCAATGTAAATCAGCAGAAATGATTAATGCTACAATGTGCAAAGTTTGCAACAACCCCCAAATCCAATGAAGAAACCCGCCACCCAAAAAACTCACTATCTTTATAATTGTTGGAGGGCAACAGGGATATAGAAACTACATAATCTCATGTCAAAGGTTGGGACGTCCTTTTTTCTGCGTCCAGAAATATCTTCTTCCTATATTTTAAAATGGGCTGGCCGAGAACAAAAGATCTGGCCCTTAAAGTTGACACGCATCCTCTGGGCACCAGGGTACTGATGCCATCTTGCCCAGACTGGAAGTTTGGTAGACAAGGGGTGGTCTCAACTGAGATTTTGGTGGGCAGGAAGGTTGAATGGAGGGGGAAGGGAGCCTCAGAACTTGGATACATAATCTGGAAAATACACTTTCTTAACCAGGGAGATGAGGCATCATTAGTGTCTAACTCAGAGAATATAATATACACAGCCCCCGAATGAACAACAATTAATATCTACTGCATGCCCTCCTCCCCATATAAACAAGCATTGGCATAGCCAATAGGTCTCGCTTTTGGGACCTTATAAGTATTTAGTTGTGCAGCACAATATCCTTAGTGCAACAACATCAACTGTTGCATGGCTAAACACTTATAAGGTCCCAAAGGCGAGACCTATTGGCTATGCCAATGTCATCATACATGCAGGACCTGTAACTTAAATTATTAGGTTGAACTAAAATTATTGCCCAAGACCTGTAAAGCTGATGGAGGTGTATTTATTGTTTTTATTTAATTATTCATTCATTTATTTGCCAATAAAGTAGCCTGGTGGTGTTCAAAATGCAACTGACTGAATTAAATGTCTTTTGCTATGCTTGGTTTTGTTATGCTATGCTATGCTTTGTTTTGTTATGCTATGCTATGCTTTGTTGTGTTTTGTTATGCTATGTTTTGTTGTGTTTTGCTATGCTATGTTTTGTTTTGTTATGCTATGTTTTGTTATGCTATGTTTTGTTGTGTTTTGCTATGCTTTGTCATGCTATGTTTTGTTATGCTATGTTTTGTTTTGTTATGCTATGTTGTGTTTTGTTATTCTATGCTATGTTTTGTTGTTTTGTTATGCTATGCTATGTTTTGTTATGCTATGCTATGCTCTGTTTTGTTGTGTTTTGCTATGCTTTGCTATGTTTTGTTTTGCTATGCTATGTTTTGTTATGCTATGTTTTGTTGTTTTGTTATGCTATGCTTTGTCATGCTATGTTTTGTTTTGCTATGCTATGCTGTTTTGTTATGCTATTATGTTTTGTTTTGCTATGCTATGTTTTGTTATGCTATGTTTTGTTGTGTTTTGTTATGCTATGCTTTGTCATGCTATGTTTTGTTTTGCTATGCTGTTTTGTTATGCTATGTTTTGTTTTGTTATGCTAATTTGTGTTTTGTTATGCTATGTTTTGTTGTGTTTTGTTATGCTATGTTGTGTTTTGTTATGCTATGCTGTGTTTTGTTATGCTATGCTGTGTTTTGTTATTCTATGCTGTTTTGTTGTGTTTTGTTACGCTATGCTATGTTTTGTAATGTTTTGTTATGCTATGCTCTGTTTTGTTGTGTTTTGCTATGCTTTGCTACGTTTTGTTTTGCTATGCTATGTTTTGTTATGCTGTTTTGTTGTGTTTTGTTATGCTATGCTTTGTTTTGTTATGCTATGCTATGTTTTGTTATGCTTTGTTTTGTTATGCTATGTTTTGTTATGCTATGCTTTGTTTTGTTATGCTATGCTATGTTTTGTTGTGTTTTGCTATGTTTTGTTATTCTATGCTATGTTTTGTTGTGTTTTGTTATGCTGTTTTGTTGTGTTTTGTTATGCTATGTTTTGTGTTTTGTTATGCTATGCTTTGTTATGCTATGTTTTGTTATGCTATGTTTTGTTATGCTACGCTTTGTTATGCTATGCTTTGTTGCGTTTTGTTATGCTATTTTTTGTTATTCTATGCTATGTTTTGTTTTGTTATGCTATGCTATGTTTTGTTGTGTTTTGCTACGCTATGCTATGTTTTGTTATGCTATGCTATGTTTTGTTGTGTTTTGTTATGCTGTTTTGTTTTGCTATGCTAAGCTTTGTTTTGCTAAGCTTTGTTATGCTATGTTTTGTTATGCTATGTTTTGTTATGCTATGTTTTGTTATGCTATGCTATGCTTTGTTATGCTATGCTTTGTTGTGTTTTGTTATGCTATGCTATGTTTTGTAATTCTATGCTATGTTTTGTTATTCTATGCTATGCTATGTTGTGTTTTGCTATGCTATGTTGTGTTTTGCTATGCTATGTTGTGTTTTGCTATGCTATGTTGTGTTTTGTTATGCTATGCTATGTTTTGTTGTGCTTTGCTATGTTTTGTTGTATTTTGTTATGCTATGCTATGTTTTGCTATCTATGTTTTGCTATGCTAAGCTTTGTTTTGCTATGCTAAGCTTTGTTATGCTATGCTTTGTTTTGTTGTGTTTTGTTATGCTATGTTTTGTTCTGCTATGTTTTGTTGTGTTTTGTTATGCTATGCTATGTTTTGTTGTGTTAGGCTAGGCTATGTTATGTTGTGTTAGGCTAGGCTATGTTATGTTGTGTTGTGTTAGGCTAGGCTGTGTTATGTTGTGTTGTGCTGTGTTTTGTTTTATGGTTTTGTTTTGTTATGTTATACTATGTTTTCTTATGTTATACTATGTTATGTTATACTATGTTATGTTATGCTATACTATGTTATGTTATGCTATACTATGTTATGTTATGCTATACTATGTTATGATTTGTTATGTTATGTTGTGTTAGGCTATGTTTTGTTATGTTATGATTTGTTAAGTTTTGTTATGTTAAGCTATGTTTTGTTATGTTATGCTGTTATGTTAGGCTATGTTTTGTTATGTTATGCTATATTATGTTGTATGTCGGAGACCATATAACTTACACAAAGGCTCAAAAGAAGGACAGCTGCAGAGAACGGGCTAAACAGTGGCCCCCTCCCCGTGTTTTGCTGAAAAGGAAGATAATTGATGCTAACCTTCTTAAAACAACAACAAAAGCAATAGTATAGCAGATCATTTTCTTAGCGCCCAACACGAACTGAAAGACCACTTGGCGCTTTTATAGGAGCTAAGATTACATAATTTAAAGAATAACAAATTACTGCCAACCTTTAAGAGTGCTTAGAAGCAGCCTAAACTCTGGTTTAAAAATATAACTGCACTCCTCCCTTCCTCCCCACCACAACACGCATGATGCAAAGATACATTAAACATGCTGGGCTAGTGGGCTGTAGTTTCATTTTCCATTGGTGTTGTCGCATGGCAATACAGAGCGGATTGAGAGTAACTGCCTCGACACAGGACGAGCGCATAACTGTGCACGAACAATAATACCTGCACACGTATGTTAAAATCTCGGTATGGCTCTCTCTGGGTTTCATTCTTGTAAGGTTCACATGAGTAAACGGATAAGCTGTTTATTGGTAATAGTTCCAAGGCGCTGAGTTGGTTACTTCTCAGCATTGGATACCAATGTATTGCACACAACTTACATCGTATGGAGCACAACAAAACAAATGTGCAGCTTTTTCACGTACAGCACAGATTGACAAACATTATAAAATGACTAGCACATAGCATGATACACGGTTGGTTCTTATTGAATACCATGTACAACAGTGTCACAAAAAATATGAACCACAGGACGTCGCATACAACGGAATAAAAAGACTAACCTCAAGGCACGAAGCACTAAACACGGACAATATCGTAAAAGCGGAACACGTCCTAGACCTCGGACTTTGCGATGCGTTCTATAGTGGAGTATGCATCATTGGGCAGTTCTTGATCATTTGGCAAGTGCGTGCGTGCAAACAAGCCCGGGAGTTGTGTGCGCGCGCGCGCTAAAAGAAAATTTTAAAAAAGCACGCGAATGGTGCGCGGGCAGCAGAAGTGAAAGTGATCGCGCTCCAGATGGTGCCTCGGGCGCTGAAAGCTGGCGGCTGCGCGCATGCACACGCACGTAACCGCAAGCGCTAGGCCAGCAAAAGCGTGTGGTAGCACTTTGAAAACCCCACTTACTAAATGTCTCGCAGAGCAGCGCATGCGCTGGCTCAGGCGAGACCTAAAAAAAAAGTGAACAAAATGTTAAATGAGGGGAGTAGCTGTTCATTTCACATTCATTGCTGCAGTTTGGGAGCACTACATAATGACATGGGGCTTTTTTTAGTAGCATTTTTTATTCCCGGTGGTGCCCCTAGAGGGGGCTGGGCACCCACGGGGGGTTGAGGACAGGGCCTGGCCACAGGACAGGCCCTGCACCCAAACCCATGCTGCACATGGCAAATTACATCTTACTTAAACTTTTTTTTAAACATAGGAATTCACTGGAAAAAAACAAATTAAGGTTAAAGTGACATTATAGTTGGGTGAAAATGTCTGTTAAAACATACGCAGGCCTCGAAAAATCATAAAAATGTTACTAGACCTGCAGGTCTAGTGACTTAAATAATGTACTTGACCTATTTGTAATGCTCTTGACCCATAAACTGGTTTCAAATGATGTGATCTTGGGCATATAATGTAATTCATTGAGCTGCCATTTCCTTCATTATCACATATGAGAGCACCTTCAAATGTGCGAGTTCAGCATGTCTGCTTGTAGTGATTGAGTCCACGCAGGTTAGTATGATTCAAGTAGATTTATTCAGGATCACATCAAGATGATAACCAGACCAGAGGGAGACCCCACTAGGAGCAGCCAGCAGGCAGCTCAGCCCAGTCAACTGTGACACATTTGACTCACAACATTCCAAACCATGTCATCACTGTAGGATTCTACAGGCAGGGCATGCATAACCATGAAGTCAGGATATAACATATCCCCCTTTCTCCCAAATGAACAAAAGAACAACAATGAGAGAAAAAGAGAGAAGAAACCAGAAAGAGAAAACAAAGAGGAAACAGAACCACAAAACAATCTAAAGAAGAGCAGCATAAAATAACAGAGAAGAAAGGAAAACAAACATAGAAACCAATCCTCCCTTCTTACACAACAGAAAAGAAGAAAAAAAAACAACAGAGGAAAGGATAATAGGCAGCACAAAAGACTCCCCCAAAGCACACCCACTGGCCAGAACAGGAATGAAAGGAGGCTGAAAAAGGAAAACTAACAGAACACAGGGCTATAGGCTGCGACGAACGCAGAGGAAGGAAACACGACAGAAAAGCAGAGGAAAACCAAGAATCCACAAGAGACACAAGAAGAAAAACTCAGATGGAAAACAGAAAAGAAGAAAGAAACAAGGAAGATGAAGAAAAATAAGGGTGATTCTTCATCTAAATACCATTATCATTACACAATGACAAAAATGTAATGCAAAGATAACAGTGCAAATATAGCAATATAAAATACAATCGAAACGGAACATACTTAGCAATGAAAGCATGAAATGCACTAAAAAAGGGTAAAAACGTAAGCTAAATATGTAAACTCGAATGCATGGGTGAGAACCCATGACTAATCTCTTGGGATAGAGATGCGTTGTGCACAAAACTGGTAATGCTCCCCATACACATCTCAGTGTAAGGACCAACTTTGTGTGGAAAAAAACATACCGTGCACTGTAGTAATGTAACTGTGTAAAAACAGCACATATGAGTAGGTACTCATGACAAAACAGTGTATGGGTGGGAACCCATATACTTAATGCAAAGGGGCTACACCCTTGCATAGCTCCCAGGAGGGAGGTAGAACAGAGTTGTGCACACCCTATGTAGGGTAAACAAATAAGATGAGAGGTGTCCGTGTATGGACAAATAGTGTGAATATACTACACTGTGCACTGAAGCAACATAAATGTCAGCTTTTCGGGTAGGAACCCGTGACTAAAATGTGGGTAGGAACCCGAACACATGGGTAGGGACCCATGACTAATCTCTTGAAAAAGAGATGCGTAAAAGAATTGAAATAAAACTGTGTACAAGAAAACAGTGAGCAGATGGGACTTAAACCCATTGCTGGCAAATGGGACTAAAAACCCATTGCAATCCCAGTGTAGGGGAACAAGGAGCATGCAAAAAGAACAGTAAACAAATGGTAAAACATTTGTAACAGAAGCAGAAATGTAATGACATAGACCTGTGACACACGCCGGTGAGCGACTACTCACCCGAGTAACAACTGCCTTTAAAATACCTTCTGGAAAGGAACATAACATAAACGTGCCAAGAAAAGAAAGTGCAAGAATATGCTGTAAACAATAAACGAACCCCCTGACACTGAGTAATTTAAAAAACAATGAAAAATGGCATTTTCCTTGTAAGTTTCGCAACCTAAAGAAAAAGCAGGCAAACTTTAAACTGAAAATCAGAGTAGAGATCCTTGAGGAAAACCAACCAGACAATGTACACTTTGTGACCAAAAGATAGTAGGTGCAGGTGCCGTCGGTGGATAGATAATTATACAGCACTTTCAGTCAGAAACAGTTAGTTTGAAACAAGTTATGGCATCCCAGAAGTAAGGTAAATGAGTGAGGTTGAAACAGGGAAGAAGTTCCAGTCGTGAACCACATTGACAGGCAGGCACAAGTACGACAAGGAGAGAGAGTACCTGTGAAATCACAGACTTGATTGAAGAAATCGTGAAACAGCGTGGTTGGCAAACGGAAGGACTTGAATCGAAAACTGTATTCAGCTGGAAATTCGAAGATGCTGCAGTGGTGCTAGAAGACCGCTAGATGGCATGGTTGTATTAAAGTTTTATTTTCCCCAGGTTCCGAGCCATAAATGACACCCCAAAAGCACCGGAAAAACTGAACAAAAGAAAAACGCAGTAGGGGTAGAGACTCACTTCGCATCAGCATACCTTTCCATCCACAAAATGGCGGCACGCTTAAAGACGCCGCACCGGATGGCTTGCGGCAAAGCGTACGCCCAAACGTCCTCCACGGCACGGAGATTGAAGATTCCACACACGTCATGGGAGACATCACGGAGGGAACACAGGTATGGAGAGGCTGCGCGCGATGAGCGTGTGCGCGCGACGGGAGGCTCGTGTAGATTTTGAATGGCAAAGATTCAACTGCCAAGTAGCAGCGCCAACCCCAGCAGCATCCAAAATAAAAAACAGAAGTCCCCCACTGACCAGCTAACATAGGAAAAATCAATTGCTGCAGGATATAATTCGAGCACAGCTTTAGCTGGAAAGATCAAGTGATTGAGTCCACGCAGGTTAGTATGATTCAAGTAGATTTATTCAGGATCACATCAAGATGATAACAAGACCAGAGGGAGACCCCACCAGGAGCAGCCAGCAGGCAGCTCAGCCCAGTCAACTGTGACACATTTGACTCACAACATTCCAAACCATGTCATCACTGTAGGATTCTACAGGCAGGGCATGCATAACCATGAAGTCAGGATATAACACTGCTGTACAAAAAACTCTTTTGTTTGATTTAATAGACTAAACTTTCTTTCCATATATAATACAAATCTAGCCACATGTAGGATACACATGCCCCCTATCGCTTTTAATAAATACATAACTAAAGCATAAAGTGGTAGCACACTGTCATTTGTAATCAGCAGATTTTACATTGAAATGGCCACAAACCTTCCCACTGACATGCAGCTTTACTGATAAAACTATATAGTGTACAAACAATGTTTAGAAAAAGTGTTTCTGCAAATATGCATCACTTGCACATCACCAAGTAAAGTGTTTTGGATTCTTTTGCTCCTATTTAACTCTGTTTGCCTCACACTTCTTAATTATAAAAAAAATTTGCTTTTGTGATTCCTGATATATTTTGAAATATTTGTAATATTAATTTACAGGCTATTTATTTAGATGTTATGTGTTAGAGAAAAATAACGGACATCTTCAGACAACTCACTTGACAAAAACCTCTAACTCTAAATAAACCTCATTTTCCAAGCAGCTATTAGTTAAAAGACAAATTGACATTTCACCTCTTTCCTTTAACAGACAAGTGTCAATGTGTCAAGATAAAAACAGGATTTAATGGCATATTTATTGCTCATTCACTTTAAGAATGAACAGAACACCTGTTCCTTTCAAGCCTAAGATTACTCACCAGATGAAGGAATGAAGGCCGTCGCCGATTGGATGAAGATCAGCCGACTAAAACTGAACACGGAGAAGACAGAGGTCCTCATCCTCGGCTCCAACCCCTCAGCCTGGGACGACTCCTGGTGGCCAACGACGCTGGGAGCAGCCCAGACACCCACCGACCACGCACGCAACCTGGGAGTCATCCTCGACTCAACGCTCTCCATGGCCAAGCAAGTCAACGCAGTCTCATCCTCCTGCTTCAACACCCTCCGCATGCTTCGCAAGATCTACAGGTGGATCCCGACAGACACAAGAAGAACAGTCACCCAGGCCCTCGTCAGCAGCAGACTTGACTATGGGAACGCCCTCTACGCGGGAGCCCCGGCCAAGCTCATCAAGCGACTGCAACGCATACAAAACGCCTCCGCACGCCTGATCCTCGATGTACCACGCCACAGCCACATCACCCCCACCTGAGGAACCTGCACTGGCTCCTCGTCGACAGGAGAATCTCCTTCAAACTCCTCATCCACGCACACAAGGTACTCCACAAGACTGGCCCAGCCTACCTCAACAGACGACTCCTCTTCTACGTCCCCAACCGCCAACTCCGCTCCGCCGACCTCTCTCTCGCCACCGTCCCTCGCATTCGAAGAACCACCACCGGCGGCAGATCCTTCTCCCACCTCGCCGCCAAGACCTGGAACACCCTTCCACTAAGCCTACGACAGACCCAAGACCTGCTGACCTTCAGGAGGCTACTCAAGACCTGGTTGTTCGACCAGTAGCAGCACCCCCCCCCCCCTCTTTTTTCCCCAGCGCCTTGAGACCCTCGCGGGTAAGTAGTGCGCTTTACAAATTCTGTGATTGATTGATTGAGATGCTAAAAATAGACCTTGCCAGTGGGTGAGTATATTTTAAGAGGCCTGATACTATTTTAAACTAACAATACCAGTGAAATTTACCAGTTATAGTTATCTCAAGTAACTATAACTCATGCCCTAAAGTAACTATAACTCGCTCTATCACAATGCACTGCTAGTTAACTCACATATTACATCACTATTGACTTGTTCTATGAAACCATTATAATAACATCACTGCAACATCTAAATCAACATCAGTGATGACAAAAACTGTGCATGGCAAGGAGCGAGTACTAATGGAAATGCTTATGGAAAATTGGGTCTGCGTGTACTTAACTGAATACCTTTCAGCAAAAAAACCTTAAAGAAAATTGTCATATCTGTTATATGATGTCATCAGTGACCTCATCAATGATGTCATCAGTGATGTCATCAATTATATAATTTAACATGTCATGCATGAGGGTTGTTATATGCGAGGTCACAAGCAGAGCATGGTGGTGGCACAAATTATAATAAGCTCAGTAAATTATAATGGTGAGTTGAATCTTTTTGGGGTTTTTAAACATTAGTTTTTGCATGAAACATCTAACTATAACATCACCTTAATTGTTTTTTTCGGTGACTGAGGTTTTTGTTTTTTAAACGGTAAGATCTTATAACTATACCCAACTATAACGTCACTTTACCCTTCATTTTTTTTATTTGGATTTCTGGGTTTTTAAATCGTATACACCCAACTTCCCGGCTGAACACAGCTTCTGGCCATGCACAGCGGTAGGCTGGCCACAGCGCCTGACATCTGGCAAGACCTGTCCCTAATCTCTCACTGGTGGCCAACACCCTCAAGGGTGCATAATCACAATATGTGCATGGCCTTTGGTTGCGAGCATTGAGAGGTTAGCCGCACGGGCTGGCTTGCAGCCAGGCACTGAGTCTAACCCTGTGCGGGTGTCAACCCCCACCACGCATGGGCTTCAGCCATGCACAGTGGGGGTTGGTGGCAGAGCTGAGCCAGTGCTCAGCAGGGGGATGCTGCAGAGCAAGACCTGCTGCCAGGCCCTGCACCCAACCCTCCCCACCCCCCCCCCACGTGGGAACCATACCCCTGCAGACCTCAAACCACATTTTTCCCCCCGTTTATTCATTTATTTCACTGTACTCTTGTGGTACTGCGATCAAGTGCCACATTCTTGGGACTGTGGGATAGTGTGAGCTTCACACAGTGAAGCTCGCACAGTTCTGCGGTGCAAAATCTGCAGGTCCCGCGGTCCCTCACGGGAGGGCCGCGCTGGACATCACAGGAGTACGGTACAAATTATTTTGAGGTAGGGAAGGTAGAATGAGGTACTGCAGAAAGGAGATGAGAAGCCACAGGGACATGCAGGAACGCTGATTGCTCAACCAGCCGTATCCCACCACTGCCGCGACAGGGAATGTGGTCTCCTTGCAAGCCCCAACATTACCTCGCTAAACCACCAGACCTCAGAGAGATGGGGCTGAAGAGGGGAAAAAAGGCACCTGCCATTAGAATGCAGAGCCCAGACAGTGTGAAGGGAGTTCCTATATTTCCTTTATAAACTAGGTTTATGTCATGATCTAGAATGGAATGGAAAACGAAATTCTGCTGTGGAGTGAAATGCAGCAGAGATTCTATCAATGGAAGTTGCAGCAGTTCCTCTCCTCATAATGGTGATACTTTCGCCCCCTGCTAATAAATCCTGTAGGTACCTACCAGTTGTGTTGGAGAACCTGTCAGATGCCCCATGCATGCCCTTAAAGCCCCCCTCCCAACACAAGACTTAGACCCACCCAAGAAGAGATAGGGGGGCACACACTAGCGATTCTGATGTTTTGCCACAATTGCCGCCTTGATCACTTGATCTACGAGCTAATAAAAACACTACCAGGGCTGAAATACATCATGGGTTTTGTAGTTACGTTTGCAGTTACTTGCAGATGCAGATTCTTGTGCGAGTTGTTAGTCTCTTGGTTTCTCGCAGGGCCTGGGTAGAAAGCACACTCAGGACAGAAGTAGCTGGATGAAGCAGGAGGCAACTAGCTGGAGTCATCAGAATTCTGCATGTTCACCCTTAATAACATGCAGAGGCACAGAACACGAGGGTGTGTGTAAGCCACAGGTAGCTGACAGATCGGAATCAGAGCAGCATGACAAGCAGCACCATGTTGTAATGACGTAGGATGGCACGAGCCACCCCTTGGCACCAGACATCCTTTATGATGCAAGTAGATCCTTCTCTTCCTATTGGCTTTCCCTGTCACCCCATACCCCAACATTCCTTTTTGACAGTTTACTGTTGAGATGACAGTTGTTCTGGTGCAGGCTGCTGTACCAGACGTGTTTGGGGCTTGCTGCAATAAACTTACCGTTGATACCTCCACCAGTGCTTCTCCTCGTTTCTACAACATGGCGACGAGCGGATGTAGCCCCTTACGACATCGATGAGCCTCTCCCAGCCTTTGCTGTTCCAGCGCATTTGGTGAGGCAGAAACACTGAATTCGGATCGGGAGGCTGAGGAATCTTCTGTTCATTTCATATCCTTGGTGCATGGAATCGGGGGGATGGATTCAGCGGAGCTGATCGTGACATTAGGCGGTGAGTGAAACGACGCCTGTCTGAGCGGATGCTAGAAGACGATCGAAGCGAACGCTTTGGATGCCAAGAAGAAATGACGACGTTCAAGCGGATACGTCATCAGTGACGAGGTGCACTCACCGTTCAGATGTTCAAGCTACATGCCCAAATTACCACAGAAACAGACGCAAAGGTACGTTCGGCGGCCATTTTGGTTGCGAATCATCGAGTGTTTACCCGATTGAATCTGAGAAAAAATCTTTACCACAATTAACTATGCAAAGAGGAAAAAGAAAATAACTGAGCACATGTAAGTGTACTTCCTGATTTGAATTTTCAACAAATACGATAGCTACGCATTACAGACGAACTGCCCGCGGTTGACACAAATTAATCAGTAAGTCCAGCACTACAAGGAGGGAACTGATGTACTCGGAGACATTACATTTCAAGGTCAAGGCGTACTTCCCTTTAGCATCGCAATAAGTAAAAGCTAACATTTGGGGCACTGAACGCTTGAGTATTACAGTGTCTAGCATTACATTGCTGCTCAATTACCCATCTATTTTGTGTGTATACTTACATTCTATCCTCATTACTAGTTATTTTACTGGAACAATGTGTGCATTGAGTTTTCTGAATCTAACTAATCCTCAACCCTTTCTTCAATCTAAGGGTGAGCCATGCATGCCATGGAAGGAATATTTTTGTAATTACATTGAAACATTTGACGAGGAAGATATGACTCCTGAAAAGAAGAAAAAAGTATTATCATACTGTCTAGGTACTGGTGGTTAAAAAACTTATAATCAAATTGAAAAAAAACTACGGGAAGGTAAGGATGTTTTCAAACATGCTTTAGAGGATCTAGATGCGCATTTCTCACCTGTACTTTGTGTGGCTGTTGACCAGTATAAGTTCTTCCAACGCAAGCAAGGTAAAAATGAAAATGTTGAGGAGTACGTATCTGCATTAAGTACTTTGGCCTGAACATGCAGATTTGGGAATTTGCAGGAAGAATTTATCCGGAATCAAATCATTATGCACACTAGTAATCCTAACTTACAGGATAAATTGTGGGTCAACAGTGAGTCTCCATTGAAAGAAGTTATTTTAGTTAAGAAAGCAGAACTCACTGGAAGATGTGCTAAAGCTGTGTTAGAAGAGTCAAATGAAATAAAGCTTATTAATTGTTCCAATACCGGTAAATACAAAAAGTGTGATAACAAAAGCAATCACAGCCCAGAAATGGAACATAAGAAAAAGGCTTGTGATGAAAAAAAGTATTTGAGGAAACCTGTTGATGACTCTGATAGAAAGTGTTATCGTTGTGGGTCTAGTGCACATCTAGCCAATTTTAAGAAATGTCCAGCAAAATACCAGAAATGTGCATCTTGGGGTTTGGTGGGACATTTCGCAAAAGTTTGCAAAAAGAAAAATAGTAAGCGTGGAAAATCAGTACAACACATTAATGAGGATAATATTGCTAATTCAGGGGATTCAGATGATTCTGAATCTGACAATATTAATTATGTATTTTCCATTGACTACGACATTTTGGATATGAATCTTATTAAAGTTAAGAAACCCATGTGTTAGGTAAATATGGGTGGTGTGTTGATGAATGTTGTCGCCGATTCTGGATCGCCCCTTACAATAGTCAATGAGAAAATTTGGAAACAGCATTTTGTGGATAAACTTGGGGCATGTCTTGAGAAATCCAGAGTAATTGCAAGAAGCTATACAGGTAACAGTATTGAATTCATTGGTACTCACGAACTTGATTTTGAATTTAAAAACAGAAAGGCAAGATGCAAACTCTTTGTAGCAAAAAATGGACCGTCTGTACTTGGTTGGAGTGATCAAGCAGAATTGGCATCATTCTTAACCCCAATAGTGTTGATCCTGTTCTGTCCATTAATGAAATTGAAAGAAATTACTCATGCATCTCTAAAGACTACCCTGAAGTATTTTCCGGCAATGTGGGTTTGTGAAAAAACTTTCAGCACAGAATTTAATTAAAAGACAATGCTTTGCCATGTGTGCACAAAGTGAGACATTTACCAATCTCCATTAGGGACAAGGTACACAATGAACTTAAAAAACTTGTTACTGAAGGCATTATTGAGAAGGTGGAATCTGCTGTACGGGTTTCTCCATTAGTGGTTGTGAAACGTCCAAATGGTAAGGTCGGACTCTGTATTGATCTTAGAGAGTTAAATCCGAGTACACTTGTAGATCAATTTCCACTTCCACGTATTAATGAAATGTTTAGTGTCACAAAAGATATGAAATGGTTTTCAACCATTGACTTAAAGTCAGCTTACCACCAAGTATCATTGCATGCTGATAGTAAGAAATACACCACTTTTATAACACTGTTTGGTTGCTATCGCTACACACTAGCACCATTTGGATTAACGTCTGCCGCATCTCTTTTTCAAAGAATAATGTCGAACATCTTTGATGGGGTTGTTGTCGTGAAGTTTTTCCAGGATGATATCTTGGTCATGGGTAGCAACAAAACAGAACATGATGCACGCTTGAGGGAAGTTTTGGAAATTTTAAAGGAAAATGGTTTAACTGTAGAGTTTGATAAATGTAAATTTGCACAAAGTGAAGTTGTGTACCTGGGACACAGTATTAGCAAAGATGGTATTAAACCAAAACAAGGTCTCGTTGATGCCATTGTTAAAGCTCCTTGCCCTAGCAACAAAGATGATATCAGGGCATTCCTTGGTTTAACGGAGTACTATTTAAAATTCATTCAAACTTTTTCTGAAAAAACTTATCACATACGGCAACTTCTCAAAAACAGAATCAAATTTAAGTGGTCTATAATGTGCCAAAATGATTTTGAGAATATAAAGTATGAGATAAGCAATGCCCCCTTCCTCAAGGGCTTTGATCATAAAGCATGCATAATTCTCACCACTGACGCCAGAAACAAAGGTTTAGGGGCTGTCTTATCA
Source organism: Calotriton arnoldi (assembly GCA_963921515.1). Taxonomy (NCBI): domain Eukaryota; kingdom Metazoa; phylum Chordata; class Amphibia; order Caudata; family Salamandridae; genus Calotriton; species Calotriton arnoldi. Next base: position 372,721 of record CAWUFW010002704.1, on the reverse strand, counting down.
CAGAAAGATGCTGATAATAATGAATGGGTAGTTGCTTTCGCGTCACGCTCCCTTACCCCAGCGGAAGAAAAATATTCCGGAATTGAGCGTGAAACGCTTGCATGCTCACGGACATTCAACAATTTTCCATTGTACATTTGGGTCTACCATGTACTACTCCGCACAGATTACAAACCCCTATTTAAAAATTTGTCTACTGCAGGTCTACAGAATGCCTCACCCAGGATAAGCAAAATGTCTGTAAAGTTACTGGATTACAATTATAAAATAGAATACTGGCCTGGAGTCAAGAATAGGGTTGCAGACTTTTTGAGCAGATTTCCATTACCCATAGTGGAAGATATAAAAGACTCCAATGATAATGACAAAATTGCTTTACTTTTCAGCGATGGGTTAGATGGCATTGCTTTATCCGAATGGAGAGATCATATGCTAAGAGATGATACGTTACAGAGCATCTGCAAATTTATTAACAGTCAATGGCCTAAGAAAAAGGATATGGACACTGATGGAAGAATTTTCTGGGAAATGAGAAACGAGTTGAGTGTCGAGAATGACTTACTATGTAGACGGGGTAAAGTAGTTCCTCCTGCAACCCTAAGGAAAAGGATACTTAAATTTTGCCATGAAGGACATCTTGGCATATCAAAAACCAAGCAAATAATCAAATGCAACTATAGGTGGCCAGGACTTGATAAACAAATTGAAGTTTTGATCAGAGACTGTGTGGTATGCAGCGATTCAGACAAAAGTCTAAAAACCTTTAAAGAACCTCTAAGCCCAATTGAGTGCCCCAGTATGTCCTGGGAAAGAATTGGCTTGGACATTGTGGGACCTGTTGAAGGTCATGATGGCAATATCAAATAAATACTATTTTGACCATTTCTCCAAGTGGCCGGATATTAAAATAGTTTCCAATGCAGATAGTGACTGTGTAATCTCATTCCTTGACAAAATATTTATGAGCGCAGGGCTACCTAAAAGTATATTAACGGACAATGGGTCACAATTCATGTCAGCTTCTTTCAAAACGTTCATGGAAAGAAATTCTATCACACACAACACCACTTCTCTATACCTTCCTGAAGGAAATTGCCTTGAGCGCTTCAACAGAGTTCTAAAAGGTTGTATACAGTTGTATAGAAATAGCAATCTCAATTGGGAAGAGGAAAGTTTTAAGTTAATCTGGGCATATAGAATTACACCCAGTGTTGGCACAGGTCAGAGTCCATTCGCTCTGATGAGAAGTAGACAAGCTATCAGCAATGATCTTAGTTGGTTGCCAGCATCCAAACAAGTTGAATGGTCACCTGAAACTGTAAAGAACAAAATAGCTTCAGCACAGGAATGGTATGATTAAAAAATGGAGTGAAAAATCTTTCATTAACATTTGGAGATACTGTCAAAGTCCGTTTAGAAAAAAAGTTAAGAAAGAGAAAAGTAGGTTCACCTCTCCCCTACGCATTTGCAAGTTATACCGCAATGCTGCAAAACTCAGTGATGGCAAAGTCTGGCACACGAGCAGGTTGGCCAAATGTACGTCAGGCGTACAGTCAGACTTTTATGGAACTCCAAACATGAACAATCGCAAAAATGAGTTGTGGCTTGATTATAACAACTCTGTCAGTTTGTCTAAATCTTTAAACACCAACAATGAAATATCTAACTATGACAGTAGTATTGGTACTGATGATATCCCATCTCCTGCTGAGCCTGCTAGCAATCACATGTCTGATCATAGTGGTGAACCCACATCACCCTCTGTATCTGAAGGCATCGGTGTTAGTCATGGAATCACTGGAAGATTTGGCAGACATATTAACAGACCTAAAAAATTCAATGATTATGTCAGCTTTTGAGTAACATATATTCTCTTTCATATTATTCTTTTACACTGTTTTGTTATATTTTGTGGGGAGATGATGTGTTGTAATGACGTAAGATGGCACAAGCCACCCCTTGGCACCAGACATCCTTTATGATGTAAGTAGATCCTTCTCTTCCTATTGGCTTTCCCTGTCACCCCATACCCTAACATTCCTTTATGACAGTTTACTGTTGAGTTGACAGTTGTTCTGGTGTAGGCTGCTGTACCAGACGTGTTTGGGGCTTGCTGCAATAAACTTACCGTAGATACCTCCACGAGTGCTTCTCCTCGTTTCTACACACCAGGGTTGAGCTGTGGAACGTGAATGCACCGAGATGAGTTTTCTCTCCCATTTACTAGTTACTTCTGCTTACTCACTCCATAAGATGGCAAAATACTAAAATCTTTGCTTGCATATATGTATGTATGTATGTATGTGGTATTTATATATTGAAACCTTGCCAGAGACAGCAGAGCTCTATACTGGGCCAGTGCAAAGGATGGAATCAGTGAGTGGTTCCAGGATTTAAGGGAGGGAGCTGCAGAGTGCTGAATTTGTACTGTTCTCGTAGTTCATCTATTCTATAGGGTATTGATCACTCCACATAATAAAGTTAAAAATTCGCTCATTTCTGATCATGTTTTATTGATTTATCCACTTCAATCTAACTAACAGTATAAACTTTCCTCCGATTAAAAACAAAAAGGCATTCGTGAAATGCAGACACTGCTTAAATGAGTCCTGAGCTTATTGACTATACTCCACCTCTGGCAGGAAGAGATGATGTGGCTGTTACATCACTCCCCAAGCTCACAAGAGGGAGGATGGGTGGGCATTGTGTGCCACTTTACAATGTAGGCTCTGGTAGCTAATAGAGGCGTTGCTACGCCCCATGTGAATGTCCATCACGGTGATGCTTAAGGTGAATGGCCAGTCGATAGCAGCACTGTGATGGTCCCGCTTCATTCGGGGCTCTTACACACCAGGTGCATATTTCGACACTAAATCAAGCAAATGTAAAAATAAAAGGCAGACAACTGGGAAGCATATTCTAATGAGCAAGAGGGGAAAGTAAAAAAAAAAAAATCAAATGCTGAATGTCAGAGCGGGTAAAATTAAAACAGCGCTTAAAAGCCATGAATGAGAAATTTAGGGAGGGTAGGCTGGGGATGAGGCTGTTCTGCAGTGTTAAAAAGAGTTTGTTAAAAGGGTAAAAAGGAAAGGCATGCCACGCCTAAATTTGATGCACTAGTAGAGATAACCCAAATCACAATGACAGTGCTTTAGATTTTCTGAACTAGGAGTATTTGCAGATGTTTGCCAAAGTGCAAAACATCATGAAAAGAACAATTAAGTGGCTATGCTAAAAATCAGGCAGTCTGTGCAAAGACGTTAACATAGGGAAATACGCTCACATTTTCTTCGTAACTTAGTCAGTGACCATTGCTACATTAGAGAAAAACGTTTCTGATCCATGGAATTGAGGATGTCAGCAACCTGGGTTCACTTTGAACTGTCACCTGATTAGTAATGATGGACCTTGCTCTGATGATGGAGCAATTAGAGATGACAGGAATGGCTGGAGTCCTATCTACCACGTGACGCACACAACAGGTAAAGACAAGTCTGGTGGTTATATTACATCTCACATGACTGAGGAGGTATCAAAAAGGCCCTGCTTTCTTGCCACTTCTATTTCACAGTTGCATTCAGTTTCAAGCAAGAAACAGAGAGCATGAAGGGGATTCTGATAGTCAAAATGGTAATCAAACTAGAAGAGGAGGAAGGGCAACAGTATCCATAGCTGCCTAGCAGAAATCCACTCTTGGAGGTGACCAGAAAGCATGCCCTCAAATCCAAGAATACACAGGTAGTGGGGTCAATCTAAATCATCATGTAGTTAATTTAAGAAGGCCGAACATGATGGTACGAGCCCTATCCAAGATTTATGTAGCAAGGAAGCTGGGGGAGGGGCTTGACTAATTTGATCACAATTTATCTTTTAAATGCCCATTGGCACAAGTTTACAAAATATGTAATCTCCATCCTCATACGTCTGGCTGCTGAAGTTCTCAATGAAAAATTACAAATGGGTACAGAACAGGGAGGGAGATTAATATTCAATTTGAAAGAGCAAACTCAAACCTCTCACAACGAACTAAAAACGACTGCACTGCCTTCCGGAGCCACATGTATACAATTTAAAAGGGTTTAAAAGTGCCACAATGCCAACTGAAGGATAGGCATGTTCTACCTTCAAGCCAGTAAGAAACGAAGTTCCAGGATTCCAGTTTTTAGAAAACTATCTCACAAGTATGAAGTCAGATATTTCAGACTAGTTCAACTGGGCAACAAAGGAGATCGTACCAAACACAGGACTGTTTCAAAGACTTTGGACAACATTACCACTAGCCGTGAACAACACCATTCCATCCACCTACATACCGATTACTATCTTGTCTAGCTTACATATAGGGTTTCTGCTCTTAGACAGCGAAGTAGGGTATAAGAGGCACAAACATAATCGCATCAAACGTAACAATATACTGCATACCCCAGATAAGCCAGTTAGCAGAATATTAAGTGATTGCAGACAAGAGTTTCAAAAGATAGGCCATAACACAAAGTTCAAGCTATGACTTAGGTCCAGAAGAAAGTATGGAAAACGCAATTTTATCAAAAAATGTCTAGCTGAAATTCCATAATAAACTTTTGCCTATACTAGAATAATTGATAGTAAGAACATTTGTTAGCAGTGGCCAGGGCTACATATTTCAAATTGGCATAAAAAAGGAATGTGAAAGTCACAGACCTTCCAATGGCGTCCCTAGTGTTAATAGTCAAACTACTTGTTAAAAGAAAATGTAAATACCACTTAACTGTACGGTTGTGCAATTAACATGGTAATCAATATGTACAGTGTGGCAAAAAGCCATCAATAAAATGTTGCATGCAGGATTGCACTAGAGACTAGACAATTAGATATGGAATATTTCACTGTGTAAACTAAAAAAAAAAAAAACCTTTCCATAAAAATACCTAAAGAAATATTTTATCAACAAATATATTGACTATTATAAATTATATGTATCTTTTGCTGGTCCAGTCTATACCATTCCTAATACCACCCTCTGAGGTATACAAAAAAGGGATTGGTGGGATGCTTCCACTGATAATTACTATGGGCCACACCGCAGTCCTTCGGTTGTTTCGCCCACAATGCCACCTCACATTAGACGCAGCCTTATGCAAATCAGCCTTGATCCTGCCCCAATAGGAATAGTCCAGCACAAACTGCCACGAACGGAACCAAAGCAATCCAGGACCGGTTTTTCCCTAGTTGGGGCTCGTCAGTCAGGTGCAACTTAGTTCAAGTGTCAAGTGAGCATGGAACCCACGTCTGGGCTTAGCCTTGACCTTGCTCCAATAGGTACATTCCTTGTTTTGCTCCTGGTGGTGAGCACTAGCCACCAAGAGCATTTTCCTCCAGCGTCTTGGCGCCTAAATTTGATTTTCTCAGCGAGCTGATGTGTGCTGCTCGTTTGCCAGACCTGTCCTTTGCCTGCGTTCCTGATGTTCTCTCCTGCTTGGGGGCGGGGGGGGATCTTCCATAGATAACAAGCAGAACAATGTCCCCGACACACTCCCCAGGTCCAACAGCCTCAGGCTAGTTGAAGGCTAACTGTGTGTCAGCTTAGTCAAGGGCCAGTCCACAGAAGTTCCAGGGGAACCATCCAGGGTCTCCCAGCAAATCCATTCCCCCAACTGTTCCTCATGGAGCATAAGTGGGTAAGCAACACTGACCCTGGAGAGAACCATTCTAGTCCTGGGGTCAGCTGGATTTAAAGACCTTCAGTCCATCTTCTCAGTGGGGTCAGGTGACTTCCTTTCAGCTGGGCATGAGTTCACCATTGTTGTTCCCAGGTCCAGTGTCTTTTCTAGAGTCTCACCCTTGTGCTGGGGTTTTAAGTGGGGGTGTAAAGTTATATAAGGACAGGTGCCCCTGGCCTATCCTAGGTTGCCACATCATTACTCCACTCCTGCCCAAACCGGCCTGTACAGTATTGTAGGTCATTTAAGCATGGCAACTTCAAGTGGTCTATGAGAAAAAAAGACCTCTGCCTCCAACTGACAAAGCTATCTGATCCCCTCTCACCAAAACTTCAAAAGGGAGCCCCTCCTGTGTTTTGCCTTCCTCCTATTCTTTACACTGGAACACCTTGACTATGTGGGTAACCTAGACTTGCTCTCTAACACACACCAACATATGCGGGCAAATAAGTCTTGCCTCAACATCTATGCACAGCAAGCAGGCCTAAAGATGAACACAAAGAAAGCTGAAGTCATGCACTCAACATCTCAAACTCTTCACCAATCAAGGTGGATGGAGAGGACCTACCCAGGACTGAAAAGTTAATCTACCGAGGCAGTACTATCAGGGCATGATGGAGGGGCAAGTGGGGACCTCAAGTACAGAATGAATAAGGCCAGGGTTGCCTTTAGGATGCTGAACAATGAGTAGAGGTCATCTCAGTACAGCACCAACACCAAGCAGAGACTTTACCAGAGCTGCATTCTGTCCATTCTTGTAAGGATCAGATTGCTGGCGGATGATGAAAGGCAACATCACCAAACTGTCAGACTTCCACAGCAGTAACCAGAGAAGAATCTTGCACATTTTCAGGCCATAAACCATCTCCAACCAGGAGCTGCTCACCAGATGCAAGCAAGAGAGTATGGACACCATTGTTATGAGAAAAAGATGGAAATCGATAGGCTACATTATCAGAGCAGAACAAGGCTCCATCACAAGAAGAGCTCTCCACTGAACACCAGAGGGCAAACGGAAGAGAGACAGGCCAAACAACACCTGGAGGCGAACTGTGGGAATAGAAATGAAGACCTTGAACCACAGCTGGGCACCGCACAGAAACTTGCCTAAGACAGACAGAAGTGAAGGTCCTTCATTGCTGCCCTTAAAGGGCAGTAAGTAAATAAGTAATTTTTCCGATTGCCTGAATTTGCCATATTTTGCTCAACAAATCTTATGTAACTAGGAATTAAACTTCTTTCAAAACTGTATTACTGATAAGCTGACAACCTTCACAAAATGGATTATATAGCAAATGGGTTCTGCTCATTTAGTCCGCCACGATTTACCACAACTGACCACACAGTTGTTGAGATTTTACTGAGGGTGAGTTTTTCTTGCGGTAAATTCACGGTAATTGGACTGAGCATGATAACCACCAGTGTCTACCTTTTAAGATAAGGTTACTGCTGTGCAGTTATGGTAAGAGGCACTGAACTGGTTCCATGTGAATACACGTGCGCCCACATGTGCAGGCTGTGTGTGCGAGACTATCATTGTGCGCTGCTGCTCTAGGTAGCCTGTCACAGAAGGGACTCTGCAGGGAAACGTAATGACCTGGGATAGGCTTTATAAGGAGAGTGGGAAGTCATAGTGTAGGTCTGTACGGCTTACTTGAAAATCTGTGGTGCTTAATAGGCAAAATGTACCATAAAGTTGAGTTTTGCTTCACTTAGGCATACAGGGTTCAGCAGGGTACTAAACTGGGGTAAAACATGCACAGTTTGAATGTGCAGTCCTCAATAACCCACACACATCTTATGGGACTTCAGGATTTGCCATATTTCTCTAGATGAGCTCATAATCAGATTCTAGGCCTTTGTCCCCACTACTGGACCAAGTTAATTACTCAGCTCCCTAGCAGAGGGATCAAAGGTCTCCCCACGGAAAAGAGCAATGAACAGTGACTGACCCAGTTTCTGGCAGACGAAAGGGGAAGGAAGGAAATCTGCATCTGATACTTAGCTTGTCACACTGCGCCAGGCCCACTGGAATAAAGGACGAAGCCCAGACCTCCGGAGCCAACACAGGAGGGGCTCACCTTTGAAGTTATGGTGGAAAGTTTTATGCAGCTGTGTCATCAAGAGGCAGATAGAGAGAACATGAAGTCACCATTTTGAATTCTCCCAGAATGTGCAGAATAGTTGCAAGAGGAGTGGAGGAATGAGGTGGAATCCTAGTATTTGCCAGGGGTGCCTGGCCCCTAAAAAGTTTCGCCCATACTTAAATACCCCTGCACAAGGGAGCAATAGTTGATAACACTATGGACCTGGGAGCGACAATGACAAACGAATGCCCAGGACTTTGACTCCAGATGAACCCCAGGACTAGGATGGGTTTCTAAAGGGCCAGTTGTGCTGACCAACTTATGCCCCCAGAGTATCAGTTGGAGTAAAGGACCCGCTGCGAGGCACTGGATGGCTCCCCTAGAACTTCTGTACACGGGCCATTGACTACGCTGCTGACACACAGGTGCCCTGCAAGACACCCAGGAGGCCATGGGGACTGGGGTGTGTGGCAGGGAGGGTGTTCTGCTTGCTGGCTATGCAGGGGCTGTAGAAGATGCCCTCCCAAGCAGAAGGGAGACTCAGGAGCTCAGGGAGAGGATAGGTCTGGCACTGGAAGCAGTAAAAATCCAGCTTCCCACACAAAGTGTTCTTTAGAGGCTAGGAGACCTGCAGAAAAGGTTCCTGGTGGCTACAGAAAAACAAGCCAAAGAGCGTTCAGATGGGTCCTTTGCGGCAAGAGATATGTTGCCACAAAAATCTGCCTTGAAGACAAATAAAAACATGCGGCACTTCACTGATTCCTTAAAAACTCCCTCGGGGAGGGCTAAGCCCCCATGTGTCCGCACAAGGTGAATATTTGGATATTCTAAAAATATTATCCCTTTTGGGGAGGGGGCATGCATGGGCTCTCATAACCCAAGGCACGATTCACTTCATGGAGTCCCGGGGAATCCTTACCCTCCGCGATACAGCAGGCCAAAGATAAAACGCCATCAGCAAAATCATAGGACAGGCGCGTAGCTCACCCCTCGTGTCTGAGGGGGGTGAATCGAACCAACCTCTAATATTCCTATCTCTGCTTCTCACTGGCAGAAGAGTGCACCTCTTCCGCCCAACTCTACCGCCGAATGGTGGGAGCAGAAAAGAACCTAGCAGAAAGGCGAGATCAAGGACCCAGTCAGCAGTGCAGAGTGGGGCACCCCTGAAAAAAAGAAAAAGAACAGTGCCGAGGCCCCAGAATAAAAGAGCATGTGACAAGGCTTCTAATAAAATATTTCTAAAATAGGTGATCAAGCACATCATAATGCCCAGCAAGGGGCTTAAATTTGCATATTTCTTCTGATGGTGCCACAAGAAGGTGCTGTGGCACCATCCATGGATCTGACTGATTGATTGGGGGCTGCAGAAGTACAGCAGACTGCACAAGAAATGTTTTTAGAAAACAAACACTAAGACTCTTGAGCCATGAAAATATGACTCAAGAGTTGGAGTTCTTGTTCTTGGGCTCTGGAGTGCAGGAACCCACCCCTAGCAGTGGGTATTATGGCTGCATTTTGTGGTCTAAATAAAGCAAAACACCTCAGATAAAGGGTTATGGATTTAAAGTACTTTATTGACAATATTGGTGATTAATAATGTTATGGTTACCCATATAATGAATGTAGTTGAATACTGATGATTTCCCTTTTGCCACTAATGGTCATGCAATATTAAATTTTAAGGGGTGACTGTTTTACTGTTGTGACACCCTGACAAACCAGTAGACTGGACTTATTTAAAGTAAAACTACCTTATACTGTGATGGAGCATCTGCTGAAGATGGGGGGTATTGTGACTATGGGGTTTGGGACCCACAAGGGGTGGAATGTGATATGAGGATGTCACCAAAGGTATCCCCATCTACCCGATGTTCATATTTTTAATTTAATGTGTAGTATTTCATACCGTGTGTGTAATAAAAGTACTTTTCCTGTTGAAAAGAAAAGGCACTGACTGGACAAAATTTTATTGAGTGTTATTGTTGCGAGTCAGTGAATTGGGATTGCGAGCCCTCACCGAATAGCACTCATTACATCCCATAGAAATACCACGCATGCCTTTACAATGCGGGTATTACTACGCGATGTCAGTTACAACGAGTACCATTACAACGCAAACTTTTACCACGACTATACCTTTACCACGCATGCCATTTCAACGCCAAGGCATGCGTGGTAAAGGTATACTCATGGTAAACGTTTGCACAACCTCCCCCCCCCCCCGACACTACACTAATTCCCCGACCCTCCCCCGACCCCCAGTCCTCTCCCTACAATAACACTACACTACCCTGCACAACCCCCCGACACTACACTAATTCCTAAAACACTACCCTACACTACACAAACACCACAACACTACCCTAAACCCTAAAACTCTACCCCTTGCACAACCCTCCCCCTACCCCCAGTCCTGTCCCTACACTCTAACACTACCCTGCACGACCCCCCTACACTAACCTACACCCTAAATCACTACCCTACACAAACACAACACTACCCTAAACCCTAAAATACTACCCCCCGCACGACCCTCCCCCTACCTCCAGTCCGTTCCTACACTCAAACACTACCCTGCACGACCCCCAACACTACCCTAAATCCTAAACAACTACCCCCCGCACGACCCCCAGTCCGGCCCCTACACTCAAACACTACCCTGCACGACCCCTCAACACTACCCTAACCCCAAAAACAATTCCCTACACTACACAAACACCACAACACTACCCTAAAACACTACCCCCAGCACGACCCTCCCCCTACACACAACCCTACACTACACAAACATTACTACACTACTTCGACACTACCCTAAACCCTTAAAAAGTAACCCCAAGCACAATCCCCCTTACCGCTCTCTCCTCATGGTTCCTCTCTCCTGCTTCCAGCGTCGACAGAGGGGTGGTGCACGTCGTTGTGAGGAAATGGAACAGCCCAGTTTTCTCACAATGGTGTGGGTAACCATTACATCGCATGCGTTTTAAAAGCGCATGCGATATAATGGTTTGCGTTGTAATAGTAGTCGTTGTTACATCGCAGGCGTTGTTGCGCATGCGATGTAACAACTTGCGTGGTAACAGCCTCGTTGTAATGGCTGTTTACCGCCCTCACCACCTCCCCTGAGTAGGTCTTGAACTGCTCTGCTTCACTATCCTGAGAAAGTCAAGTGCTACAGTGGGGAACTTGGTCCCCAGTAATAAGACAATTGTGGATCTATTACTTGTGAAGGACTCGCATCCTTCACAACTAATAACTCAATTTCTTATAGGCGAGTCATTTGCAAATGTTTGCATCTAACAAGTACTCCTCATTTACTCCCATAGCTCCCAGAATCAGTCGCAAAGGTCCCAGTGGGATTGGAATCCTCAAGGTCTTTGATCTTAGTTTAGCTTTCATAGCTAGTTTTCAACACTACAGTACATCTTGGCTATATATGCTTATTTGAGATGATTACCTAAATATTTAACATGGAATCTCCCTCCATTTCATATGCCATCAGAGCATTACCAGCAATCTTCCGACCAGCACTGAAACGGAATTTACATAACTTGATAAGGGTCCTGGTCCATACTCTTGTCCACCAAAAATAATTATGGCAGTGATAGTTGGGGCTATGTGGACACCTATGTATTACAATCTGCTGAGAATAATTTTGGTAGACATTTGTTGCCCCTCCCACAGAGCACCCCTGCATATATATCTCGTGAGGAATTATATCTGGGCTATATTTCGGAAGTGGTCGCCCTCTGCCACTTACTCACATGGCTCACTGTCTCGATTAACACTCAAACTGAGTTGATAAGAGCAATTTTGAGTGACTGTTTGAACCTTGATGGGGCGCATAGGATCCCTTGGCTGAATTACGTCAAACATGTTTTTAAAGTACTTGGGCACCCAGAACTTTTTGATAATCGAAACTGTATTAGGAAAATCAGACCTGAGATGGACTAAAAGTAACTTACTCTCACATAGAAGGGATAAGAGAGGATCCTATGAATTAAATAAACCCTCTGTGCATACTCACGCTCAATTGAAATCTGCTATGTTCAAGGAACCATATTTGGCCTAGGTGCCAAGTACAATTCATTATTACCTTTTAACGAGGTTCAGATTAAATTTGGTACACAGTCTACTTGCTGTTGGAAGGTGTTGGCACAAGGTGAGAAAAAGTTTGGCTCTTGTGGCTGTGACTAGTTTTCTGTCCAGGACACGTTGCATTTTATTTTGTTCTGTGAATATTTATGTACAGCTGAGGTCTAAGTTTATTTTACCTCTGTTAATAGATATAATTTTACTCAAACTAAGCCAGCTTTACTATATTTACAATTGTCATCTAACCGAATTTGACTTTTTATAGCTTGTTTTGTTATGAGATGATATTATTGTAACTACTTTTTCTTTTCGTTGTACATGTTATATTTATTCTTTCATGGTTTTCCATATTAAAACAAATAAAAAAAATTGAACTAAAGCAGTTCTCTCAGTGTTTGCTAAACCTCCCCTTTCTCTACTTAAATCAACAGTTTTTTCCACCTCTTCTTCGATTCAAAAACTGGCATAAAATGTGCAGCATTGCAAATCCCCACATCAGGGAATTTCAATCCTCGTCTAAACACTGCCATAATAAAACCTTTCCTAAAGATGCAGGGCCTTTTGTCTACTCCTGGTGAATCAAAAAAAAATCTCACCCTCCAGTTTCATAACCTCTGTTCGTGCTTTGGAAAAAGACTGATTTTAAAGTACATAATCCTCCATATTAAAGAAACTTCATAATTCACACAGATGCACTGGTTATCATGCTTGAGCTTAAGAACTTGATTATAATTGTTGTAGTCACCATAATATCTTGAGATTTTAATCATTGGGCAAGGATTCTCTTCCTTGGGGAGGCTTTGTTCTTTTTTATTCCCCCTTTCCCTTAGGGGCAGACTGGCTGTTTTTAGACCAATCTTCCCTCTGGGGTGGCGGAAGCCCACTAGAGAGCACGGATTTTATTTTGAAGGGGAATGAACCTTAGGAACCATGTTTTTTAATTTTTTATCCTGCCCTTTCCCCTCCCCCCCTCCCCACTCCCAGGAAGATTGGGTGTTATTAGGCTGATGGAAGCCCACTATACACCAGGGATTTTGTATGGGAGCTTACCTTTGGGCATGGGTCGCTCTCCTTGGGGGCCATATCATTTCTACATCCCCCCCCCCCCGAGGGCAGATTTTTTTTTTTTTTTAGTGGACTGGGCCTCATGGTGAGTGGCACCATTCGAGTCACCTGGGAATAAGGGTACGTGTGTGGTGAGGGATCTGCTTCTGGGGTATGGTTTGCTTCCATCTGGTGGTGTCTTTTTGCCTGTGTCACGCCTGCTTTCAGTGGAATATCAGTAACTTTTAATTGATATTTTATAATTTCTATTTCTGCTTTAATTTTCTTTTTTTTATTGTAGAGCCAATCGTTTCCTTTGTCTTGGCGGTGAATCTGGTTAGCGGGTGCAGCTTTGGCAGATCTGTAGTTTGTGGCGTTGTGGCCAATAAGCAACTCATTTTGTAATCACTAGGCAGGTCAGAACTCCCAGCAGTGGAGTTCAGGTATGCTGCAAGTGAAGTTTTTGAGTCCCTGAGGCTTCAGAACAGGAGGCAAGCTCTACTTGAAGCTGTTTGAGAGCTTCGCAAGGAGGAGTCACAGCAAAGTTTAGTCTTTGTCCTCATTCAGGTAGAAGCAGGGACCTGCAGGCCAACCCAGGAAAGCAACACACAGCAAAGGGGCAGTACTCCTCCTCACAGCTCTTCCCCTTGGCAGATGGTCCTCTAAATCCAGAAGTAATCTAAGGTGCTGGGGTTTTAGGTCTAATACTTATACCTCTTTTTCCCTTTGAAGTATTTGTTCAGAAAGTATCTCATGCTCAGGAAAACCACTTCTGTCCTCCCATGTCCAGTTTCACTACAGGAGGTGAAGACAGCATGGTGCAGAGCAGCCACAACCTATTCAGGTGTCAGTGACAACTCCTCCCACCACTCTAGCCCAGGAGGACCCATCAGCATATGCAGGGCACACCTCAGCTCCCTTCGTGTGAGTGTCTGGAGTGGATGAACAAACAGCCCCGGTCAGTCTAAAACCAGATGGCAGAGGCGCACAGGACGGTTAAACAAGAAAATGCCCACTTGCTAAAAGTGGCATTTTCAAACATGCAATTTAAAAACCACCTTCACTAAAAGGTGTTATTAAATTTGGAGTTCAGAGAGCCTAAACTCCAACTCTCTAGCTGTTCCCAATGGAATGTTACACTTGTAAACATGTTACAAGGCAGCCTCCTATGTTAGCCTATGGAAGAGCTAGTCCTTGTAATAGTGAAATACTGAAAATTTAGATTTTCACTATCAGGACATGTAAAACACACTGGTACATATCCTACCTTGGGCCTACCTTAGAGGTGCCTTACATGTAAGAAAAGGGAAGGTTAGGGTCTGGCAAGTGGGTGCACTTTAACCAATTATATCAAGCGAACATTCACTTGAAAAACTACGTGCACAGTACATGTGTGTTCTTAAAGTTTCACACAAATTTTTTCAAATTCAACCAATGATACAATAATTGATCATACACAAAGTAATGATGTTCAAAAGTGTTCTTATTGTGCAATTAGAATCAATAAATCAAATAATATCAATATCAATCCATCAAATTACATACATGAGCTACTAATAACTTTGTGATCTCATAACAGATCTGACAAAAATCAATCCATCCATCAAACATTTATATAGACGCTACTTGACATTCACAAACAACTGATAATAGATCCGCTCAATGCATTTCGGACGTTGGTCCCTTCCTCAGGAGCAGTTGGGAAGTGACTGCAGTACGCAGCTCCATTTGTTTAATATGCCACACTAGACACCAGCTCCACACTGCTACATACGAAATACCACCAACTCCTGATGTGCTTCCGGTCAACGTATCAAACGTATCAAAATTACTAGAGCCTCTGTCAGTGAGTAGGAGACGGCTACTCACTGACAGAGGCTCTAGTAATTTTGATACGTTGACCAGAAGCACATCAGGAGTTGGTGGTATTTCGTATGTAGCAGTGTGGAGCTGGTGTCTAGTGTGGCACATTAAACAAATAGAGCTGCGTACTTGCAGTCACTTCCCAACTGCCCCTGAGGAAGGGACCAAGGTCCCGAAATGCATTGGGCGGATCTATTATCAGTTGTTTGTGAATGTCAAGTAGCGTCTATATAAATGTTTGATGGATGGATTGAATTTTTGTCAGATCTGTTATGAGATCACAAAGTTATTAGTAGCTCATGTATGTAATTTGATGGATTGATATTTGATTTATTGATTCTAATTACACAATAAGAACACTTTTTTGAACATCATTACTTTGTGTATGATCAATTATTGTATCATTGGTTGTATTTGGAAAAAAAATTGTGTGAAACTTTAAGAACACACATGTACTGTGCACGTAGTTTTTCAAAGTGAATGTTCGCTTGATATAATTGGTTACAGATAGGAAATGTGGGACAGGCAACCCACAAATACTACGTAGCACGTTGAAACCAGAGTAGCTTGGATAGAAAATGTTTTAATTAATAAATTGTTGGAAACAAATCCACAGAAGAAATTGTTAAAGAGGAGTGCACTGCACACCTAGATTTTTTGAAGTGGGTGCACTTGCCAGGTCGACATGGCAGTTTAAAACTGCACTCACAGAAACTGCAGAGGCAGGTCTAAGACACATTTGAAAGAGCAACTTGTATGGGTTGCACAATCAGTGCTGCAGGCCCACTAGTAGCATTTGATTTACAGACCCTGGGAACACACAGTGCACTCTACTAGGGACTTACCAGTAAATCAAACATACCAATCATAATTACAATTCACACAGGGAGCACTTGCTCTTTGGCACTAATTAGCAGTGGCTAAGTGCCCAGAGCTCCTAAACCAGCAAAATGGAAGCACAGCACAGAGGCAAAAACACAAGAGGCAGAGGCAAACAGCCAGGGGAAACCATGCCAAGGATGCCAGGTCTAATAGTAACCATCTCCCAAAACTAGCATCTTACAAGTAACATGAGTGTGATTGCAATCAACATCCCTTTTGGCCCATCAGTAAAACTAGAGGGGAAAGGAAACATACATATAGTACAAACGTTAGTCCTCCAAAACAAAATGTCATGTAACAGGATCTTAAGGGATCATATCTAATCTAAAATAACAAGGAACATGGCAAGTTCACAGAATCAATCATGCTTATGGGTGTCAGGGTGAAAAATGTACACAATACAAAATGTGTGAGCCACAGAAAAGGGTTCCTTGAACAAGCATTAGCAGACTGTGAAGTCCTCTTAATCGGTCTAGTGAGGAGGACGAGACGTTTACGCCAGACACATTTCTTATGGAAGGGGTGGCTGGCGGTGAAACCTCCGGTGCTTGCACCAGATGCTTCTCCAATTAAAAGAAGCATTGGCACAGCCAATATGTTTTGCCTATGCAAGATCTATTGGTTTTGTCAAAAAAAAAAAGATTGTAGGTATTACACAGCCATACATGCCACAATTTTAGGACGTAAGTGGGCGATTTTTGTAAAAATAAATCGGGAGAATGTTATTTCCCCCCCACTGACTTCTATTGAAGCTGAGGCAATTTCCGACGAGAGAAGGCCAAAATAAAGCCATTTTTTGCTTCAAAAATTGAGTCTCCTATCTGAATCGGGTGTTTTGGCAAGTATGCACAACATCGAGAGCTGCGGTGCAACATGGCTTAAAGTCAAGGGTTAAAAAAAAGCGCCATGATGAGGAGATTATTGACCACACATAGTGCTTTATGCCATGTTGCACAGCACGGGCTGCTGTGCAACATGACTTAAAATAAAGCGCTATAACACATCCAGCATTTACAGCGCCATATCGCTTATTTTTCTTCACTTTAAGCCATGTTGCACAGAGCAGATTGCTGTGCAACATGGCTTAAAGTAAAGGGAAAAAAACATCCATTAGTGTGTCTATCACATCTGTCTTTGGCCCACTACAGAATATACTATTGGGCAATTGTCCAGTACATTTCAGTTATTGACTACTTTCAATATGAGTGCCCGAGCCAGGGACTACTTTGGTGATATGAGTTTTTTTTTAAACTATAAAATATGCATTTTAGTTTGCCTTATTGCGAGTGTTGCAAGCGGAAGTAATGTTTTTCTTTACTTTCTCTTTGTAGGTTTTTTCCTAAATTTGGCGTACCAGACCTACAAGCGTATAAAGTGTTTTATTTCTTGATGCAGCTCATAGTTTTTGCTGTCTCTTTGACTTCCGTACTACAGTCTGACTTGCTCAGCATTGCAATGCTTTCTCATTTCAGCTAATATCACACAGACAGCATTCTCAGTGCATTACCATGACAAGAACCATTACAATTACAAGTATCTCTGCATCATACCTACCACACAGTATTTGAGGAAGATTGTTCTAGATAATTAACAGAGATGGTGCTTCATTGGATGACTACTGCCCAGGCCCCAACTCGAATAACGGAGGAGAGCCCTGAGGTAGCGTCTCATATTAAGACTGCATTTTAGGTACAGGCTCAAAGATTAGAATCTGGATGTAATTTTTCAGTTGGTGGAGTTCCATCTATCTTTCAGTGATTCTGAAATTCTGAAGAACATGGCCATGATGTTATTTCACAAGCACAATCTGTGCAGCTCATTCTGGAACTGGCAATGGCAGACTATAATGCCTTCACTGGACAGGTTGAGATGTCCGCCCACAAGACTACACACTTTGAAAAAAAGATGCGTAGAGTTATCGGTGAGGCAGCTGTGTTTATCTACATGATATATGGGAGAGAGTAGAGTCATTGTATGTGAACGGTGCTTGTGGGTCAACACAATGTGGCTTTGCCGAGTGCAGTGGGTGTACCTCTTTGCTGGGAGTCTCCCTCTATGCTAATCTAGAGGTGTTGGGTTTTTGTCTAGTGAAGAACGGTGTGGGTTTAAGCATGCAGGTGTTTTGTGTGTCTGTGCATGGAGTGTGTCTATGCAGGGTGTGTGTGAGCAGAGTGTGTGCAGTGTGTGTATCTGTGCAGGAGGAGATGTGTAACTGTGCAGGAATTATTGTGGATGTGTCTCAGTGGCAGCTGGCAACTACGGCGAGTAGAGGGTTGGGCAAATGGGTGGTGGATGAGGGTGCATATAATAAATACATTGCATAAATAAATAAAAAGTTACTTACCATGCTTGCTGCACGTCACGTACTCCTTGCTCCGGTCCTCTTCTCTCCTGACGTCACGTCCAGGGCCCCAAGCAAACTCCCTTAATAAATCCAGGCGCTGCTCTCATGCTGTTAACCAGCATGAGAGCAGCACCAGGATTGGAGGGACCGTCCTCTCTCCGCGCTCTAAAGAGCACTGGAGGTCTGTCTAAGACAGCTGGGTTAGAGAGGTTTAAAGTGCACACCTGGCCGGCTGTCGCAAGACGGCCGGCCAAAGAGACACGTGCACTTTAAACTAATGCACAGGCAGCCCACCATTCCTCCCTGCTGCCCCGACACTTGATTCTGGACAGGTTGACGAAAAATAAAATGATAACCACCGCCATTTTATTTTCCGTCTCTGGGGCTTTTCTGGGGGCATTTTAGTGGGGCGACGCTCCTCCATTCTATTGGAGGAGGCGCCCCTGGTCTGTGTGTGTCTGGTAAGATAACGGAGAACAAGATAGGAGGGAAGAAGAAATGGAGAAATTTGCGACCTGAGCTAGGAAAACATCAGAATGAACAATTTCTGCATACTGTTGGGACAGACTACTGGTGAAGGAGGAAACTAACGTCAGTGCAGGAAACAAAATCAGTGTAGGCACAAAAGGCCCAATTGCAGATTAAAAAACAAAGCAGTCCGTTTTATGAAGACCATCCATCAGGTAAGTGAAGTTGGTGAATGTAAATCAATTTGTTTTCAATCCCCCAGTACAGCTCCTTCTTAAAAAATACTCTAGTACTGTTGATCCAGATCTAGCCTGACATGGTGACAGGCACAGGGTGATCAATGAAAAAAAATCTGCTCCTTTCAGGTAGGGAGTGACTTGGGAGAAGAAAGAACGTATGGAATCATAGTTGGTTCCCATGCCAAATAAAATTCACATGTGCTTCAGTTAACACACTGCCCAGAATGATCATCATGTAATACTAGTTTTATATTTCATCCTGTTCAAAGACAAATTGCCATTCCAAATAGTTCCATGGCCCAAATAACTGATCTTTATGCACGCATGAGTACCACTGTATCATACTGGAGAGAACCACTCTGCATCATTTTGGACAATGTATAAATTGCAGCACATTTGAAGTTGGCATGGAAGTGTGTTTTTGAACATGGGCAAACATGAAAATATAGCACTACATGACGATCATTTGAAACTGAGGCTGGCATAGGACTTTGAAATATCTGGGTAGCGCTCCGGTTGTGATATTTAAGTAGAGTCTGACAGGATGATACGATGAGCCTCGAATAATGTGCAACATCTTGATATCAGCATGAATCCTCCAAGATTTGAGAAATACTGCAGGCATTTGACGACAAACAGCACCTTTCCAAATGCACAAAATGTCTGCTCCGTTCGGTCTTCATAGCAAAATGGACGGAAATGCAAAAGGTATGCAACTTGCTTTGTGGACAATGATATCCAAATAGCAGTGCCAATAGTCAGTTATTCAAGAGCATTTACTGCTGTCTTTCAGTACGTGCTGGATGAATAAAAATATCACTTTTTTCCGTAATAAAATCCGGTTTTGCTTAAAGCATTTTTGCAAAGCACTGCTGTAGTTGGTAAAACAAAAATCTATTACTTTTCCCAGTCAGCCCATAAAATTGTGGTATGAACAAGGGGACCTTTCTACAGGACATGTACATTTACGCTACATTTTGTCCCTTGGACCAGTAGATCAATTTAAAATTCCACATCCCTGGTCCCACTTAAAGCACAGACTAGTTCTCCTACTTCAGGTGCTACTTCTACTGTAAGTCAAAGTACAACTCATAGTACAGCTTTTGGATCTACTACTACTACAGCGAACATTAAATGTTATTACTAGGGAAAGAAACACTACTACGGCTTCTAACACTAGCAATACAATTGAAAGTACAGTACTGCTTGCAGGTAGTGTTTTAAGTACTAACTGTGTTACTTCTACATGAACAAATCTATTACTAACGCTACTGTTAGAGCTATGTTAACTTATACTGCTACAACTAAAACTACTACTGTAGAAGCATGATTTCTAATACCTCCACTACTTCTTGTAAGCCTACTATTAACACTAAAAAGGAACAAGGATTCTGTATCTCCCTCCCCCCCGAAAACGAAATTCTTGCAGTTTTACAGTAAAATCATTTTCATTAAGGTCTAACATACAACATATTTAATTTACATTATTTGAGATGTCGGATTTATATAAAAGCACAGTTTATTTGAGCAATCAGTTATATCTATATTACTTCTTAATGGAAGTTTCCAATAAAGAAAGCAATCAGTTTTTAAGAGGGTTTTAGTATTTAAATATAAAAACTGTTAAACTGGTCACAGTTACAGGAAAACAAAAGTAATGCTCGAAAAAATGTACACTTTAATAGGATATTTTCATAACCAAAAATGGAAATTATCTAAAGTACAATAATAAACATTCTGAGAGTTGGGGGAGTGGGGGAGGGGGCTTCAACGCCTTTTCCTATTTTCTAAACTACTATTTGCTTAAAGTAACTAATCACTTCTGAACCAATTCCACAACATATATATATTTTTTATTTTCAGTAGGAAAATATTAATTGATTCTGTAAGTAGTTCTAAATTTTATGCGGTTTGTATAAACTTATGTTGTATCAAATATGAAGCAAGTTAGGTTTCCTGTGTGCAGTTTCTCATTAAACCCTTACCATGAACCGGTTATAAGAACTATTTACTCACCTTCGGTAACGATGTATCTGTAAGAGACATATATTTGTTATAGATTCCTTACCTTAGAATTACCCCAGGCGTCAGACTGGATCCGGAGAATTTTTCATCAGCAGTACCCCTGCAGGTCGGTAGGTGGCGTCGGTCAAATCCGCGGTGGTCATCGGCGTCGTGGTCGCCGGGATGACGTTGCGGTGCCTACTTAGACGCCGTCCCTGCGCGCTGACGTCAGTTCTGACACAACTTTCCACACCAGAA
Source organism: Calotriton arnoldi (assembly GCA_963921515.1). Classification (NCBI taxonomy): domain Eukaryota; kingdom Metazoa; phylum Chordata; class Amphibia; order Caudata; family Salamandridae; genus Calotriton; species Calotriton arnoldi. Next base: position 351,738 of record CAWUFW010002704.1, on the reverse strand, counting down.
GCGCAGAGCCATGAAAGACATTGACCACTGGTATGCCATACTAGGGCCCTGCAAGGGAGTAACTATCCCTAGAAGTCAGTTCGCAGAGCGGGGAGGATGGGTGGGGCGGTAAGTAATCTATAACTAATATATGTCTCTTACAGATACATTGTTACCGAATGTAAGTAACTTGTTCATCTGAAAGAGACCATTAGTTATAGATTCCTTACCTTAGAATAGATACCCCAGCAATACCAACCCCGGAGGAGGGACTGCGAACCAAGTTCACACCAGAAAGTCCTGGAGGACAGAACGGGCAAAGTAGCCGTCCCTCCGGACTTGACTATCCAGGCAGTATTGTCTGGTAAACGTGTGCATAGAAGCCCACGTAGCCGTCTGGCAGATGTCAATGAGTGGGACTCCACGTGACAAAGCAGTAGTTGCTGCGGTAGCTCTAGTAGAATGAGCTCGCAGCCCCACTGGAGGTTCCTTTTTAGCTAAAGCGTAACAAATCTTTATAGAAAGGACAACCCAACGAGAGATGGTACGCTTTTGAACCACCCGACCTTTCTTGGCACCCACATAGCCAATGAAGAGCTGATCGTCCACCCAGAAATCTTTCGTGCGGTCAAGGTAGAAAGACAGCGCACGTTTCGGGTCCAGACGGTGGAGTCTCTCCTCCTCCTTGGAAGGGTGTGGAGGCGGGAAAAAGATGGGCAGAGTAATAGTCTGTCCGATGTGAAAAGGAGTGACAACTTTAGGTAGGAACGAGGGCCTCGTTCGAAGCATCACTTTGTCCAGATGGACTGAGAAGAAAGGGGGCTTAGAAGAAAGAACCTGAGGCTCGCTCACTCTGCGAGGAGAGGTAATGGCAACAAAAAAAGGCAGTCTTAAGAGTGAGAAGCCTAAGAGGACAGTTGTGAAGAGGCTCGAAGGGAGCGTACCATAAGGTAAGTCAAAACAAGGTTTAAGTCCCACTGAGGCATTATGAAAGGGGAAAGAGATGAATAATGCCTTTAAACAGGGCTCGAAAAATCTGAAAAATGGTACTAGTCCTGCAGGTCCAGTACCTTGAAAAATCTCCTCGACCTAACTGCAACCTACTTGACCTCCGTCTCTGAAAGCGGAATAAATGTGACAAGATAACAAGATTTAAAGGCATCTTTATTGCTCATTCACTGTGAGCAATAAAAATGCCTTTAAATCTTGTTATCTTGTCACATTTGCTCCGTTTTCAGAGACAGAGGACAAAAGTTAGTTTGCCTTCCTACTCGCCAGAAAGGGCGAGTAGGACCTAAAAATAGCTCATCCTCATTAATTCTACCTCGCAAATGCGAGCGGATTTATCGAGCCTTGCTTTAAAGAACCTACTTACAATAGGGGACTTGAACAAAGAGGGCTGATCTGGTAGCCGAAGGAAAGCAGAAATGGCTGCCAGGTAGCCTTTAAGAGTGCCCAGAGCAGAGCCCTGCTGGGCCAAAGAAAGAAGGAACAAAAGAACCTCAGAAAGGGGATCCACAGCCTTTGCTGTGCACCATGCCACGCTGTGCACCATGCTACAAACTTGTTCCATCGACAGGCGTATACCGTCTTAGTGGAGGGACGCCTGGCTGCCAAGATGACATTACAGACTTCGGGAGGAAGGTCAAAAGCTGTCAACTGTCGTCGCTCAATCTCCACACAAGGAGGTGGAGGCTGGACAGGTTCGGGTGGAGGACCGTCCCCTGCTGCTGCGACAGAAGATCCTCCAGAAGGGGCAGTCTGATCGGAGGATCGATGGCCATGCTCAGGGTACCAGACGCTTCGTGCCCAGTCCGGAGCCACAAGAATGACTTGGGTCCGGTCGCGCTTGATCTTCTTCAGCACTCAGGGCAGAAGTGGTACAGGCGGAAAGCCATACAGGAGGCCCAGCTCCACTCGTGAGGTAAAGCATTGCCGAGCGAGTGCCGCCTTGGAAACTCCAACGCACAGAACTGCTGACATTGCGCGTTCTCTGCGGTGGCGAACAGATCTAACCATTCTCTACCTACTGCTGAAATAGACCTTGCACCACCTCTGAGTGAAGACGCCATTCGTGATCCACCAGGCACCGGCGGCTGAGTTCGTCCACCCTGGCGTTCAGAGAACTTGCCAGGTGTTGAACCACCAGGGTAATGCCCTGATGTTCCAGCCATGTCCAAAGGCGAAGAGCCTCTTGACAAAGGGTCCACGACCCCACCCACCCGGTTTGTTGCAGTACCACATGGCGGTGGTGTTCTCCGTGAACACATGCACTGCCTTCCCCTTGAGAGAGGGAAGGAATGCCTTCAGTGCCAAGCAAATCGCCCAGAGCTCCAACAGGTTGATATGGAGCCCGGACTCCGCCGGAGACCAGACTCCACTGATCACCGCCTCTCCCAGGTGGCCGCCCCATCCCAGGAGTGATGCATCGGTCACCACCGTGAGGTCTGGTTGGGGAAAGGAGAGGGATCTGCCTCTGACCCAATCTTGCTTCGTTAACCACCACTGCAGTTGTCGCGCAGTTCCCTCCGAGATCTGGACGTAGTCGGAAAGATTCCCCGGATGTTGCGCCCACTGGAACTTCAGGTCCCACTGCAGAGCCTGCATATGCCATCTCGCATGATCCACCAGCAGAATGAATGCAGGAGGCCATGAGCAGCCTCATGGTCACTCTCACCGAAATCCGGGATAGAGGCTGAAACATTGGTATGATAGCCCAAATATCCCAGACTCCCTGCTCCGGAGGATAGGCCCGAAACTGCACTGTGTCCAGAACAGCTCCGATGAAAGGGAGCGACTGAGAGGGAGTCAGGTGTGACTTCGGCACGTTGATAGTGAACCCCATCGACTGCAGGAGGTCCGCCATAGTCTGGAGGTGGGAGACAACAGCCTGAGATGAGCCCGCCTTCAACAGCCAGTCGTCGAGATAGGGGAAGACTGGAACCCCTGATCTGCGCAGAACAGCTGCGACCACCGCCATCACTTTCGTGAAAACCCGAGGGGCACTGGTAAGCCCAAGGGGAGCACGGTGAACTGAAAATGCGCGTGGCCTACCATGAACCGCAGGTAACGTCTGTGGGCTGGCAGGACGGGGATGTGGAAATAGGCATCCTGCAAGTCCAACGCCACCATCCAGGGTCGAGGGCAGATAGGACCTGAGCCAAGGTTAGCATTTTGAACTTCTCCTTCCGGAGCAAGCGGTTGAGGGCCCTGAGGTCTAAGATAGGACGCAGGCCTTTGTACTTCTTGGGCACCTGAAAGTAGCGGGTTTAGCAACCACGACCTACTTCTGGCGCTGAGAGCCTCTCGATAGCTCCCTTGGCCAAGAGAGCCGAGACTTCCTGGCGGAGAAGCGCCAAGTGATCCCCCGACATGCGATCGAAAGATGGTGGCATGGAGGGAGGGGTAATCTCGGGAGGGAGAAGCCCCTTCGGACTATCTGCAAAACCCACCTGTCTGACGTGATGGATTGCTAGTGGGGGAGGTGATGGCGAATCCTGCCACCCACTGGCCACTGAGGGGCCTGAAAGGTCAGACTAGGAGGGTTTGGAGGCTGCTGCAAGGAAGGGGGGGGGGGGGGCGGGGAGGGTGGACTGGCTCGCCCGCTGGTTCCCAGACCCGCATTGCTGGGTTGCACGTCCGCGGCCACGCAGAGGCTGGGCAGCTTGCGTGGGCCAGTGGCTGGACTGTGTCGAACGTGGTGGGATGCCCCTTCCATAGCCACGAAAGGGGCGAAAGGCAGACTGTGGTGGACGGGAGGACGCAGCGAAGCCCAAGGATCTGGCTGTAGCCAGAGAATCCTTAAAGTGCTCCAGCGCCGAGTCTGCCTTGTCACCAAAAACGCGACGGCCATCGAATGGCATGTCAAGCAGGGTTGACTGAACATCCCCCGAAAAACCAGACGTCCTCAACCAAGCGTAGCGATGAAGGGCTACCGACGTGGCAATTGTTCTGCCCAGAGAGTCAGTGGTATCCAGTCCACAGCGGATTGTGAATTTTGCTGCGTCCCTTCCATCCGCCACTGCCTAGGAGAGAACGGCCTGAGCCTCCTCCGGGCACTGAGGCAGCACTTGCGCAACTGTATCCCAGACTGTATGGGTATAGCAGCCCAAGAGGCATGCGGTATTCACAGACTGCCGCGCCAAGCTGGAGAAAGAGAACATGCGCTTGCCAAGATGATCCAGCTTCTTGGATTCCCTATCCGTGGGTGCAGAAGGGAATGCGCCCTTGGAAGAAGAGGCTTGGACCACCAAGCTCTCGGGGAAAGGTGTTGCATGAGGAAAATGGGATCTCCCGGAGCTGGCTGCAGGCAATCGTCCGTTCCACAGGAGCCCCTGTGCTGGACTTGGACCAAGAGCCCAGAAGGACGTCCGTGAGGGCTTCATTGAAGGGCAAGAAGGGTTCAGAGGAAGTTGCCGCCGCCTGAAGCACCTCTGTCAGGAGGTTAGTCCTGACTGCCACTGTAGGGAGCTCCAGGCCCAAAGCCTCGGCTGCCCTACGCACCACCACTGCATAGGACGCTCCCTCCTCCGTAGCCACGGTAGGGGGAGAAAGCATGCCAAGATCTGGGGAGGTATCCAGACCACTAGCATCACCCAATTCCTCTCTCCAGTCCTGTTCTTCCAGCTGGTCAGTTAAAGGGTCCAGCAACCCCTCCCAGTCCCCATCACCACCCTCAGGGCGATAGGGAACACCTGGGATGAACAAAGGAACAAAAGTACACTCCGGCGTCGACATCGGTCGACATCGATCCGGCTTCGGTTCAATCTCGGGGATGAGGATGGGGACGGTGTCCGTCAGGGGCATGGCTGGCGTCGGGGGCGTCGTCACCGGGATCGGAGCCAGGGAAGGTCGAGTAAGGTCGACTGGCGTCGATCCGGATCCAGGCCTGGAGTCGGGCTGCCCAAACACATAGTGGAGGGCTTCGTACAACATACAAAGCTGGGCAGGGGACTCCCCGGAAACGGCGGGGAAGCGCGGGTCGTCCATGAGTCAGGCGCCAGAGACTAAGACTTAGAGCGACGACGCTCCAGGTCCCACGTCACATCAGCCGACTGACGGGGGAAGGCAAAGAGCGACGGTCCTTCTTTGCCTTCTTCTTGTGCTTCGACTTACCCGAGGAGTGTGAAGACTTAGACGAGTTGTGATGGCTCAGCGACAGGTCTCAAGACCTTCCCCTCGAGCGAGACCAGAAGCGACACGGAGCCGACTGCCGGGCCTCCAAAAGCTTTCGCGACCACTCCCACAAAGACTTCGGATTCATGGCCCGACAGTCGGAGCATGACTTCAGGTCGTGGTCGCGCTCCAGGCACCAGAGGCACACGAGGTGCGGATCCGTCACGGACATCAGCTTGTGACAGGAGTCACAAGGCTTGAATCTGGTCCGACGATGGGACATCCCTCGCCCACCAGGAGTCGAAGACTCAAAAAAAAGACGTCGCCAAAAGTTGAAAAAAGTTTAGTCAAAAAATGACTAAGGGGCAAGTTCTCTCCGTATCTGCGCTAGGCTGGCGCGGAAAAAGAAAGAACTGACGTCAGCGCGCAAGGGCGGCATCCAAGTAGGCACCGCGACGTGATCCCGGCAACCACGATGCCGACGAAGGACGCGGAGTCGACTGACGCCACCTACCGACACGCAGGAGTACTGCTGAAGAAAAATTCTCCGGGTCCAGTCTGACGCCTGGGGGTAATTCTAAGGTAAGGAATCTATAACTAATAGTCTCTTTCAGATACTAGTTATAACCACCACTGTCTTTGTATGTTGTTTAAATGAATCAATGTGAGGCTAAGTTCATAAAAGTAATTCCACATGGAAGGACTAGTCAATGGGAGAATCTCAATGAGGAGACTTAATGGCCCCGAACATGATGGGGTTGCACAAAATGTGGATGCACAGTTTAAACCCTCTCCATAGCCAAACAACTCACAATTGGGAATAACCAAGCAGAAAGAGCATTATTACCCAGTTCTGAGGTACACAGTTGATACAAGCTATTTGCTCCCTCGAGTTAATCAGTGGAGCAAAAACCAGCGATTAGTACTACATGTGATCACATTTGTCAGTACAAACAAGAGTTTTGGCCCCAAAACGGATTTCAAAACACATCAAGTTCAGGGCTGATGAGTACAGTCTATGAAGAGACACAATCAATGAGAAAAACTCAATGAGTAAACATTCAATTAGTTTACAGCCTATGAAAAGACACAAAAGCAGGTAGAAGGGCAGTCAGATTGATGCATTAAAGCAATCTTAACTCTTTTAAAGTATTTAATTACTCCAAATGGAACATTAACAAACTACCATTTTGTAAACAAAACAATTATTGAATATATTACTATGGATCTTGCAGCAACAATAAACATTAAAGTGGTCAAGTGCACTGTACCTATTTCTTTGGCGACTGCAAAGGCTTCCTCGGGTGAAGTGGCGACAAGCCCTTTTGGGACATTGATCCCTGCCTCCTGCAGCAGCCCCATGCTGAGATATTCATGAAGGGACAGTTTCCTTTGCTGCTGTACCTGGATGCCATTACTGTTAAACAGCCCAGAAGCTCCAGCGAGTACCTGTCAAAGTTAGACAAACGTATCTCTAAATTTTAAAAACAAATCCACATTAATTGTATAAACTATGGGTGGCAATTTTTATATGCACCAAAATGAGTCACGATTTAAAGCAGTATTGCATATCTTCATACCCAGTTTCTGCAGATAAAGCAAGCATTGGCAAAGCAAATCTGTCTCGGCAATGCGAGAGCAATTTGTTTTGTCAATGTCAATGAGTTTCAGCATTGCATGGCCAGATGGTAAGTGCTCCCCAGGCAGATGCAGCACCCAAGCGCCCGCAGAGGATGCGCCGGTACTCCTTTGTGTAACCACGGGCATACATGAACAAGGCATCCCAAATTAAATTTACCATTTGATAAAGAGCAAAACACAATATGAAATGTGTCCATTCCCTTTAACGAGTGCTGCCAAAATTACCTTGTAAAATCATGATGCGTATTTTGTTAAGTTCTCAAGAACAGAAGGTACCGTCTATGTTAGTGCAATTCATACTTGTGACGTGCATGTTACACACATACACGCCTGCTGCAGGCACTCGACCCACTGAGCTATGCGACTGGCTAGAAGTAACATGGCCAACAATCCTCAAAATGCAGAGATCACTGCATGCGTAGATTCAAATTCATGAATCCTTTATTAAATCTATTCCCTCTTCCTTCGACATGGTGGTTTGTGGGGCACTGTTGTGAATATCTGGTTTGACATAAACATAGTATAGTCTGACCATACCTCCCTTTCAGTCAGTGATTTGGATTTACAAACACCACTTAAATGTTAAGGCCATTGTAAGAAAGTGGATAGCCAGCTCATTTGGTCACTGTACTGATATCACTGGGTCACGTGGCCGGATCCTGGCAGGGCTAACTCGGTCTTTGAACATTCGGAGGTGGATAAAATGAATCCTGTTAATTTGTGTAACAGTAACAAATTCAGCCTTAAAGTGTGCTGCAGGGTAACATAAGAATAAAGAAAACGACATACTCCTCTTGGCAATGTAAAACAGCTCTTTACTGTTGCAACAGGGAGAGTGGCAAGTGCACACCAGTAAACAGCCGGTCTCAATCTGATGCTTCACAGGCAGCTCCTTTTATACAGAGTTAAACAATACTTTATTACAAAATGTCAAACAATGAATCACTACATAGTTGTACATTAGTTATGGAAAAACCATTGTGCCACGTGACCTATGACCCTAAACGTTGACCTAATTCACAACACATCTTTTATTGCAGGTCTAACAATGCTTAACAAACCAAGTATTCTTCTACTTTTGAATGCATGAGTATTTGGGTTGAATGCATATTTGTTGGTGTGTGTTCTTTATTATTGTGCCCCTATCAGATTCCGTTGTGTTCTTGGCTAATTCTATCTCCCGCTCCTATTGTCTAATCAGTTTCCAATCTATTTGAAAACACAAAATAAGTGCCTCTTTGGTGTCCCTGGTAGGTTGCAGTTTTCAAAATCTGAGTAATGTGACTTTATTTGTGTGCTTGGCATCAACATTTACCAAACCTACATCTCAAAGGCATGGTGCCGTCTGTTGAAAAAACCTTTGTTTATTTAATCTTGCAATAAGTCTTTTACTGATCTTTTGCTCTTGACCTGTAATTCTGTAAAATAACAAACCATGTAGTTGCTTATGCACTGTGCGCTGAATTCTAAACCACAAAACGCATGGGGCGCTTTACAATAACCAACCAGTGAATTGAAATAAGCCCTTCGCACACCCTGTTTTATTCGTAACAATCGAGCCCGTTATGATGTGTTCCTGTTTTTTGTAACTTTCTCAGGGGAGGGGAGGTGAGGTAAGAAGAAAGAGTGAAGGGCACCTGAAACGAATCGGTCATGTGACCTTGCAAGACAATGGAGACCATGGAGGGGATTGCGGATGTACTGAACACTGTATGGTAAACCATAAAACGCTTACTATACAGATGCACTCCACCGCCTAGGAGTGCAGTTGGTGGCATGTGGCGCTTTACAATGATCATCCAGTGAATTGAAACAAGCCCTTCCTGCAGCCTGTTTTATTGGTGACCAGCGAGCCTGTTATGACGTGTTCCTGTTTTTTGTAACTATCTCAGGGGTGGGGAGGGGAGGTGAGAACGAGCATGATGAGTGAAGGGCAGTTGAAACGAAGCGGTCACGTGACCTTGCACGGCAATGGAGACCATGGAGGGGAATGCTGACTTTCTCGCTCTCTCCACGCGAATGTTCTCCTGGTAATTGAAAAACATGCTGTGGCTTGAAAAACAAGATAAGAACATGATTTACTAGCCTGTTTCATTACAGTCGGAGAAGCACAGGGCAAGCACCTATAGGGTCGCGGGAGGGAGAAAATGACAGCGGGAGGAGGGTGATTGGGAGACAGAATGAGAAAAAATGCGGAGTGGGGGAGAGCAATTTCACAACAGTCGGGGGAAACACAGAACAAGCAAAAACAGGGCACGGGATGGAGAATACAACAGCTGAAGGAGGGCGATTGGGGACAGGATAAGAAACGAGAGAAGAACAAGGTTTACAGGTCTGTTTACAGAAACGGCGCAGCAATCAGAGCGAGTGAAAACACGACCGCTCCTGAGGTGGGCTCTTAAGGAAAAAAGAAGTTCCTACAATGGTCATTAAATGGGAGGAGTGGATGGATAGTAGTAATTGGTCCCTGCTCTCGGGGAGAGTCATGACATCCATGCCAAGAGCAAATGAGGAAAAAGATTAGGAGAGCGATGATAGAGCTAGCAAATGGGAAGCCTATGGGTGGGATGTAGTCCACAAAGTATATACAACATGCCTCTTTCGAGACAGCGCATCCGCTGTCAAAAGCCAAGACCTAAAAACATGTCAGGGCACATCCAGAGCAGACAGCTTCTTTCAAATGCAAATACTTGCAAACATTATGCCTTTAGAGCACTAACACGCACGTTGAGCAGCTGTAAAAATGCAGCCACTAAGACTGAGGAGGTTAAACTTATAAGTTTTCTTCCTACTATGTATTAGTCAATGCCCTAAAGGGTAGGCCACTAGGAAAGGCATCATTTACTCCAACCTTAAAATATAGATGCTGTCCCTCTCAGGGAAGAACATTGCAATTGTCATAATGAAACTCAAGCCACAAGGAAGATTCAAAGCCCTAGTACCAGAGCCTTATCCTCTTAGACCACTACACTGCCCCTCACACCTTCCACTAAACACACCAAAACTTTAATGTAAACAAGGAGGAAGTAACTGACAGCACATTTCAGTTGCACACCACATTGTCAATTTGACATATAAAAAAATATTTTGTGGACATTGTCTGGCAAAAGAGAAAAGTAAGAGTGAACCTCCCAACCCCACCACTGCCAACTGCCACTTGAGTACACTTGTACAAAAGAGAGACAGTGGACAGTAAGAAATGGTAATTATTTTTTTCCAGAAAAGATTGTTTTTTCTGATCAACGCAAACTCAAAAAGATCAGTGGACTACTGATGTCTCCTCGCCTGCTCTCCGTAGCCATACAAGCCTCGCTACTGCCTTAAACATACTACCTAGATACCACCAAATGCCCTTTTAATCCTAAAGGTTGCTGGTTCTGAAGTAACATATTACCTGAAACCACTTTGTTTTCTGGCACTGAATCCCTCAGCTTTCCCTACTCTGACATCTATTCCATGTTTACGGATTTCTTCAGAACTGTGGCACTGGATTACAGACTTTTTTTTTTTTTAAGGCACACAGCAATACTAAATTTGAAATTGCACATGTCTACTGACCAGGATGCTGGGTGTATAACCAGACATGGCAATTTGGCTCACTTAGACTTAGTGCGAAGGTGGTGATATAAAGGCTTTGATTCAATAAAGATGGAATATCCACAGAAATTTGATACTCCAACATATATGTACACTGGAAGAAAAAAAAATACTAGAAATCACATTATTCAATACGCAAAGTTTAAGCAACGAATACCAAATAGCAACATTTGCTTACCAATTTACACTCAAAATACATTGTGCACAATTATTACCCAATTCAAAAAAGCACTTCTGTTCGTAATAGTGTTCACAAACCATAAGGATTGCAACCCTATCGCTATCAACAAATGACCATTACTTTCCTATAGGATGGAATAGGACTAATGATGCTCATGTCAAAAACTAGGACTACCACAGTAGCATTCACAATCTCCACAGTGATTGTAAAAATGTGGAGTGCTAGCTTCCCCTGGAGGAAACAAAGGATTAATGTTATCCTGTGGATGAGGATCTCAACACTTGGGCCAAACACCAAAATCTTACCAAAATTACTTTACTGTTCAGAAATATTAGAAACACTACAAGCAAAACACAATGAAAAAGAAGACAACTTTGGGAACTTCAACATGGTATTATCTTGAGAATATGAACTTTTCTGTGCTCTAATTTAAAAGTGCAGCACCTTTAATTTATCCGCTATACTTCATCTCAAATTTACTTCCCTACCATCACTTTGGCAGCACTTTTCTTTTGTATGTATGTATGTATGTATGTATGTATGTATATGGTATTTTCTATAGCACAAACCTAGCCAAAATGCAGCAGAGCACTATACTTGGCCAAAGAATAACAAAAGTCACCAAGTAATAGGAGGGGAAGCTCGGTTGTGGACGGTTAAGGCATTGTGGTGTAGAGTTCCTTCTTCAACTCTTTCCTAAATTGGAGCAGCATTGGGACAGTCCTGATGGATATGAGACTTTTGTTCTACACTCTTGGTGCATTGATTAAAAAGAACTGATGTCTTTTTTTTTTTTACACTTCCTAGTCTGGAGTCTGATGGTTGCTGGTGTGCCGAGAACCACTAGAAATGGTGAGTTTGTCTGCAGGATGAGAGAGGGTCCTGGTCATGATGGCTTTGAAAATGAAGCAGCTGGTTCTGAAGATGGAGCTGGCTTGCAAAGGAACACAATGGAGTTCAATCAGGACGGAGGTGATGTGATCATATTTCTTTGAACCCTGGATGACGAGCTGTGGGGTGTGGCGTGCCAGTGTGGAGTCTGGAAGGCCTTGGAGTAGGGCAATACCACCATTCAGATGCAAGAGTACAGAGGCTTGAACAGCAATTTTGAAGTTGCTTTCTGTAAGAAACGATTTGGCTTTCCTTCGAAGACAGAGCTGGTACTAAGTTGTCTTTGTGTTTTTTGGCAATGTGTTCTTGGAGTGTGAGGTTGGTGTCCAGGGTAAATCCAAGTCACTTGGCATTCAGTGAAAGTTGGGGTTTGAAGCTGTCAAAGGCCAAGTCACTGAACCAGGTTTGTACTGTATCTTTATTGTTGTTCTTGGCAAATAAAAGGAGTTATGTTTTGGTTGGGTTGAGCCTTAGGTAAGGGCTGGACAGGCAGATCTGGAGGATATGAAAGAAGAGCGTGAGGCGTAGGATGTCTAAGCTGAGGGGACTTTCCAAGTGAATTGTGCATCTTCAGCATTTTGGTGAATCTTGATGCAGTTATCTGCGAGTAGAACACTAAACGGCTCCATGTAAAAGGTCGAAGATGACAGGAGAAAGTAAGAAACCCTGGGTGAGACTACAGGTGATCTGGATATTTTATGACCTGGAGGTGCCTTGATATAGGCTGCAAAGGGACAAGGCGAACCAACGAAGAACATTGCCAGTGAATCCCATTCGAGACTCCAATGTGAGTATGAGGGTGGGATGATCGACTGTGTCAACGGCAGCTGAGAGTCCTGGTTGGAGTGTATCACGGTTGGCAACCCAAGGTTAATTCAGTTCCCCGGGACCTTAATTTGTGAACTGGTCCGCGATTTGGATTTGTTTAATGGAATTTGATCCTTGTATTCCAAATTCAATTCATGTGTACCAGTCTTATCATGTATACACGTGGCATGGCAACTATGGATCCCTGAGATAATGGAGATATGTTGGCTGTTAATTTTTTGCCCAGAGGATTAAAAAAAAGTCCTTTGAACGGACATTCGAAAATATTATATGCTATAAATTGATTTTGATGGTTGCTCTCAAACAATGATTTATGTCCAGATGAGGACTTAACAAATCAACGCTGAAACGCCACCTTTGGCAAATCAAGAGGAAGCATATATTGCACTATGTTCTTGTTATAATATGGACAAATATTTGTATTCTCATTCCCCTGCCATTGTGTCCGTTTCTTGTTTACACTGTGATTTGTTTAATGCTTGTTGTGTGTAACCTTGTGAGCACCAATAGTTTGTTTATATTGGATTTTGTATTGTTCATGTTTTACAAAAAAACAACTTCAATAACATCCAAAAAAGGTTTTCTACAAAACAATCTATTGTGGGTACCTTGTTTTATGGTTTTTTTGTTTGCATTGTTGTTCTGAGTAATACATTTGTTATTTGATTACAGTAGAATTGCGGATTCTTTTCTTTTTTTAATTTTTTACCTGAATCATTGTAGCGGTTATATCAGCAATATCAGGAGGCAGGGATTATCTTCTTCTGTGGTCATGAGGACAGTCTTTGATAAGTAATGTAGCCATTTCCGTGCTTCAGTGTAATCTGAAGCCAGATGGGAAGTCGTGCAGGAAATGGTTGCCATTGATGTGATCTTGGAGGTGAACAGAGACTCCGTTTTCAAATATAATGCAGATGAATGGTAGGTGAGCGATGGGTCATTAGCTGGCGAGGTTATCATGGTCTAGTGTAGGTGTTTTAAGGAGTGGGAGGATATTGCCTGTCTTGAGGGCTTCTGGGAAGATACCTTGAGAGAGGGAGGCATGGACACTGGTAAGTAGGGGTAAAGGAGTGTCCCTCGAGAGAGCTTCGATGAAGAACAATGGTAAAACATCTTTTAAGAAGTAGATTGGAGGGAGTTGAGAATGTAAGCGGGTTCTGGGAGAGGTAGTGCTTTGACGGCAGACCAGTGAGGGATTCTACAGGGAAAGGTAGGTGTAAGAAATGAAGCATGCCTCGTGTTGTCAATGTGCTGTCAGATCTTCTATATTTTGTTTTCACTGAAGTAGCAGTTGATGGCATTGCTGTGGAGCAAGCAACAGGCGAGTCCAAATAGGGACTGATGCAGGGCTTAGTTATCTTGAACAGTATTCTGCTTCGGTTGGTGGCTTTGGTGATGGTGTAGAATTTAGCTTTGGCCAATGTGACGAGCCGTCTGTGTGTTACGTGGTGGGACTTCAATATCAGGCGGACCTCAGGAGTTCTGGTTTTCTTCCATTTTCTTTCCTCTCCAAGGACTGATTGTTTATTGTCAGCAAGGTCTTTAGCGTACCAGGATGCTGTCTCCATGTACATGGCTACATCAAGATTTTGCACACAGCATCAGGTTTCTTGTTTACACTGTGATTTATTTTATATGTTTGCTACCTTGTGAGCACCAATTGTTTGTTTACATTGGCTTTTGTATTGTTCATGTTTTACAAAAAACAATTACAATAACAACAAAAAAAAGGTTTTCTACAAACAAAATCTATTCTAGGTACCTTGTTTTATATTTTTTTCTGTTTGCATTGTTGTTCAAATCAAAAATGTGTGACTGATTACACTATAATTGTTGATTCTTTTCTTTAATAATTTTAAAAATCCCTGAACTATTGTAGCTGTTACATCAGCGATATCAGGAGGCAGGGGTCATCTTCATCTGTGGTCAGGACGGCATAGTCTACGATGTGTAATGTGGTTGTTTCCGTGCTACAGTGTAATCTGAAGCCAGACGGGTAGTCGTACAGGAAACGGTTGTCATTGATGTGATCCTGAAGTTGAACAGACTGCTTTTTCAATGATATTGCAGATGAATGATGGGTCACCATTTAAGGTCAATACAATTTCGCATTAAATGACAAAAAAAGTGTAGATAACTTTATATACATTTTGTTTCGCTCTGATTAGGGCCGAGGTTAGGATTAATACTGTAATTAATAAAAAAAATATTTAAGAACTATTAACACCGATATAATGCTAATACAGTGTTCGTTATTGGTACCTAGATTTACAGTCCGAGTAGGGATTAGTATTAAAATAACAGAATATATACAAATTCAAAATACATATATTTAATAAATCATAAGGATGAGAGATATCATTAGGGTCAGGATAGATTGTTTTTTGCATTTAATTTGTATTGGATTTTAACAGCAAAAATGAGCTTGTTACATAGCATCATGAGCCAGTGGTCACTTCTTAAATGACAGTACATATACATTAGGACATTCATGCCTGTGGGAGGGGCGGCAAGGGACAGGGAGGAGGGGGACGGACAGCCTCCTAGCATTGCAGAGCTGATCAAAAATATTGTCCCATAATATGTAGCTCAGAAAACATCAATTCAACAACCAATATATGCAAACTACCTGGGTACAGTGAACTGTTATCATGTGTGATAGTTTATCAGCTTAGTCAGAGCCCCTATCGCTCCCTCCAAAAATAAATCAACAGACAGTTTCAGGCCACATATACCAACAGTTGTGTTCAAGGAGGTTGTATCTCTGGTTTGGCTTTCAGGTACATGTTCCAAGCATCAAAGCGACGCCTATTTGACACCTCTGAATCAAAGGGGAAAGTAAGTGGAGTTCCACACACGTCCATTGATTAATGTCTCGCAGCCAATCCCTGATGCAGGGTGCCGCTGGGGATTTCCATGGCATCACTAGGCAGCATTTTGTATGGACCAGAGCCAAGTTCACAAAACAGCACAGATCGTCTTTTTTTGTGCAGATCGCCGAACTTAGCAAACAAATGGCGGGTTCCTTAGATATCAGCGTGTCAGTGATGTCAGTCAAGTTCTGAGTCACCTTACCCCAGAACCTGAATATTCCAGCACTGTGCCAAACCATGTGAAGGAAATCCACGTCTGCCACAGCCCAACGTGGGCACTCGGCAGATGCACTTCGATACATGTACCCTATGCGCTTTGGGGTCGGATATGTATGGTGTAGGTAGTTGAACTGTGTAAATTTCAGTCTCATATTTTTGGAAAACGTTTTTAACGCTTTCCAAACATTTCCTCTACCTATCCTCTGTAAACTGTAGGTGGTCTACCAATCACTGCGGCAGTTGGGACACTGAAATAGGTCTCACCTGCAACGGCATATTATATAGCACCGTAATTGCCTTGCAGTGCCTCCCATGTGAGATCAGGACCCTCAGCCACATTGAGGTCGCAGGCTCTTTCTGTGTGGTGTCCCAAGTCTGCTTCAGTTTGCCCTGTTGTGCGTTGTGCAACAGGAAGCTGCTAGGGCCCAGGTCGATCATTAGGGTCAGAATAGATTGTATTATTACTATATTTAACCTTACGGTAAGAATTAATTCATTGCAATACAACTATAGCTTAGGCAGAACCTTAAGTGGGGTGAAAACAGGGGTGGTAGAAGATTATAAACAGTGCATGACCTAAGATGCACGTCTAAAAACTCTCTAAAGTCAAGGGTGTAGTCCGATACATGTGAAATGGAATCCTCTGAAATATCCATAAAGAGTGTCTTGCTGGCAAATGGCGAACTGCAAGCAGCAAGCTAGTTTATTTGCCCATTTTTATAGAACAATTATCCTGGGCCTTAAACAATAAAGGTTTTGAAAATGTAAATTTTAAAGTTAGGAGTGCCTTTACTATTTGCTATCGCTTCTCTTGGAGAGTCAATTGTACAAAGGGTAACTTTGTTCATCACTTAGCGTGAAATAGTATCTTAGGTCTTAGAAGACCAATTCTAACAATCCTATAAACCATGCATACCAACTAATGCCACAAAACCTGGAGAAAAGGCCTCACAATCTTTGCCTTATGTCCCTTTATCTGCAAACGCTGGGTGTGCTTAGTAATAGACTCAATTCAGGTGGTGAACGTTCTGGAGAAAAAAAATTCAAACTTGATAGGATATTAGGTGAGCAATTCGCTAGGGTGAGCACACTGCACCACGTGTACAAATAAATGTGGCCCAGTAGGCTCAACCTGGTAGTACCACTTTACTAAAGTATTTTGGTGATAAAATGAGGGCAGGGCTCCCAACAGAGGGGCGTTTCCCAGGGGCATCTCAGAAAACTGTTCAGGATTGCAACCTGTTTACTTCTACATGGTCAAATAGTTTGATCTTGGGCAAATCATGCTCTCCGTATGACTCTGTACCTTTGTTTGCCATTATGTGAGAACTTCAGAAAAGGCTTAATACAGAAAATTAGAGTTAAGGAAACAGGCTAGTAGCACAGATTTAATTCATATACAAGTATTTCACGCTTTCATGGGTTAATGAGTATGGGTGACAAAATGACCATCTGCAGTGTTACGCTACTTGATTATATCCAGCACTATTTAGTCTCAAAATCTGTCTTCGCTCTTACATTAGGACTATATTAAAGATGAGTGAAACTATTAAATATACAGGACAATATAAAACTGCCACCACTTCCCATAGTTGTGTTAAACTGCTTACACATAATCCTGGAGTCACAAAGTTGTACTTGTCCACAGTGTGAGGGGCTTCTAGGGTTCACTCATATTCAAGCCTATGCACACCTTCACCACCATCTTGCCATGCGCACTGGAAACAGCACAGCCTGAACCACCCATAGCTCCTGATGACTCACCCTTATCTCGGGTTTGAAAGAATTCTAGGCAGCAAGCCCCTCACAGAAGAAATAGTAGACAATACCCCACAGCTAACTGACCTGAGAGACAGGAGACATGGCGTGGAGTGTCATGGTCAGCAACAGTGGATCATCATGGCTAGCAACAGTGGATCTTCATGGCTAGCATCAGTGGTCAGGGCGGCATCAGAAGGACAAGGTTGCATAACTCACAAGCATCTTGCTCGCGCTTCCTCCCCCCCCCCCAACTCCAGTTGAGGCGAATTCAATAGTTACTAATGCAAGAACAAAGGAAAGGTGACAAGGAGTTATATGTAACAGGTAGACAGGTATGTATTCTTTTCTCAAGCAAGTAGAGAGCCGAAATAGAGAACCAGGTAGGGATTTATTTTAATGTTTGTTGTATTGCTTTGTCCAAAAAACAATCGTGGCATTCCCAGGTCAACTTAAATTACTGAATTATAGTAAGTATTAGGATTACAATAAGATCAGAAAGTAGTTAACTGAATGAAATGGATCAAAAATAGATTCAGGTTTGATTAGGGTTAGTGTTAGAATATGGTCAACTTAACTTTTTATTTAATTAAAACATAGTTTAAATAAATGTAGGAAAAGGGTTTAAAGTAATTAAAGTAAGGTTAAGGAAACGTTCATTACTGTGGGAAAGTTTTGAGGTAAGTATAGTGAAATCAGTGCGAGTATTATAGGGGGTTGTACACGAGTCCTCCACCATGTCCCGGGAAACAGACTACAAAAATATGTGCACGCTGAGGGATTCACAAGGTAACGCCTCAGCAAGTAGAGGATCTAGATGCCCCTGTCACTTTGCCAGACAATATAAAATATACATGAAGGCATATAAACCTCGGTCAGTGATCCAGTGAGGACATCATGAGGCACTGCCCAAGCCAAGACCCCAGGAAGATGGCTTCCTATGGTCTAAGAAACAAAACTGACTTTTGTTTTAAGTGACCACAGGGTCAGTAAAATAAAATTATACTGTGTGGGAACCTAAGAAAGACACAGATGAAAGGCTATGAATTACTTTATGATATGGATATGGAGAAACTGATGGCGAGTGAAGACCTTGAAGTTCTAAATGTAAAACTGGAGAAGTGGTACTTACGAGTTTGGGTGGCAGATGTTTATTGTATGACTTGGAGTGAAACAGACTGCCCTTGAGTCAAACAGTGAATGTTGAGATCAGAGTTTCTTTAACTGCATCCAAGAGAAACTAACATACTGACTAAAGTAAAAGGGAAGAATCCACTAAACATGTGGTGGTGTGCAATCTGACTGTTGGTCCTAGGCTTTAGTTAAGTGGCTCAGGCAATTCCAGACCGCACTGAAATTTAATAATCATCGCAGCACCAAAGACCACGTAAAGACGTCACCGACTTCATGGGTGACCTTTTTAATAAGAATCTCTCTCAAGATCTGTTAGAAGGGGAGATCCAAGTCAAAGAAGCCAATACTGTCCTATAACAACTCGAGCCGCAGAAAGCCCAACACCCAATGGAGTCCCATGAAGAATGCAGAAAAGGCCATCACAAAACACAGTCCTACATATGTGGAAGATGGTAAAAAGGTATACTTTCCCCTGAAGGAGGTGGCTACTAAGCCGACCCTAAATGCGCATGGAAATTAAGCAACACATAAGCCCATTTCACCAATACAGAAGTTAAAATACGAACTAAGGCACTGGCCACACAATGGGCCAGATTCACATAGGTAAACTGAGACAAAAGTCTAACTTTACAACTTTTGGTATTTACATTACTACTGGTAAGTGCCTTTTGTGAATACCAAAAGTTGAACTTTACGACTTTCGGTATTCACAAAGGGCATTTACGCGTAGTAAAGGCCCGTTGTGAATACCGAAAGACGTAAAGTTAGACTTTCGTCTCATTTTACCTTTATGAATCAGGCCGAATCTGTTTAAGGTGATAGGCTCACTGGTTCACTCAGATCAAAGTGGCTTTATCCTGGGACCTCCAACTAAAATAATATTCTACATCTTCACAATGCTCTTTGCATGGCTCATCATTTAGATCCCTTACAGCCGTTTCAGTACATTAACAAAGCTTGCAAAACACGGTTCTCTCATCTTGAAAGAAATTACATAGGATCTATGTTCCTGAAGTATGTGAAGCTTTTCTATAAGCAGTCAATGGCCAGGCAAGGGGCTTCTAGTCGAACATATTTGCCAATGGTAGGAACACTTGGCATGGGAGCTCTCCATCGCCCCTCCTCTTTGAGTTGGCGTTAGAACAACTTGCTAAATGGAATAGGGTTAATACCCTCATGCAAAAATCTAAAGGGCTCCTGGAGTAGCAGATCATATGTCCTTATATGCGCATAGTTTGCTCTTGTACCGGAGCTGTCCATGGTGCTCCAGCTGTCGAGTGATTCTAATACTGCAAATATTAGGGGAGTTTTGTGACCTCCCTGTAAATAGACTGAAATCAATATTATTGTGGGTTCTGAGAGGGCGCGGGAATCTGCCTGTGCTACAAAGCTTAAGGTAATGGCTATAGGCTTCAGAAACGTTGAGAATATGATTGCACATGATGAACTGGTGAGGTTCAACTATTGGACTAGCCTCAAGAGTGCCCTGTCCATCTGCTGTGGTTTCCCGGTTTCGATTATGAGTGGAGCTGCTTTTTAGTTTTCTTTCTGGGCTGCTTTATTCACTTCAACGCTGCCCAAAAAAACTCCAGACGATTTCTTTTAGCAATTCACTTCCAACTTGTGTTTAATACTGATGGGGCGGGGTGCAGACAATATCTGTGGGCAAATGTTGTAAATTGACTTTTGATGGGAGTCTGGTAATTGTTGATTTCTAGTTGCACCACTGAGACTCACACCTGATTGGTTCTTCTGTCTCAGTAGTGATTCCTCCTTGAATTACGGCCCCTGTGGGGCATAAATCCTCTTCGTTTCATCTGTTGTGCCCTCAGCCCATTCAGACTGTGTTCTAAGCCTAAAGAAGATTGGGCCGTCAGACCACCAGACAAAAGATTCACCTCTCTGGAGTGATCCTTTAGGGGGTTACATACAGATAAAAATAGCAAAAAATAAATATGGCTAAATCCACACGGAAGTATATATAAAAATAAAAAAAAATACAATAAAACTAGGAGCCCTAATTGTAATGCTCGACCTCAGGGTGGAAGTGGCCAAAATCATATTGCCAAAGATTGGTTGGAGGCTCATCCTGACCACTAAGACTGCATAGTTGGGCCAAGTTGAGGATCTGTAGGCACATATTTATTTTTAAACTAACCTAGGGTTGTGTATTACCACAAGGGATATTGCTCAAAACGGGCGGAACAAAGAAGCAGGTGTACGTGTGTGGAATTGTGGCAATGGCTGATGGAGTATAGAGGATCCCATTTATTTATATCAGCTGTTACTCATGAAAGCACAAAAAGATTTGGCGCTTGTGATGTCCAAATTAAAAGGGCATGTTTACAAGGACCACTCAGGTCTCTCCTCAAGCACAAGATTCAACTAGCAAGCAAGACTGCGAGGTTCTGGACCCCTGTACAGACAGAAAGGGACAAGTATCCTAGTGTGGTCTGGGAGTACGCATTGCAGCATCTAGCCCATTTAATGTGGCAATGGAAATAGGTGGACGGACACCAATAGTTTAGCATAATGCTTAATAAACATGCATCTTTAGTCACTCAAGTGATCTGGGCTGCAAGTATTACTTCCATTTAAATGTTTTTAGTTTGTCAATGCCATGTATGAAGAAGAGTAGATGGTGTATTTAATAGTAGGCTACTCCTGAGCCTACGCATGCTGGGAGCATGAACAGCAGGAGTGAAGGCAGTGCCATTTACATGGTAACTTACTTGCCAGTGTGTCTGATACCACGGTTCCCCTGGATCAAGGGCTCAGGTCGCCTACTCTGACAAATGTTAGATGGCTGAACTAATAAATCTCCAAGTGTGTAACTATAAGCAAATAATATGCTATCTCTGGTAACTGAGTTGGGGGAAATGTTACTGCAATGAAGGAGGAATGAGGAAAGCTGAGAGTCACTGCATATTCCTGATCCTCTCGTGATTCTGTCAACTGACCAAGGAGTTAACGCATTTTAGCCAGCTGAGAATCCCATGCAAATTATAAATTACCTAAAATGGAGAATCATATGAAATTAAGGTTCCCGCAGTAATGAACTGGACGTAATCCTCTCAAGAATGTGACACATAACAAGCCACATTATGGCATTTTGCAGGGGCCCGTTTGTTATTTTCGAATTGAAATGCAAGCAAACGCCCAATATAGTGATGTTTGGAACGCACCAAATACACCCATTCCCCATCTTAAAAGGAGTCACAGGTTTCAGCTCTGCTGCATGACAGAGGGAGCAAAGATCTTAAACTAGCTAAGTACAGGTTCATTTATTCTAATTACATTAGCTAGGAACAATTTAAGAAATTACACAAGTGGAAATAGAACAGACTGAATGTTCCTATTTTAAGGTCTGGGGGTAGAAAGTTTTATCTGGCTGCCAAAGTCTGTGTAAATACCACCAAAATCATACACGGAGAACTGCTTTGAGTCAGCCTCTTTCAGCCATTAGTTTGTCATTTCTTGAAGAAGGTGTCATACATATTCCGGATCAGGCCAATTAAGTTTCTGGGCTCACCACTGTTAGCTTCTGGCTATCGGGTGTGTTAGTGTGACTGCATAAAGAGTGCATGGACAGTTAAGTTATGTGGCACCAAGGGTAATTTTGCATCTCAAATGTGCGTTTAACCAAATGCCATACCACTCTATATCTTTACAGAGTGTTTTGTTTTTGCACCTTAATGTGATACTACGCTTCCAGTGATTTTGCACACAACTGTTGAAGTTGCACCAAGGGAGATGTTGCTTGTTAAGTGTGTTTCCACATTTCTGCTGGTATAGCACCAAGAGTGGCTTAGGACCCGAATGTGAATTTGCTCTTAGATGTGATTTTGCTCCGAATTATGATACCAAAGTGTTGGTTATTTTGCTGCAAGGATGATCTTGCACCCCTAAATATGATTCTACACATAAATGCATATGTACGGCCAAGGGTTTTCCAAACTCATTCAAATCATATAACATAACATAACAGGTGTATTTGTAAAATGCACGATTACCCGTAGGTGTCCTGGCGCTGAATAACAGATGTTTATTGTTACCCAACTCAATGGTACTCATTTTATCGACCTCAGATGGATGAAAGGCTGAGTGGACCCGCCGGGATTTGAACCTGTGACCATGAGGTCGAACACAGGCCCCTGCAGTGGCTGCTTTAGTCCACTGAGCCACCAGACCCGGCTTATATGCCATGAATGATTTTTCACCTCAAAGTGCTGCCAACCAAATGTGAGGTCATACTGAGGCACACCTTCTAAACCTAATGTGACATCTTAATAAAGCATTTTTTTCTTTGTGTGTCTGAATAGGATACCACACTCCTACTTGAGGTTTTAACTAGACAGATTTTGCAACTAAGGCCCTGAAAAAAGAAAGACCAGATTATTATAACCCGTGCTCAAATCAAACCCCTGTTTGCCAAGGAATGGTAATGATAAAATGTGTGAAATTTCTGCATCTGGTAATTACTGGGTGCAATAAACTCTGCACACCTGTAATTTTCCTCAGCTAAGTATCAGCAGTTCATCAGATTTTTCAAGTGTGATGATTAACTCCAACTCATCCGGACAATTTGTACTTAACGTATTTTTGCACCAAGATTAGATTTTTGCCCTGCTGGACCTGAACCTTTCTGCAGGGTCACCTCCAAAATTATTGCCTTCCTCCTCTCCTTTTTGCTGAATACGTTTTTCTTGGCTTTAGGACCCTGGGCACTTTACCAGTGCTTAAGTGCATGTGCGCTCACCCTAAAATGTGGCAACATTGGCTCAACCACAATTGGCATTTTTAATGTACTTATAAGTCCATGGTAAAGTACACTACATGTGCCCAGGGCCTGTAAATTAAATGCTACTAGTGAGCCTGCAGCACAGATTGTACCTAAAACTTAAGTAGCCCTTTAAACATCTCAGGCCTGCATTGCAGAGCCTGTGTGTGCATTTTTAAACTGTCATTTCGACCTGGCAAGTTAACCCACTTTCCAGGCCCAAACCTTCCTTTTAATATATAGAAGTGACTCCTAAGGTAGGCTCTAGAAAGACCCATGGGCAGGGCGCTGTGTATTTAAAAAGTAGGGCATGTACTTTTAAGTTAGACATGCCCTGTAGTGAATAACTTTTAAATTAGTTTTTCACTACCACAAGGCCTATCTCTCGCATGCGTTAACTTTGGGATTATCTTATAACTGTAACTTCCAATTGGGACCAGAGGGATATTTCAAGTTTGGTATCTCTGGACTCCCAATTTAAAATCACAACTCAAGGTGAAGTTGGATTTTAAGTTGCAAGTCTGAAAATGCCACTTTTAGAAAGTTGGCATTTTCATACTTTAACCAATCTGTGCCTCTGCCTATTTCTCAATACACGTCTAAGGTGGGGTGAAAGCTGGGCTTTGTGCATTCCCTCTAGAAAGCCACACACAAAGGGAACTAAGGTGTGCCTAATGGCCCATTCACTTCCTGATGGCACATCATCAGGCTGAAGAGTCTTCCTGGGCTGGATGGGAGGGCGGATATGACAATTGTAGATGTAAGGGCTGTTCGTATCCCGATACAAATAGTTGCATACCCCCCCCTGCAGGTAGTCTGGAGCTAGGTCAGGAAGGGCAGTGACCCAGAGCACTTCAAAGGCCTCTCTTTGAAGTCTCCCCCACTTCAAAGGCACAACTGGGTATAAGGACGGATTTGATTTGTATATTTATAAAGCGCACAACTGCCAAGGGGCGTCTAGGTGCTAGTAACATGCGGTTCAGCAAGGTTCCAAGAAATGTGACTGCGAAGTTAGTTGCTAAAAAGCCAGGTTCTTAATGCCTTCCTGAAGGCTAGCAGAGTTGGGCTGTTCTTTATGTCCAATGGAAGCATGTTCCAAGTTTTAACCGTACCTACCAGGAAACTTCTTCCACCCCAGCTCGCTTTTTTAAACCTGGGTATTTGTAAGAGTTTGCAGTGAGCGGATCTTAAGTTCCTGGATGGTAGATACCACTTCAAATGATTCTTCAGGTAGTTAGGACCAAAACCATGCAGTGCCTTAAACGCTAGGCATTTGAACTTGATCCTCTTGTCCACTGGTAGCCAGTGCCAGGTTCTCAATTTGCGAGAAACTGGCTGAAATTTCGGGATATCCAGCAACAGTCTAGCTGCTGCATTCTGAAGTCGCTGCAATTTTGAAGATGTTGTCCTTGGATTCCTAGATACAATGCATTACCGTAGTCCAATCTGGACAAGGCCAATGCTGTCACCAGAGGTTTTAATGTGTCCGAAGGAATAAAGGGGCGAACTTTCCTTATCATCTGGACTGGAACCATGACTCAATCAACTCAGTACACTCTGGACCTGAGGACGCTCTGCGAGGAAGGATTGCTGTGCTGCTGAAAGGTCACTCTGCTGGACTCCTTCTCTGCTGTGTCTGCCCTGCTGCCTGCTACCCTCTTGCCTGATGGTAAGAAGAACTGGACCTGCATCTCTACATCCCCAGAACCAATTGACTTGAAGGGCTTGCTGGCTTGCATCCTGTTCTGAAGTCTCAGGGACATGAAAGACGTCATTCAACCCTGCTACAGCCTCTGGACTCTGTCAACTGTGATTCCTGTCCTGCCAAGTGCTGCCAATCCAGTCCTGAGCCCTTGGGAAATGGTTTCCTGTTGGTTCTCCTGCAGAATCCAAGCATTTCCTGCTGTGCGCAGGTCGAAACCAATGTATCCGACTTCGCTGCATCGCCGAAACATTGCCCAACTCCGCGACTCGGAAGAAACACATCACCTACAATTCTAAGGATTGGCACAGACATCGCCTCCGACTGCTCCTTGCATCTGCTCCTCATAGTGGACGCATCTTCCGAGAAGGCACTGTTTGCAGTGGGCCTTGCGTGGCTCCTGTATCCGACCAGTGCTCCATCGTGGTTGGCCTGACTTTTCAGATTTGCCTAGTCCAGCGCGACCAGACAGCCCCGGTTGGCGCTTTAAGTTTCTAAACACTACATTTCAAGATATTCTATACAAATTCATAACTCCGGGTCTACTTATGGGATTTTTGTTATTTAGGTAAATTAATTAAGCTCTATTTTTCTAACCAGAGGTGGATTATTTTTGTGTGGTTTTTTCCTGGTTGTACTGTATTAATTGCTGCACAAATATTTTACACATTTCCTCCAAAGTTAAGCCGGACTTCTCTGTGCCAAGTTACCATAGGGTGAGCACAGGTTAATTTAGAGTGTGTATCTGACTTACCCTAACTAGGATTGTGATCCCTACCTGAACAGGGTGCATACCTTTGCCAACTAGACACCCATATTCTAACATGCCCTTTCGTGCGTTTCCCCACACCTGGCGTTTTTAAGGAGCCTGGGAGGAAGATGTGGGCTCAATGGAAGACACAGAATGGCAGGAAGCAACGGCAGGAACAAAAACCTATTTTGAGGCTTGGGTCTTACTGCAGCCAAAAGAGAGACTGTCTAGAACTCGAGTAATCCAGTGACCCAGAGTATCACAAACACAGATTAAATTAATCCAGACTGATTGAAATGCCCACGGAAGCATCAGAAAATCTGGGATGGTTGGACTCAATACCGGGGTCTCAGGCTAAATGTGATATTGCTCCTACTTGCCGAAACTAGAAATTTGCACCTTTGTCACTATAGGCAAATGATCCATGTAAGTGAAAGCAAGAGTGTATAATGTGAAGATAATGGAGGCCTATATTCAATGTTTAATTTGTTGTGCTTGTTTAAACAAATGTTACTCTGAAACTATTGTAAAATCAAAAATAAATTTATCAATAAATTGTGTTATTTCCATTTATATAGTTAAGTTCATCATGGTGGTGTTGGTTGATATTGATAATTAATTGCAGATTGAATACCAAGTCCAGAGTAGTTTTGAAACCATTAATGTGGTACCTCCATATAGATAAAAAGTTTAACCTCACTTTATGCCTTTCACTTTATAAATTGCATCATCGAACTCATAAGTATTCCAGAAGCAGTCCTCCACTGTGTTGTCACTATCATGGGTGATTTATAACAATATTCTGTTTAGCAATGCATAGAAGAGCAATAGTGATGGTGTATAGAACCTGCCTTTTCTGCGTGGTCAGACCAGGTTTTTCGTCTTTTGCTGGACCCTATATTTTTGCAGGCTTTAGAATTCTGTGCATTTTAACCCTGCTAACCAGCAGTAAAATGCCTCTGTTCCCCATTAAACATGGTTGAATTGGCATACTTCTAATTGGTATATTAAACCTGCCTGCAAGTACGTAGCATACGGTACAAATTGTACGCAAAGGCCTGATAGTTAAATGCCACTAGCAGACTGCAGCATCTATTGTACCATCCGCTATAATTGGCCTTGGCATCTGTAATGTCAGTCCAATTTGAGTATTTTGAGGAAACATCTCAAATCCTGGCTCTTCTCTTTCCCTCTTAAGCTTCCATTAATCTTGTTACCATAGTACAGATCCTTACAGACGTCAGTGCCAAGACGCCCTTGAGCATCTGTTGCACTTTAAAAATAGATATCAATGTAATGGCAGATCAAACATGGCTTCGGGCCTACCACTGTAGCCTTGTGGTTAATAGTGCAAAACATGCACTGCGACTTATGTTCCCACTAAGATATACGCCTGGACGGCCGAGCAAGGTGTGATTTTCGCCACGCAGACAGCTTTGTAGTGTGCACACTACAAGAGGCTCCTCTTATGACAGCAGAAGAGTGCATTAACAACTGTAAATAAACTCAAAGCAGGTAGGGAAAGACATGACATAAGCCCAGCAGTAACTCCTATCAGTTCATTCCTAGAAAGCAAGTGGTATTTCTTTTATTACCAATACCTCCATGCTTTTGATTAAAGTGTGGTTTTTGCTCCCTTGCCCAATTTTTAGCCATAGGAGGAAAAGAGTCAGAAACTGCGACTAAATTTGCAAAGGTACATGGTATGCAGCAAGTTTGTTTGCGTGATACTATAAAGAAGGGAACAAAAAAACAGTAGCAGCCTTAGGCAGTTTTCTTTGCTCAGTTTGAACAATTAAGTTATCAAAATGCAATTAAAAAGAACCTAGGGTCAACGTGATTTACTTCTGGAATGTTTCACTTTGGCAGTGGAAAGAAAAGCACATACAAGTGGACTGCAAAGTAATAGCCATCTTCCAATAAGAGAGAGAGAGGCAATATATTTAAAAATTTGACCTCATAAAAGGTAAAGATTGGCACAGTTCTTGAATGAAGGATAGTCACGATGAAGTGCAAATATTATACTTGTGTCTCTTTTCAAGACATTAAGAACCTGGATACTTCTTATAGTGTGTCAGCCTTAATTGTGTAGGGGGTGGGTGGGTCGGTCAGGCATTCAATTCTCCTGCATGCTTACAATGAAGGTTGTTGTCAATTTATATCAAACAGCATTTCATTGAGACTTGTCTTGTTTGTAGGTGAATGCTGTGTGCCAAGTAAAGTTTCAGCTATAACAAAAAATTCATACTTTTAAGACGTGGTTATTTATTTCACAAAATGGAGCATTGTCTGCCACAAAAATTAAACGTAGATGAGTTTCACATCACAAACATTTTTATTCCTGGGCTTCTTATGATGCATTCTGAAAGTTGTAGTCTTGGTTCGATTCAAATGGACTAAAGTGCCTAAAAGGTTAGGATTACATAAGTGCCCCAGTAGTGCAGCGGTCCCGCACAGCCTCTCTGTAATACACACTAAACAGGTGCAAAATGCATATGGTGTGCCCTCAGTTGCCTGTTGCATTTTTTATGTTCTATGGCTGGATTTCAATTTTACAGACTGTGGGGAACAAAGCCCCTTGTGTAACTAAGCCCTGGAGATATTGGCCTCCATGCTGGGGTTGTTCAATAAGCATGGCTTTCTTCTGCCTCCAACCTTTGCACTTCACCGGAGCTGAAACTTAATTAAGCAATTTGGTTCCCGCTTATGGCACCCATTGGCGCCATAAGCTAACAGCATTGGTCATGTGAGCCGCTCAGAACTCCTAGCCTGTAGTGTCCTGTATTCTACTTAATCTCTCCTCCTAGGGTGTCCAGGTAAAGGGGAAGAGAGTTTAAAGGTGTTCTTCTGTGGCATATTCGCTATTTAGGTCGATTAGGACCAGGAAGGTCTTTGGGCTAGAATCTCTGCCTTCTGCACTCCTTTCTGTTCCTCCTTACCCCTTCACCTCTCATCTTAAATCCAACTACTTCCATACAGAGGACTACATACTTCATATCTCAATTGCCACAATTACTGGATTTTTCTTATCAATTTTACAGTTAGTGGATGTCTGTAAATGATGGAGAGCAACTACGCTAGTGACCAAACTTGACAGAAGGGAAGCAAAATAGTTAATTTGCATGAATTTGAACAAGGGCGACTGAATGCTATAGAGAGCATGTCAGAGTGATAAAGACAAGGTAAGAAAGTGAGGAAGGAAATGGAAATACTAAGGATGTGAGAGAGAATGAAAGGATGAGTAACAATGAGAAATTAAAGGTGAGCTTGACTAAGGGTGTGAGAGCGAACATGAGTAGACAAGTAACAGAGGGAGTGAGAGGGTAACCTGAAAGAGTGAGAAACAGACTTGGAGAGGGGAAAAAACGAATTTAAACAGATCTAGACAGATGATGTAGACAGAAGGGAGAGGAAAAGGTAAGAAGGGAGTGGGAAACTGAAAGGAAGAAAGGATGCAGGGAATAGTGAATTACCAAGGATACAGAGCAGCAGCGTCCCAGTGACACTAAGTGATATGTATGCCACTATAAATGGAGGGTAAGTATTCAATAGTGAGCATTCAATGGGTCAGCATCTGATATGTAATCTGTGGAACAGTACTTGAAAGGGATATGAAACTGATGAATATGGGTTCCATGGCACACTACCTGACAGGCGAAAAAGTCACTTATAGACCAGTACAGTAACTACTGTGTATCGAGGCACAACATCTCCGACTGGCATCAGAATTAAATTACTTAAGACATTTTATCAATGAATCACTGCACTGTTGTCTGAAAACATTAACAGGAACACAAATTCCAAATGTCTTTATTCTGTGCCATAGTAGCTGATGGAACAGCAAAGGAAATGATGCAAGTGGTTCTCTGAGCAGTTTCTCTGAATACCATAGTACTAGCACAAGATATTCAATTCCCAAGTTCTCTGCCCTGATAATTCCGAAGGACATATACTCATGCCATATGCCCTCTGATAAATATATTCCATGACGTGGTAAATGTAATGACAGTTGTATCGCCAGTCAGACGACTGAACATTTATGCTATTTCTACTAACAAATGGACACTAATTGCAAATATTAATATTGTCATTTTTGCGCTAGAGAATTTATACTCTAGTACAGAAGCAGAGCATGAATTGGAGTATTTCATGAGTTCTCATTCTGAATTCTCTAAAAGCGGTGACGTTTTAGCCAATTTAGTAGGGAACAATGGTTTAAAGGAACCATTTTTTAATGAATTGTGCAGGGTTCCCTTCCAAGTCTACCACATAGTTATAGTATCATCATGTGTGTCCAAATGATTCAGTTGTGCATACAACTAAGAAACATCACACACAAACAGGTCGCTGCAGCACAGAAAGAACAATAATCAGAGGGAACCCTGATTGTGACCTGTCAAAATAAACACTTTTTGACAAGTTAAAACCTCCCTTTTAAATACTAATATGTCACTCATCTGCAGGCCTTGTAGCCCAGAAGGCAGGGTGCATGGTATTTAAAAGTAAAACATGTAGATATGTATTGTTAACATGTCCTTACATCGACTAAGACCAAAAGCCATTTTCACAGTAGAAAACCAGAGTACAGATTAAAATACTAATACTGTATCTCAGGAAAATGACCAGCTAGAAAAATAAATAACTATTTTTAATAGTTTTGAAAAATACAAATTCATTAGCAAATTCAGATTTTTAATAAATATTAAGGAAAGATAACTTTTAGAAAGTTACCCTTTAAGTGCCTGAACTGTCAGTAGGCTAATTAACATTGGCCTCTACCAGCTACCAGACAATATTTAGCCTTGAATAGGTGTGAAATGTCTACCAAGAGCAAAAAAATTGGCTGGCCTGAATTCCACAGAACATGTAGGGTGGGGCTGTGGGCATCCTTTCTGACACTACATGTCAAATTCTGCTCGACGGGACTCAGGGAAGATAACAGGATTCCAAGACAATTCTTGCAGATCCACTGTCTGGAAACTCCGCTCCAAATCACTCTCCCTAGCAGCCACCCGACGCATCAGCCGGACAAACAGTGGATACAAAAGGGGATGATGGACGGAACGTTTGAGCCAATCAAACACTCACCCCCAGTCAACTGATCTGGGTTTAATCCATCATCATTCTTTAGCTCACTCCACCACCCCAGTTCAGACATGGCCATATGCAAATCAGTCTGACCCTGTGCCTCATGGGAACAGTCCAGCCCGAACTGCCAAGCCATGTCTTCCCTGGACCGGAAACAAGCATCCTAGGACCGGTTTCTGGCATTCCAGCCGTCATCAGCCAGGCTTGCTTGAATCCAGTGGCAAAGTGAGCAAGGGACCCACGTCTGGGCATACCCCCGCCAACTTAGGGCGAACAAAGCGATACAAAAGGGGATGATGGACGGAACGTTTGAGCCAATCAAACACTCACCCCCAGTCATCTGATCTGGGTTTAATCCATCATCATTCTTTAGCTCACTCCACCACCCCAGTTCAGACATGGCCATATGCAAATCAGTCTGACCCTGTGCCTCATGGGAACAGTCCAGCCCGAACTGCCAAGCCATGTCTTCCCTGGACCGGAAACAAGCATCCTAGGACCGGTTTCTGGCATTCCAGCCGTCATCAGCCAGGCTTGCTTGAATCCAGTGGCAAAGTGAGCAAGGGACCCACGTCTGGGCATACCCCCGCCAACTTAGGGCGAACAAAGCGATACAAAAGGGGATGATGGACGGAACGTTTGAGCCAATCAAACACTCACCCCCAGTCAACTGATCTGGGTTTAATCCATCATCATTCTTTAGCTCACTCCACCACCCCAGTTCAGACATGGCCATATGCAAATCAGTCTGACCCTGTGCCTCATGGGAACAGTCCAGCCCGAACTGCCAAGCCATGTCTTCCCTGGACCGGAAACAAGCATCCTAGGACCGGTTTCTGGCATTCCAGCCGTCATCAGCCAGGCTTGCTTGAATCCAGTGGCAAAGTGAGCAAGGGACCCACGTCTGGGCATACCCCCGCCAACTTAGGGCGAACAAAGCGATACAAAAGGGGATGATGGACGGAACGTTTGAGCCAATCAAACACTCACCCCCAGTCAACTGATCTGGGTTTAATCCATCATCATTCTTTAGCTCACTCCACCACCCCAGTTCAGACATGGCCATATGCAAATCAGTCTGACCCTGTGCCTCATGGGAACAGTCCAGCCCGAACTGCCAAGCCATGTCTTCCCTGGACCGGAAACAAGCATCCTAGGACCGGTTTCTGGCATTCCAGCCGTCATCAGCCAGGCTTGCTTGAATCCAGTGGCAAAGTGAGCAAGGGACCCACGTCTGGGCATACCCCCGCCAACTTAGGGCGAACAAAGCGATACAAAAGGGGATGATGGACGGAACGTTTGAGCCAATCAAACACTCACCCCCAGTCAACTGATCTGGGTTTAATCCATCATCATTCTTTAGCTCACTCCACCACCCCAGTTCAGACATGGCCATATGCAAATCAGTCTGACCCTGTGCCTCATGGGAACAGTCCAGCCCGAACTGCCAAGCCATGTCTTCCCTGGACCGGAAACAAGCATCCTAGGACCGGTTTCTGGCATTCCAGCCGTCATCAGCCAGGCTTGCTTGAATCCAGTGGCAAAGTGAGCAAGGGACCCACGTCAAACAGTGGAGGCTGCTCCTTCTCCCACCTGGCGGCTAAGACCTGGAACAACACCCCTCTGCACCTCAGAGCCTCACCATCGCTCCAGAAGTACAGGAAGGACCTCAAGACCTGGATTGTCCATCACTAGAAGAACAGGGAGCATGTTCTCCCAGCGCCTCGGGACCCTTACGGGTGATGCAGCCGTGCTCTACAAATCCTGATTGATTGATTGGCTGGCAAAGGACTCAGCTTTTGTCCTACCAGAATTCTGTCTCTTGGCTTATTGTGGGAACAGTGGCTGCCTTTAACTGAAGTTTAGTGTTAAATGTTGGAAGACATAGAATTGCCATAGAACATTCCAAGCCCTCAGACCCCAAATTTAGTTTGGCCGAAGACTTCGGCCATCTTGAAAATGCCCAAAGGAGGTAGGGATTGCCTCGGAAAAGTAGACTCCATTGGTCGGGGTATGCCAGTAGTCATTCCCACCTACTTGTGAATGTCAGGCATAAATATGGCAGCTCCAGGCACCCACTTGAGTAAACTTCTGGACCTGCAGATGATCAGAAGAGGCCTGGATCTGCTGTTTGTGACCTAAGAGGAGCCCTGAAGGACGGTACCTACATATCTGAGATTGTCTGGCTAATTTCGACTTTTTAAAGATAGATTGGGGGGAAAAAACATTAACTGAGGTTTTGAGAGGTGGCCATGAGGCAGTTACCATTAGAGCATTGTATCAGCTGATCTTGGCAACATTAGATGATGATTTGGAATCTCCAGTAGGGATATGGGCCTTGAGATTTCAAAAGAGATTGTAACATTCAATTAATATGGTCCATGAAACCTTAAGGGCAGCAACTTTTAAATTACATTTCAGTGTAATTAATAGATTGAATTATTCGACACTCCTGATGATGTTGTACCAAGGGTGATGATTTTGCACCTAAATGTGATACTACAATCCTGTGTCACGACTTTAAACAAGAGGGGATACAGCCAAGATATGATACACCGATGACCATTACATCTGCATGACAGTACCACTTTCAAGTAATTCTGTGGATAAGAGTTATCAAGAGTGCATATAAGTTGAAGCACCTAAAAAATGATTTTACACTGTCCACAAGCCTTTTACGTTGCTCCTTCGTAATAGTGAGGAAATCACATCTTATGCACACATTGTAGACTGAGCACAAGTCAGAAATCAGGGTTGTAATTTGTCACACTCATTTCCTCCAGACACATTTCGAAATTTCTCTGGGTAAATACGACATAAAACGGCAACCAATGCATTAATCGGTAGGTAAAACAGAGACCCTGCACATTACGCCTCATTCCGAGGCGTGTTACTTGAAACAAGTGTGCATTTCTCCACATGCTAAATACCACACCCCAGAATCGGTATTTACAAAGTGCTTTAAAAACCGACCCATCTCCACAGTACTTAAAATAAACACCGCAGTCAAAAAAACACAGCTATACTAACTAATGCTAATTAACCTTCCTCTATACACAAAAGAAATGAGATGAAAAGAAATGAGGTAGTAGTCTTTGGAAGCAAGGCTAAAATTAGCAGAAAAGTGTTTCGGAAAACACCAAAGTAAAAAAGTCTTAGTATTTTATGACCGCAAACTAGAGAAACATTTAAACCATGAAAATAGAAGTAAGGCAAGGCAAGAACCGCTGTAATGCTCAGGAAACTCTCCTCCTTTTCCGATAGCCACTATTTCCCACACAGTTAAGTCTTGTAGCAAATAAACATTCCCTGCAGCTTAAAAAGGACTGCGGTTCTCCGAATGATAAGCATCGCAAATTACGTCTGAATAGACTGTCCAGTTTAATGGCCTTAGAGAAAAAACTGTTCTGAGAATCAAATGTTGCAAACGTCTGACGTTGACCTAGCCAGCACCCTCGCAGGAGTCATATTTTAAGAAAATTAAAATCTTTATAAGGTGTAAGTATGGTTTAACAATTTGTTTGCGGTTATTTTCATCTCGACTGGAATTCACAAGTGGTATTACGACTGTATGAAACTTAAACACAAGCTAACTGCATTTGTTCGAGTGCCTTTATTCTGTGCCAAACACTATCTGGGATTGTTGGTTACTATTGTTTCTTTGTAATTCGTATTTGTCTACGGCCAAGAAGCAGCTGTACATGTCAATTCCAACAGGAACATTGACAGAACATCAGTTAGGCATCGTCGCCCTGTATGCAAGGAACGTGAAACATGGAAACTAAACAGGGTCGACTGAGGACCCGGTGCATGTCACTAATGCAAACTGGAAGCAAATAGTAACGGCAGTCGGCAATGTATTGATATATTCTGTACAGTGGCAAGCAATCACCTTCCATCGACTTCTAAACATTGTGCGAAAACAGTGTGGAGAGTTGGCTCACAGAGCACAAACAACAAATACACGACCACCAAAATCCTTAAAGACCGAGCAAGAAATGTTTTAGGCCAATGACATGGTGGGTGCATTCGGAATCCCGGCATTACTTTGGGTCAAGCCTAGCCTTAAGAGGTAGTTTTTTGGGTTTCTATATAGAGGAAACTTTAGTAAAAGGAACAGAGATTTGGAGGTAGCCAAATTTAAGAAAGAAGGCGCCTGCAGCAGGAGTGAGTGTGAAAGAAACTAAGAACAGAACTATGTTAGTCGACAATCATTTCAGATGAACTACACTCACTATACCTCCACGGGGTACACTACTCCTCAGACTATGAAAAATAAATTAGAGCACATCGCCAATCATTTAAATTGTACTGCACCACAGGGAAATATCTTCAATGTAGTTTGGCTCCTAAAATTGTACTTTTGGGGGGGGTAATGGATGGTGTGGGGGATTCGAAGGGACCATGTAGGTCATAGGACTGGAGCTGCTAATGGCGAAGCGTGATATACCTAACCACAGCAAATCTAGGACAGCGAACCCAATAAGCAAAGGATTAGCTGGAAAGGATAGATCTTCATTGGCAGAAGCTGTAAAATACAGGGCATGCGGATGTCCACAAAAGCATGATAGACTAGGAGAAAGCTGGATGGGGCATTTTAAAATAAAACTATTAAACTGTAGCTGGATACAAGCGGTAAACAACCACTATATTATGCAATCATTTATGTCAGTGTTATTTGCATATATTAATCATATACATGTTTTTAAAACTGTCATATCCAAATATACTGGATGATCGATCAATGATGTTGAAATGCTGTCACGCGCCGATAAAATGTTCTACTGAAAAAAGCTAACCGAAAATCAAGCACTCAAAGACCTAAAATCACAAGGCAAATTGCAAAATACTAATCAGCAGTGATTTACAAAAATGAGGCTGGGGCAAATAAATTCGCACCCATCACTTTCAGTGTGTTAATTCAGTCCAGAGTGGTGCAATGATCAGGAAGATCAGCCTCCTATTCTTACGAACAGGAGTACAACACCATAACGTCATAAAGAAGTGATCAGCACACATTCATCATATAAAATATGTAGAAAAATTCTAATTAATGAAATTACAAAGTGTGCAGACCTCATCAACATTTTCCCAAAAAGGTTCCTTTATTCACGTCTGCTTTATAAAAAAACGTTTTCAAAACTTTTTCTCCAGTGTAGCCTGTACAATGGAACAATAGAGGTTTTTTTTTGAAGATGTGAATAAAGGAGCCTTTAAAAAAAAATGTGGATAAGTCTGCACACTTTGTAATTTCATTAGTTTGCATTCTCTACATATTTTATATGATGAAAGGTGTGTGCTGATCACTTCTTTAGAATAAAAATACTATAAGCAGATGAGCTATCCTTTATCTGAAGAAAACTTGTTGTGAAGAAAAAAAATTAAAAAAATGTCAGGACATTAAAACAGAGGAGGAAATTGGGTAGACGATAAAACTGAAACATAAAAAAAACACCTCAGGAGCACTTGTGAACTGCAAAAAAGCAATAACAGAATTCACGGATGAAATGATACACAAAATATATCCAAGTCATT
Source organism: Calotriton arnoldi (assembly GCA_963921515.1). Classification (NCBI taxonomy): domain Eukaryota; kingdom Metazoa; phylum Chordata; class Amphibia; order Caudata; family Salamandridae; genus Calotriton; species Calotriton arnoldi. The sequence continues at coordinate 315,666 of CAWUFW010002704.1, read as the reverse complement.
GTAAACATCTCGTGAAATATGGGGGAAGACTGCTTTGTATTTTGGTTTAACACGAACGGTGCCCAAATGATGTTCAAAAGGATCTTTCCCAAAAAAAAGGGGGGGGAGGGTTCCAAAAAAAAGGGGGTGGGGGGAGGGCTGGTTTAACATCAGCTGCCAAAACAGGCTGTGCGAAGGAGCGTTACCCTTGGGAGACGTGAAACAAGTAGTGGGAATGTCTTGCTTGACCTTTTCAGCTACTGCCCAAAAAAAGCTGCAAGAAGTGTAATGTGATCTAGAAGATATTCTGATTTGTGCATGGGTTGAGACGGCATTCTGGACTTCCTTTTTTCAATTCTACATTTTGTTTGTGTATTTACTTAACCGGAAAACTATGAAATCACACTGATTGCAACATACAACATCGAGATTCGCTATTTTAAAATGGAACTAGAAGCCAACATAACGCACCGTGAGTCCCAGAATTGGACAAGTGCAATAGACGCCGTAAACAGCTGCTATGCCGGAGACATAAACACCTGTTTTTTTGACATTTTGCTGAAAGCCTTTAACAGTGGCGAAAATATTCGTTCTGGCGACTAAGTTTAAGAGCGCGTCAGGTGTAGTTACCCCGTTCAATGTCACCAGAGGCTGATATTCACCCGTTTCCACACTTGTAAACTCTTCCAACTGTTGTAAGTCCATACAACGTTTTGATTGGGTTATCCACAGCTCCCTGGCTGCAGTGTAATCACTAGTTCACTCTCAGCTGACTTCCCAGAGCAGTGTGTACTGGGCCCAGTACCTTGCGGTACAGCAATGGAGCTCCGCGGGCTGCACTCTCGCGGGCGCACCCTTCTGCTGCTCGGCCCGCACCAACCCTCAGCCTGAGCCCCAGCGCCGTCTTCGCTCCCCTCAAACCTGAAGGGCGCCCTCCACCTTGTACAGAGGGTCACCTGGCAGTACGGGAGTTCGGACCTGGGGAACATCCTTAGCTTCCCCACCAAAGGGACCGCGCTCTCCGCCTTCTCCCCGCGTTACCTTAGCGGCTGCAACACTCAGAGTGGTACGGGCGCTGTGCCTCCTGAGCCCCGCCGAGACCCGGCAGCATAGCATGGAGGCCGCCATCTCTGCTGCACTCAGAGACACTGTCAGCACAGCGCGCATGCGCGAACTCTGAACGGAAACAAGGCAGGGCAGCACAGGCTCCGGACATGTTGTCCCGGGAGCTGCAAGCCTGTCCTGTGGTGCTTTCACAGTCACTTTGCCTTTGAGGGTCCCATTTCTGCCAAACGAACCAAATCCCGCCTCCAACTTCTCCTGGCTTTTAGCACGACCCCTCAGCGTGCTGTCAATGGGAATAGTTTGACTTGATCCAGCGAATCAGCGTCAAGTGGATCCCTCGATCCAGTCATTCTAATTATTTGTGTAGGAAGTGATGCTAAGTTTTATGTATACAATTAAATAACATGGTAAAAGAAAATTCACACGAAGTTGAAATAAAGATTATGTTGAGGGAATTGTGTTTTTCCTAGCATTTGCTAATGTAGGCTTCTATTTCAAAATGGTTGAGTGAATGTTTCTAAGGCCTTACCTGCTGGGACCACGGTGATGTCTCATGAGAACTTGTCCTGGTATATTATTAAGTAGTGGCATTTGAATTAATAACTGAGGTCAGGGCACAAGTTCTAAAAAAAGAAGTGGGGGGACTAACCAGGTTAGGCAGTATGCAAGTGAAATCATGACGTGTGCCATCACAGCGCATGAAGTCACGACGCCTGGCATTGCATGTGACATCACAGGAAGTGACCTCACTGGAAGTGACATCAGATATTAAGACCTCACACATATGATTATCAAGTATATCATGAGTACATTTAAGCGCCTTAAGAGATTTAACAAAAGAGATTTGGCATCTGGGTTGTGCCAAAAATGTGGCGCAATCCCGACACAAAGTATGGGCCTTAACTAAGACATTTATTTTTTTAAGCCGTGCCACAAAGAAATTAGCAACAAGGAAAAGCATGGCAGTAGATCTGTTATGCTTAATTGGTTGCAAAGCCTACATTTTAAAATATTTGATTGAGTTAAGGCATCTGCTGTAAAGGTGCCCACTAAATCTCAGGGAATAGTAATAATGGCGAGATAACTGGAGTTTAACGCATTTGTTGGAGCGATCTGTGTTTTGTGAAGTCCCACATTTGAATCAAAAGTAGTATAAGGTTAATGTGTCTCCTGCGAAGAACATCACGTAACATGCAGATGACAGATTTTATTTTATGTAGATAGTAAAGTGGGTTACTGCTTTTAACACAGAGATCCTTTTGTTTCATGCAGTTCATAAATTGTAATCCTTGTACTATAGCACAGTGAGCTATGAAGGACATGCGACTCCTACACCTTGTAACCCTGTCTCATGTAACTCATCTTCTACATTGATTTACACATGTACATGATTTATTGTAAATGTATAATGTGTATGTTACGTAAAGAGCTCTGACACCCTGCAATGGGTTGTGTAGCGCTATAAAAGAAATAAAATAGTGCTACTGAAATTGTTATTTGTGTAAATACTGGAACAGACGAACACATATGATATTCTTACAGTGCATGCATCTCTTATATACAGGGACTGAACAAAGGCAAAAGCATACCTCTCTTAAGTACTTGTGAAGAGATAACAAGCTGTGTGCCTTTGTTTCCCCTCTGTGGCATTTACATTTACTTGTGAGGTTCCAGGCTGCCTCCAGTCAGGATATTCAAACAAAAGGAGGCCTTAACTTCGGCCCAGCTGGAGGTGCAAAAAAAACGAACTCGCTGCCTGCTGGAATTAAAAGCAGACAACGTACAGGCGCTGCTGACCTTGTTCCGGTGTCTTACAACGGAACAAGTTCAGCATATTTCTGTGGGGCCCAAATTCTTGGCAGGGGGACGGCGTCCATCCTGTGAAAATAGTGGGTGGACGCTGTGTACCTGAGTGTACCTCCAACTTGTGCCCTGACTGAGGTGTCAGAAGTACGCAAGGGATGAGAACTGCATTATGTGAACCTGCGGGATAGTGCTGATTAATGTAATTCCAGAAATGGTATAGAGATTTCTTTAACCTGATTGGTCCAAATTGTAGGACTCTTGCACAATGTAGTGGCTGTGTGGGTTTTCATTGTATGTTGTATTATAAAATAAGCTCCTTCTTGGGGGTCTTCGGCTCACTCTCCCTTGACTTTTAGGAGACAGCAAGCACCATGTAGGTCTGCCCTCTGAATAATAACTTTAATTTATTTCTTTAGAGCTGAACTATACCTGTTTTTTCTTATTAATTTCTTGCATTTTATTTTGAGCTTCATGATAGTATTTGATTTAAATGGCTAATTGACTTATTTCTAACCATTTATTTGCCTTCTGTAATGATGTAAAACCTTAAATAAATCTTTATTGTTTAATGTAATAATTTGTCTCGTTTTCATTGTAAAACCCAAATTACTTTACATTCGCAGGTGGGGTCGCGGAGGGGAGAGGTATAATTTAAAATAACAAACTTACCTTCACCGGCCCGGTCCCGCATCGTCGGTCCCACGTCGTCCTCTGCAACAGGAAGCAGGCAGCTTCCCTCCCATCCCGTAAGCCAATCACAATGCTGCAATGGCAGTGTTGTGATTGGCTGGGATGCCGACCGCACAGGCGTCTATGGGGAGGCCATTTTTAATTTAATTTAATTTAAAATAAAAAACTTACCTTCGCCGGCCCGGTCCTGCGTCGTCGGTCCCGCGTCGTCCTCTGCAACAGGAAGCAGGCAGCTTCCCTCCCCTAAGCCAATCACAACGCTGCAATGGCAGCGTTGTGATTGTCTGGGACACCAACCGCACAGGCGTCTATGGGGAGGCCAAAACATTTTCTCCATGTATCCTACATGGAGAAAATGGAGAGTGCGCATGACTGGTTTGGTCGGCCCCAGAGGGCCGACCAAACAGTCGGGTCCCACAGCATTGGGCTAGCCACTCCTCAGCCTGTCCTCAAGCAGGCCCGGCCACCCGCTGGCCCCCAACCAAACCCTTCTGCTTTCTCGCAGTGCGAGAAGCAGAAACATAAAATGGTTTTTATAATACCATTTTATGTTTCTGCTTCTTGCACTACGAGAAAGCAGTGGGGCGACGCTTCTCCGCCCAAATGGAGGAGCCGCCCCTGTTTACACTGTAAATTGTGTTGTAATTTTGTAGACTGTGAGAAGTTGGCCTGGTATATGCTGTCCACTAATTATAGTGGGCACCTTGCACCAGTCCAAACAACCCCTTATTGGAGATAGGTTAAAGACAACCTTATTGAAAGCTATCCTAGTGGTAGCTATGGAGAGCAGCCTTCAGGCTAAGTCTTGAAGGAATGTAAAGCAGCTTGTTTTACCAGTCTATAATCTCTTGAGTGACCAAATGAAAGAGCACCACACCAGGTATATATTCAAAATATATGTATTTATTGCTAAACACACCCCTCTAGTCTCTTTATGAGGCTAGAGTTCGAAGTACATAAGTTATAAGATATTAAATCACAGTAATAGCACAAATACACGTTTGGGCCCTAGGGGCGTACCAAACCATATACCAATAAAGTGGTATGCGAACCACAACTGAACTAGACACTAGGCCTAGAGCCTCTAGAAGTGCTTGGACCACAAGGAACCACCCAAGGTAGTGACACAGGGGACCCACGGGAGACGCGTGCAGTGTAAATACACAACCGCGATACGCCGTTAACTTCTATGGAGAAAGTCGGGATCGGGAAAATAGAGGAAAGGGACACTTAAAAGAGTACTAGGACAAAACCCTTTGAGATCTAGGACTTTGAAGAGTCTCTACCCACGGGAGCACCGGAGTACTCGTGTTACCTCACCCAGGGAAGCCGGGTGCATAGGTGCCTTTCGGGGTCGGGTTTCGTCGTCGATTCGAATGGCGATCTGCTGCAAAGTGCTGCTGGCGGCCAAGAGAAAAGTGTCCGGGTGGATCCAAGAGTGGATCGGAGTTCTGGTGAACCTGAAAGCAGAGGGGACAGAGTCTGGGTCACTAGCCAGTGACCAGGAAGGCGATGGACAGATGCCCACCGATGTCGAGTGCTTCAGGTGCGTTGACGGTCGTCTTGACTCTTCAGCCACGAGGTCCGGGAGGTGTTGTCGGCGACCAGGAGCAGGATTCGGGCTGGTACACATTGTCTGTCGAGTGCTGAGGTGTCGGCGACCGGATTGGACCCAACAAGCCTTGGCAACGGCAAGTCTCGGTTAAGATGTAGATCGTCGATGGTGCAGACCCGCAAGGTCTGTGGAACTCACCCAGCGAGGGTAAGTGAGGGCAGGCCTGGAGCAACCAGGATGCCAAGTTAGAAAAAGATTGGCCTTCGTTAAGGGCTACTAGCCAACGGGCTAGCGACCGCGAAGGAGCCTCGTGACGCCGCACGTGGAGCTGGCTTACAGGACACTCGTGGAGTGGGGGCCAGTGATCTTCGGTGCAGGTGGTGCTGGAGGCTAGGGCTACTCGGAGCCCAAAGCACGACTTCTTGGGAGACCCAGAAGATGATGCACTTGCAAATGTGCTCGGTGTCCAGGGGTCACGGTCTCAAGTCACCCACGATAGCCACGGGCCTCAGCTTTGCTGTGGACTCAGGGTAGCCTCGGGAAGTCTGAGAATCCACCTCTGGTGATGCGATGACTTCGGCGTCCGACGGGAGCTTCAGAAATGCGAACCGGACAGATGCTTCTTTGGTGCCTGCCAAGCAGGGGAGTCACTCCTTGACCCCAAGGGAGATTCTTCAGTCCTCTAATTTTGTCGTAGAGCGTCGAAGGTCCAGGATTCAGTTTCAGAGTTTCGTCCAGGTATAATCTAAAGTCCTAAGGACTGGGTTCCTATCTTTATACTAAAGGTAGGGGTTGGACTACTCTGTGGCCCCACCTATGGGTGGGTCAGGGCAGAGGGGTGGCTACACCCCTTTCCCTTTGTCCAGTTCGTGCCAAAGCAGGGGCTGCAAGCCCCTGATCCGGTTTGAACTGGGGTATGCACTAGGGACACCAAATGTGCCCCCAGTGCAGGACTTCAAAGCACCCGAAAGTGCTCCCGCCCAGCCCCAATACACATTATCCTGTCTGGGGAGGTGGTCACACCTCCCTGGGACAGGAAACCTATTGTCCAGGCCTCCCCTGCCGGAGTTTCGTCCAGCAGCAGGAGGCCAGACTCGTGTCTGTGGCAGCAGCATCCATTTTGTGATGCCAGGGCTCTGGAAAGAAGTTACCGGACTCGTCAGAGTTAACATGTCTTTCCCTCTAGAAGGGTGGAATGCTACCCCCGCTGCCAGGATTGGCGGGGGGTAGTATTCCAAGATGTTTGACACCAAACACGACATGTTTAGGTGCAGCCATTCCAAAGTTAGCATTTTACCGCGAGGATATAATGCGCTTAAGAGTATATGGTCAGGCTGCACTACAAACAGCATCAGAGATGGTCTCCGAACGCTGCAGAGGGGCCCTGCTCATGCAGGGGCACCCTCTCACATAGGAACCATGCACTCTGCCTTTAGGATTGATAAGGCCTGCCTTAGGAGTGACTTATAGGTTTATATGTGTGTATGTATTTCGTGATATAGGTAACCTATATCACAGTAAGGGGTGCATGCACCACCTTACCCAGGCTGCAGTAGCAGACCTGTGGTGTCAGTTTGGATGGCCTTCCAGGGGTGGCATAATACATGCTGCAGCCCCTGGCAGGCCTCTGAGGTACCTATGCCCTTGGTACATAGTATACCATATACTAGGGACTTATAAGGGCACTCCAGATTCCAATCAGAGATGTGCCTAAGGCACATGGAAACCATTTTTACAGAGAAAGCAGATAGACTGGGGCCCTGAATAGCAGGATCCCAGTCCAACTAAGTCATAAACCAGCAAAACACCATAAAAAAAGTGGGGGCAACCATATAGTCAGATTCCACCTTCCTACATAGACCACATCCAGTTGAGGAGCAACAAAATCCTTGGGGGATTAACACTGCTCCCAGTCCTGCCAGCAGCACTTTAAATTTAACATTTTAGAAAAAGCACCATCTAAAGAAACCCAAATTTTCAAATATCTGGCACATTAGATCAGCAGTAAATAAAACGTAAAAATATATACACTTTAAACATATTGCCCTGAGCATGGTACTATAGTTTACTAGATTCGCAAAAGACTTTACATTATGTTTACTTTTTACCAATTGTAATGCATTTTTTTCACCACAGTGTTGCAATTTGGTAGTACCTAGTGGTGGACAAGTCACTGAAGGCTCCCTCACTCCAGCCATGTGACTGACTGTGGCTCGATCCAAGGTCTTCTTGCTTACATGCCAATATTTTGAAACTGGAAAGCAGGAGATTTTGAAAAAAAATAATTGGGGAATGTATTTTCTCATTGACTTATATTGAAGTGGAGTTTATTTTAGAATAACAAAGCCATTTTTGTCTTAAAAAATCGGGAGTCTCCTGCCTGAATCACATTTGTTGGCATGTATTTTCTTGGACTCTTGAGCCCAAAACAAGTCAAGCTTTTGTGTGGGTTCTGTGTTCTCGCCTCAAATTGTAAGCCTCCTTGGACTCTCCCCTGCACATAGCTGCCACATTTTTAGATTGCTTGTGTGTGACATTTCTTTGGTTTCAGTTTGCATATGAGTGACATCCTACTGTCATATTTATGACATTTCAAGTGACACTTTTTCACGAGTAAGTCAAAGCAGTGACCAGTATTTGAGTACCTTGTGTCAGTTTTCTGTTACTGTTTTCAAACATATCACACAACAATGATGCTATGCCTAACACAAGCTAGACCGTGCTCTCCATGCCACTGGAATAAAGCTATCCTGGCTGATGAGGGGTGAAACCCCGAAACCGGTCCTAGGATGCTTGTTTCCAGTCCAGGGAGCACCTGGCCTGGCAGTTCGGGCTGGACTGTTCCCGTTGGGCACAGGGTCAAGACTGATTTGCATATGGCTGGGTTCAAACTGGAATGGCATCGGGAGCAAAAAAACTATGGATTTAGGCCCAGATCTCTGTACTGGGGTGAATGTATGACATTGTTCTGCATTCCGTCCGTCAATTGTTCTTTTTGCATTTGTCACCCGAGTGGGACGGGTATGCCTACACGTGGGTCCCGTGCTCTCCATGCCACTGGAATCAAGCTATCCTGGCTGATGAGGGGTGAAACCCCGAAACCGGTCCTAGGTTGCTTGTTTCCAGTCCAGGGAGGACCTGGCCTGGCAGTTTGGGCTGGACTGTTCCCATTGGGCACAGGGTCAAGACTGATTTGCATATGGCTGGGTTCAAACTGGAATGGCATGGGGAGCAAAAAAAACGATGGATTTAGGCCCAGATCTCTGTACTGGGGTAAATGCATGACATTGTTCTGCATTCCGTCCATCAATTGTTCTTTTTGCAGCTAGACCTATTGGCATTGCTAATGCCTGTTAGCAGCATCGAATCAACAAGTAATAACAATGATAATGTTAATAAATAGAATTGAAGGTATTTGAATTACGAGAAGATTAGACTGTAAATGTAGCATTACTAGGCTTGGGGAAGTGGCAGTGGTCTTGAGAGTGTGTCAGTCACTCCTCTTCCCTTCACAGCACTTTGCTCTGCAGTTTCTCACTCTGTTAGTCACTTATGCCATTGTCCCTCTCACACTTTTCTGAAATCATCCATCTTCGTATCGCATACATCATCTCCTTTTACTTTGCCACTGTATTTTCACTGTCTTTCTGCATGTAATTCTTTATGTCACCCTCTTCACCATGCTCTCTCTCTCTCTCTCTCTCGCACACACACACACACACACTCTTTGACTCTCTCTGTCTCTCTCTCCATCTGTAAATACACCATTTTCTTTTCCTTAGTTTCGTGCTGTCAGTATTTTGACACCTGTGTATCAACATCACACTTTTTCACATAAAACTGTAATTACAGTCGGAGAGGCACGGAGGGGTTACTGGGCCCAACTTTTACTTCTGATGTCCCAGGGCCCGACCTACTATAGATCCTGCTCAACTGGGCCAAGTACCCCTACTGCCAGGGGCGTAACACAGGCCCCCGCAGCCCCCGCGGTGCGGGGGGCCCCCTCAGCACAGTACTCAGGCCTGTGAGTTGCGGAGTAAATCCGGAGCGGGGGCCCCTCCGTGTACCCTGCAGGGGGGCCCCCTCAACTTTTGTTATGCCACTGCCTACTGCACTTGACTCTCGGTGGTAGGGACTAGCAATTGTGCCTGGTTCCTCTCTTTGCATGGCCTGTTCTATAATTAAGAATGCCTTTCGGATGTTGGTAGTGGTGGCCCGCCCACAAATCCCACCTGATCAGCGTGTATTATACTTTCTGCTGCCTTTGCTAGGTGTTGTGCTAATATTTCCCCCAATATTTTAGCATTCACATTTATCATTGATAATGGGCGATATGATTCGCAATCAGTAGGGTCCCTCCCAGGTTTCGGCAAGGCTACTATATTTTCCTCCCTTAGTGAAGCTGGTAATACTCCTGTCTCAAACGCCTCCTTATACAAAGCTAGCAATGGCGTCTACAGCACATCCACAAATGTCTGGTAGGATTCAAGTGTCAGCCCATGATTACCAGGTGCTTTACCTGTGTTCATGTGCTTAATATCCCACCTGACGTCCGTTTCCTCTCTTGGAGCAATCAGAAGAGCCCTAGCATCCTCATCTACTGTAAGTAAATGTGCTTCATTCAATATGGCATCTATGCCTGCTTCATCACTGTTGTTGCACTGTGTATATAGCGCCTTATAAAATTCAGCAATTCAGTCTAATATATCAGTTTCAGCCGTTAGAACCTCTCCAGTGGCAGCCTTAAGAGACACAACAGCACTCCCACCTTTTTCTCTATTGATTAGCCATGCTGGCAAGTGTCCTGATTTATCCCCTTGCTCATGTTGGGTTTCAGTATACATTCTGTAGTCATGTTTCCCCAGTGGTTCCCAGGCCTCATCTAGGTCAGCCACCAGTTTGTGTCTAGTCTTCTAGGTCGCTACATCATGTGGGGCCTGCTTATCTATATCTCCTTTCTGCTGCTCCAATGCTGTAACCGTCCACCCCAGCGACCTATGTACCCCATATGACGTGGCCATACATTTCCCTCGTATCGTCACCTTGAAGGCTTCCCATACTACACCGGCAGAGGACACAGTACCTTCATTCACATCTAAGAATTCCTGTACTGCGTTCTTGAGTTCCTCTCGGAACACTTGGTCATATAATGCACGAGGCTGGCCAATGGCCAAGGAGGACACCAAATTTAACACACACAATCCCGGCTACCACCATACACAGCCGCTGAGCCCCACATTTACATGCAGCTGCTAACAAGCTGCCCCTATATATTACTTGTTCCAAGCAACCCAGGGGGGGAGGGGGGAGGCGGGAACTGTTCTATTTTTCTTGAGTGTAAGGATTCACGATTGTTAACAGACCATTTATCCTATATGTCAAGAACTTATTCATCATAAAGTAATGTCTGTGATAATAAGTATTAAATGCCAATAAAATATGGTTAAAAAAAAAATAATGCACGAGGCTGGAGCCACCATTGTGGTATCGGCGCCACATAAGCCTGACCTTCCTTCTTTCCTTCATGATAATTGTAACTGGGAACCCTGAGTCAGTTAATTCCCCCTGTAGTACTTTCAAGACACTTTCAATATTACTATCAGAGATATTAGAAGTTTCATCAGGCACTACAGATAGTGAAGTTAGTGAAGTTAGGTTTGTTTTGTGACATACTCTGGAAAAATGTCCTATTCTGCTATATAATTGGCATTACCATAACTTTAGAAAACCATCTTTCTTTCCCTCCTTCTGTTCTTCTTGGTTAATTTCTATGTTGTTTAACTTTCATTCTGCATATTTTGTTGTCAGATTTCTTATCTGGTTTTTCATAATTTTATTTCCTTGGTGGTACAGATTGTTCAAAGGCTTTCGCTACCTTCACCACCTACTCCAGTATTAGGTCTTTGAGTACTGGTAGTCTTTCCTGTATTCTCCTATTTTTCATGTTAATCTGAGTTGGTCTCTTAACATTAACATTACAAGTAGTAGATAACCTGAGGGCTGTCAAAAAGTTATCAAACATTTCTCCCTCCTCTTGACTCCTTGCGTAGAAGTGGTCCCTTTGCAGTGTAATACTCACTGCTGGTTTGAAATCATTTTCCAATCTCAACATTGCTTTTCCATACTCATATTAATCATCCTCCTCTTCTGGTGTCTCAACCTGCAGTAGTGTTCTAAAAGCACTCTGGGCTGTGAGCCCAAACAGTGAAGTAAAGTGTATTTTCTTCACTCCTCTGGCATTTTGCTAACATCTACAGCAGTCAAATATGTGTGCATTTCCTCCTTCTAGCATGACCAGGGGATGGGAGGATCACCTTGACATTGAAGGAATTTCCGAGGTGGGTGAAACTGCATTCTGAATATGTAAATGTAGGAATTAGATATTGATAGTTTATCTTTTCTTGGATAGTGTAATAGATACACTGATATAAATTGTTTACAACCTTGAAATGGATTCCCAAAATGTTGCTCTTGAACAGGGCATGAGAAGAAGCAAAACTCTGTAGTATATAGTTTTTTCCCTCAAATTGGAGATAAGTGCATTGAGCATAAATTACTTTCGGCTTAATTGACTAGGCACTTGAGGAGAAACTCAAAAGTGTCCCTTTCCTTCTGACACATATACTTCATAAAATGGCTTTATAGAGTCGCTAAAATGCATAGTCTAATTTAATTCTATTGGATTCAAGGTGGCCTTCGGATATGAAAGAGAGACCTGGAGCACCGTGCAGCCTGAGGTCATTTACACAGTTTCAGACTGAGTATATATATGCATCTGGGCACTCACCAACTCCCAACAAATACGTGGTACTAGAGGATGAAAGACTTATCTTGATTCCACCCCGGGTGGTGGAGTCTCGTACAGCAATAGAGCCGGTTGGATAATGAACAAGAACCCGCCTAAAGGTGATTATAGCTTCCATTTTGGATCATTGTTTGGAAGTATTGGAGGTTCATGCCATGTCTCACTGTGGCGATGTCTGTGTAAAGGGTTGATGTGGGCCAGATAAATAGCCTACAATCTTTGTGGCACCTGTAACTTGTGGAAGGTGTGTGCGCTTGCCTTCAGCAAATGATGGCAGCATATTAGAAGACATTATGTGCGGAATTCTACTCGCCAAAGCGTGGTGTAGTAATCAGGAACAATACAATGCACAGGTAAGTAGTTAAAGTATTTATTCAAGCATGAAGGTATGTTTTATCAACACTGAAGGTGTGGGAGCATAAATATGATATTGAGCAACGGTTCTCCATGTTTTGTCTTTACTTTAGTATAAATATACCTCCATGACTGTGCTTGATTGCTGTCTCTCAGTAACAGACAAGTGTATTTGATTTGTGCTTTCACAAACTGGGGTCTCATCCAGGATACACCAAGTCAATCCAGATGGACTAGAAGGAGCTGTGGGCAAGGGGCCAGTTGGAGAACCAAGTAACTTCGAAGCACATACCCGCAGAGGGAATTGCGTTTCCCGCGGTTGCAGTCTGAGGGGATCACCGGTACCTCGATACATGAGGTTGACTCGGCTGGATCCACAGAACTCAGAGGCAACACAGTCATCGAGACCTGGTAAGAAGTACCATGGATGTGTGTAATGATGTGAAATTATATGAAAGACGTCTAATGACAAATATGGCCATAGGAACAGTACAGTGCTTTGTACTTTGTTATGTGAAAGTCACACATGTAGTTGATTTTTAGTGGCTGGTGATGTGACAGGAAGCAGTTGCATTGTGACAAAGAAGATTCTATGTCAGGACCGGAGGCTCCGATTATGCTTCTCATTTCTTTACTTAGAAATGCTCAGCAGCCAATAAAAAACACAGTAACAAAATCACATGACCAACCATTAAGTCTCATGGTATATAAGGACCCAGCACAACCATAGTGTCCTCTTTCTTTGCTGCTCCGCAGCCAGTTAAGTGCTCTTCCCTTTATTTCTTAGCTACAAGAGTTCTCTCATTTTACGTGATCGCTATTTGCAGTGTGCATTTTGATTGCTGTATGCCGCTTTGTTGTAGCTATTTCGCGATTTGATGTGTGCCGCGTTAATGCGAGTATTCTATTTCAGCGCCACTGCTATTGTGGTGAGGTTTACCTGGCCTTCGGGGGTCGGTGTCCGCTTGCGCTGTAGGCGCGTTTTCAATTTGAGTTTCGCACGCTAGCGTACGCGCGTTCCGCATCTCGGTTCAGGCTGTTTCCTTGCCTGGTGTTCGGTGCTGTGTGGAGTGGGAGTCTCACGGGGAGCGAGGTCTCGCGTCTCGGTGACACGTAGTCCTCTTTCTTTTGCCAGCATCTGGCCGGTACCGCGCATGCGCGGCGGCCATCTTTGTTGCTCGAATCCATTCGAGCTTTAATGAATGCCGGAGCTGCGTTCCCTAGCTCCTCTGACCCCAAATATTTAGCGTTTAAACGCGCTCGGACCACTGGTGCTCCCCTTTACGCCCCTATCAATCTGGACTGAGTTGGGGCCGTACAATCTGCATAGGCTTTGCCTAGAGTGGTGGCAAGCCCGCCCTCCACGTCCTAATTGTTTCTGGAGACCCTCGAGGATCTCAGTTGGCTTGCCTGGGGTTCCACTCCCCCTGATTTATATCTTTGGGTATATCTAGATTACTTGCTGCCTGATCTTGTTACTCACAGGCATTCCTCCTGGGGGAAAATTGTTACTCTTTGAGTGGCTAGTATGGCTGAATTCTATTTGGAGGAGGACTATTATTATTATGACGAGGAGCCCTCAGGCTCCATGGAGCAAGACCTCGTTGAGGCTCTGGACGCGGGTGTCCAACAATCAGCGAACAAGGCCTTGGTGAGGGCCATAGAACCCCTTAAGCGTCACCTTTGCACCTATGCCAAGCAACAAGGCTGGCTACCTACTGCAGGCAATCGCCCTAGAGCAGCTAGTAGTGGGGGAAAGAACCCACACGCTGCAGATTTTGCGAGATTAGCAAAAGCTATGGCCGAACCGGAGTATACCGTCCCCAGCAGGGAGGCTACCATCACTGAGCTTCCCCAGGATGAGGATGATCAGGATACTTCATCAGATCCGTCTACCGACCAAGAAGAGGCCCCTAGACCGTCCAAGAAGGCAAGAAAGGAGAAGCACGCCAACGTGCCCTCTACTCCTAGGGTCCTCAACTTTGAGCCGACCGAGATCGTTCACCCAAACTCTACCGCCTGGATCCGCCCCAGGAAGTGGCCGAGTATCTCCAGTCCCATTTGCGCCAGGCCTTCGACAAGGACGTAAGGGCGCGCCTCCGCTCGGAATGTCCCAGGCCTGATCTGGCGGGCAAGGTGGCAGAGACCCCGGAGGTGGATCCATCCATGCTTACTTATTTAAAAAAGTACTCTAAGGATCCAAAAAAGGGCCTTGATAGATCATGGCGTTCGTGCCAAGACAAGGTTCTGGATATGGCCGGGCCCCTGACTAAGATCTTGGAGATGGGATTCAGGGCTAAAGAGTCTTCCTTAGCAATTGATCCCGAGGAGCTCATTGGGTGGGCTCAGAGAGCTGTGTGCCAATTGGGCAATGCCAATTGTGCACTATCTACAGAGAGACGGCGCTCCATCTTGTTGAAATTGGATCCCAAGCTGGCCGAGCTCTCTTCATCTGAATCAGGCCCCTTAGCCCAGGGCCGCTTATTTGGACAGCCGTTTCTTAAGGAACTAACTAAATTTGTGGCCACGTTTAGTGGGTTAGATAAGGCACAAGGGTCACTCAAGAGGGCCCGGTTTTTGGCAGGGCCGGACGATTCCGGGGGCGCTCGTTCGGCCGGGGGTACAATCAGGGCGCCCCGCGTGGTCAGCAGAGAGGAGGGTATCAGAATACCAACTCCAACTCCTCCTTCTACCCCACAAGACGTTCCAGGAACAGGTTCCGCAAGAACCGATATGGTGGAGACTCTGGAAATCAGCAGACTACCGGAAATGCAGGTGAGACTGATTCCGAGTTCAGAGGTAACGCTGGGGGGCAGAATAATGTTTTTTCTAGACAATTGGCGCGCAATATCGCAGGATGCATGGGTCTTAGAAACAGTTCAAGGCTACAAGTTAGAGCTGTACGAGCCCCCTGTTCAGAACGCTCCTCCAACGCAAATGTTTTTTTCCCAACACGATCTGACATTTATCTCCGCAGAGATAGACTCTTTACTTCGGAAAGGAGCTATAGTGGTCTCGTCTCGGCACCCCCGAGGTTTCCTCAGCAATATCTTTCTTGTGGAAAAGAAAGGGGGTGGTTACAGGCTAGTCCTAAATTTAAAAGACTTCAACGCCTGGCTAGTTTACAGACACTTCAAGATGGAGGGCATCCATCTTTTGCGTGACCTCCTCAGGGAAGGAGACTGGATGGTCCGTTTGGACCTGAAGGATGCGTACCTATCCATTCCCATTTTCTCCCCTCATCGCCGGTTCCTACAGTTTCTCTGGCAGGGAGTATGTTACGATTACAAGGTTCTCCCGTTCGGCCTCGCATCAGCACCGTGGTGTTTCACAAAACTTCTCCGCCCGGTAGTGGAATGTTTGAGAACCCGGGGAGTCCGCATGATCGTCTACTTGGACGACATCATTATTATGGCATCCTCCCCTCGTCTAGTGTTGACGCACCTCGAATGGGCGGTCACTCTCCTACAGAGCCTGGGGTTCATTGTGAATTCGCAGAAGTCGATTCTGTCTCCATCCCAGTCGATCGAGTTCCTGGGATTTCAGGTGGACTCTCTGAGTTGCCAGCTCCTTTTACCGGCACAAAAGATCAGATCGATCAAACTGGAGTTGAGGTCCGCCCTGCAAAAACGGACGGTGTCGTTACGCTCCATAGCCCGGATCGTGGGTTTGTTGGCTTCCTCGATTCAGGCGATTTTTCCGGGTCCCCTTCACTATCGGGCTCTTCAACGGCTCAAAATTCAACACCTCAGGAAAGGCCTCAGGTATTCAGAGCAGATTCCCCTCTCAGAGGAGGCGAGGCTAGAGTTGTGTTGGTGGTTAAACCACATGGAGGCCTGGAATGGCCGTGCACTGTTCGGATCGACACCGGACATAGTGATCGAATCCGATGCCAGCCGGTGGGGTTGGGGAGCCCGGTGCGGCCAAGTGTCCACGGGTGGTCGCTGGTCGCAGGAGGAGCTCGCTCTTCATATCAACTGCCTCGAACTCCTTGCTGGTTTCTTTGCGATCCACTGCCTTTCGCCGCAAAAGACGGATTGTTGTATTCTTCTTCGGATGGACAACATTTCCGCGGTGAGGTACGTGAACAAACTGGGCAGCACGAAGTCCCGCATGTTGGCGGAGATCGCCAAGAACGTTTGGCACTTTTGCCTGCAGAACAAAATTTCTGTGATAGCAGAATATCTGCCGGGTGCCAGCAACGAGGTGGCCGACTGGCACTCCCGTCATCTGCAGGATTTCAGCCACTGGAGGTTGCATCCCCAGGTGTTTCAAGCCTTGAACAATCTTTGGGGCCCATGTCAGATAGATCTTTTTGCCTCCCGTCTCAACAGGCAGATTCTGTCTTTTTACAGTTGGCGTCCGGATCCGGAGGCTCTTGCCACGGATGCGTTCCTACAGGAGTGGCCGACTTCTCTGTGTTATGCCTTCCCTCCGTTCGCAATGATCCCCAGGGTCCTGGCACGAACCAGATTGCATCGGGCAGAATTGATTCTGATCACTCCTCTCTGGAGAGCACAGCCTTGGTCCCCGGTCCTTCTAGAGATGATCTGCGAAGTCCCCCTTCTCCTCCCTCGGTGGTGGAACCTACTGCTGGACCCTCTACAAGCTCCTCATCCTTTGATGGAGTCGGGCCAGCTTCCTCTGGTGGCTTGGCGGGTTTCCGGGACAGATGGAAAGTCCCAGGCCTTTCAAGGGAGGCTGACAGGTTCATCAATGAGGCATGGTCGGCGAGCACTCACAAGAGATATTCCTCCTCCTGGAGAAGATGGTGTGATTGGTGCTCTCAACGGGAGGTGGATCCCTTTAAGGCGCATGTCTCTTTAGTTGTTAACTTTTTGGCTTCCATTGCTTCCTCCGGCCTAGCCTATAGAACGGTCAACAATTTTCGATCAGCCATTTCAGCAGGGCATAGTCAAGTAGATGGCAAACCGATCGGGGAACACCCGTTGGTGTGTAAACTGCTTAGGGGCGTCCGGATGGTTAAGCCCCCTTGTCCCAAATACTCGCAGTTATGGGATGTATCTATTGTTTTGAGGTTTCTAGAAGCCTGGCCTTCTAATAAATACCTTTCTAGAAAGCAGTTATCGGCACAATTGACCATGTTGCTTTGCCTAGTTTCTTGTAAAAGAGTTTCTGATGTTCGTGCTCTTGACTTAGTGGGGCGTAGATTTTCCCCTGAAGGAGTGTCCTTCACTCTGTCTCGGAGAACTAAATGTAACACTTCCTCGGTGTCTTACCCAGCATTTCCTAACAATCCCAAGTTGTGTGTTGTGCAATGCGTTAAGGATTACGAGGTGAGTACTGCAGAATTTCGAGCTGATATGCAAGGTCAACTATTAATTGCTTTGCAGAAGCCCTTTCACCCAGTGACTCCAGCTACCTTGTCACGATGGATGCGCTGGCTCATGGGTGAAGCGGGTATTGATGTGTCAAAATTTGGGGCTCATTCAGCCCGTGGTGCTATGGCCTCTAAGGCTTATTCAGCAGGAGTCAGTCTGTCAGATATCATGAACGCAGCTGACTGGTCTACAGAGAGTAGATTTAAAGCCTTTTATTACAAACCTATTGTAGATGTTGCTTCTGTGGTGGTGGCTAAGCTTTGAACAAGCATAATCGGAGCCTCCGGTCCTGACATAGAATTAAAAATTTGCTAACATTCGTGCCAAGAATTTTCAATTCTATTAAGGACACGGAAGCGAGGATTATCCCACCCAAAACTATGATGCATTGTATGACATGCTGTCTGATTAATCATGCTATTTTATACTGTATTTTCTTGTTATCCCACCCTTTCTTCTGCATTGTTGATGTTTTCACAGTAGGTGATGGACTGCTATTACGGGCTACTCTTTTATTGTTTCAGGTGCTGATAATAAATAAGGCCTGAATAATCGTGCAGCTGCTGCTGGGTTTTATACAGTTCTTCGTGTTTCCACAATGATGGAGTTCCTGGGCCGAGTCCCATGTTGGAAGTGCAGCCTCGTTGGGCCTTCAAGTTTGCTGGTTTGGAGACGTTCTCATCCGCCGGTTGTTCTTCAAGAGCAGGTCGTGATTGGACTTAACTGCTATGATTTCAAAGAAAGAGGACACTATGGTTGTGCTGGGTCCTTATATACCATGAGACTCTATGGTTGGTCATGAGATTTTGTTACTGTGTTTTTTATTGGCTGCTGAGCATTTCTAATGAGAAGCATAATCCTCGCCTCCGTGTCCTTAATAGAATTGAAAATTCTTGGCACGAATGTTAGCAAATTTTTAATTCACCATTACAGCACTAAAATAATATGTGGAAGTCCCACATGTTCTTGATTTTTAGTGGCTAGTGGTGTGACAGGAAGCATTTGCATTGTGGCAAAGAAAATTCATCATTTCCGCACTAAAATAATTATCTTATAGAAGTAGTGAAAAAAATGGGTAGTTGCTGTAGTAAATAGTGTGTTATAAATAAACATTATCTAGATGAAGTACAGCCATGTTCAATAGAAGGAACTCCAGCATAGATGATGATGACTAAACAAGGGATGGAGAGTGGACTGTTTTTGCATTTTTGGCATGAGTATATTGAACAGGATCCCTCATTCCAGTTTCCATTGAATTGTACTTTTGATTATGATACATTGAATTATCTAAGGGAATCAGAGGCAGTTTCTCCGTAAGGACAAGGGGGCCTTAACTGCCTGCCTGCCAGCAATTATATAGGACACATTATGCCGGCAGACAAAAGGTATACTGCTGGAGGCGTGGCTTACTGCCGTGACAAGCTGGGGCTGTGTATCTGAACTGCGCATGTCAAGTTGGCCTGTATTTTGCTTGTGGTCAGCCTGACACAGGGCCGGCGCTAGGCATGGGCAGCGTGGGCAGCTGCCCAGGGCCCGGCGTCTGCTAGCAGCAGTGGGGCCTCGCCCCTTTCAAGACTTCAGAGTCTCGAGGCCCAGGGGGCCCCCTAAGAGTTTAAATGTTTTCTTTTTTTGATCAATTGCCCCTGCTGGTCCCTCTCTCTGGGCCTAATCGCTGCATCTACATGATGATGGCAGCGATTAGACAGGTACTGATAAAGCGGGATTCTTATCTTATCTCACCATCTCTAAGAATCCTCAGGTCGCCAGAATCTTTTTACCTGCTGAATAGTGTGAAGGGAAGAAAATCCATTTCGGTTATGCAACAATTTAGAATCCAGTTGACCTTAAAAGACCACTGACTCCGAATTCAATTTTGTGGGTTTATTACAGCCAAGAATAACTGCACATGCAAGCACCTCAACACGAGGTTAAAGAAATAGATGGGCACTAATACAAACATCATCCTACGCAGGAGTCTCATCCGACTCAGATTAAGAAGAATCGTTAGCTCCAAAAGTATTAAACAAACGATAACTGCTCCAATCTTTATATTATTCTTCATTTACCTAAATAAGCGTAAAACCATTAACTGTCCCTACTCTATCACTAAGGTGACATACCTACTTAACGAATTTCCCCAGGCAAGAGTAAAAGAAAAGGTGTCATCTGTGAAGACTTCCTAAGAAGTGCACTCACTTAGCATTTCGAGCTCGTTCTAAGATGCTCCTTCCTAAAAATCTCTCTCTCTGCCCTTCTCTCTGGTCTACTCTACCTCCTCTCCTTTTCCCCCCTCGGGGCACTGTCCCTAATACAAAATCCACATACAATTGAACACGCCCCTGTCACGCCTCTTCGGCCAGGTCTTCCTTCTCGTACTTTTCCATCGAAACTCTTACTTCATCCAGGACGGTTACAGCGACCTTGAGTCCCAGGCACCTTCTCCGCTGAAAGTATCATCCCTACATTCCAGTATACTCCCATCTCAATGCCTCCCACCACCCTAACTCTTGAAACAAAGAGCCAGTCTTTTGCTAACGAGGCATGTGTCCTTGCACCTGCAACAGAAGATACATTTCAACCGACTTTCCCTCTGTACGAATCTACCAACTGTGCCCAGAGAGCCTTTCCAAGAGAACACCTTCTCTGCCTTCAAAATAAGCTAACATAAGAACGAACAGGCCTTTCCTTGGCGTATATGCACTCAGGCCTTTACACATTTTAAACACACAATTCTTAATTACTTCTTTAAGCATAGGCTCATACACTTCATATGCAAACATAAACTACACGTGCAACTTAATATCATACACGTTGACTACTGCATCTCAACTGCACATAAACTAAATCATCTATGCATCATTTTAAACGCATTTCAATGATGCACTACATTTGCATGATTATAATGGCACAACTACTCTCTTATTCACTCTAATAATGCGATTCAAATTACATTTTACTAGCCACTCATTTATATATGCCTGAATATATGCGGGTGCGAACTAACGGTGATTATGATGCACCCCTACAAATTTTACGAGAGCATGGCTCTCTATCAGTTCCCCCCTTTGATGACTCCTGTCATCACATCTTTTCAACTCCCTTGGAGAAAGAACCGGCCTAAACAGAATTTGTTGCCATTCTCCCCTGTCGGAATCTCTCCAAACTCTTAATATTTCGATAGTGACTGTCCTGCAGTCTAGCCATTCTCGTCTCATTTTCTCTCAAAGCCCTCTCAGCTCTGCCTGCTCGATACCACTTGTATGCTCTGATCAAACCCCACAGACAAACCACACAAACCACCACAATAATGAGAGGTCTCAGAACATAGCCAAGGAATCCCTTTCCCAAATTCGCAAACCAGCTTCCCACTTGACCAAATCCTTTGCCAACTTTCTCCCAAACTCCCTCTTCAGTCAAATCCGCTATTTTCGTATGGATCGTAGTGATGTTACTTATATATTTCTCCAGATCCTTGCTGTGGTCTGGTATATAAGTGCAGCACTCTTGAACTTTCAACATTTTACAGACTCCGCCCTCTTTTGCCAATAGGACATCCAAGTGTTACAGCAAACAAATGATGGACGGAATGCTGACAATGCAAACATTCTCCCCCAGTCAAAAGATCTGGGTTAAATCCATTGTTCTTTTGCCCACTACGCCACCCCAGTTTGGACCCAGCCATATGCAAATCAGTCTTGACCCTGTGCCCCATGGGAACAGTCCAGACCGAACTGCCAGGCCAGGTCCTTCCTGGACCGGAAACAAGCATCCTGGGACCGGTTTCAGGGTATGTCACCCTTCTTCAGCCAGGCTAGCTTGAATCCAGTGGCGCAGTGAGCAAGGGACCCACGTCTGGGCATACCCATCCCACTTAGGGCGAAAAGTGTTACAGCAAACAAATGATGGACGGAATGCTGACAATGCAAACATTCTCCCCCAGTCAAAAGATCTGGGTTAAATCCATCGTTCTTTTGCCCACTACGCCACCCCAGTTTGGACCCAGCCATATGCAAATCAGTCTTGACCCTGTGCCCCATGGGAACAGTCCAGACCGAACTGTCAGGCCAGGTCCTTCCTGGACCGGAAACAAGCATCCTGGGACCGATTTCAGGGTATGTCACCCTTCTTCAGCCAGGCTAGCTTGAATCCAGTGGCGCAGTGAGCAAGGGACCCACGTCTGGGCATACCCATCCCACTTAGGGCGAAAAGTGTTACAGCAAACAAATGATGGACGGAATGCTGACAATGCAAACATTCTCCCCCAGTCAAAAGATCTGGGTTAAATCCATCGTTCTTTTGCCCACTACGCCACCACAGTTTGGACCCAGCCATATGCAAATCAGTCTTGACCCTGTGCCCCATGGGAACAGTCCAGACCGAACTGCCAGGCCAGGTCCTTCCTGGACCGGAAACAAGCATAGGACATCCAAAGCAAGACGATTCTGCAAAACCATTGTCCTTATCGACAACATCTCTCCATCCACAAGTATCAACGACTTTGCTCTATTCATTGATAATTCATCAACCACAGTCGCCAATCTCTGGATCTTCACATCATTCAAGATCACTCCCAAACTTGGTATCATTGCTCCAAAGATATCTCCTACTACAGCTCCTGCACTCGTACCTCTCTTCACTCTTGAATGCTTTCCACCTTCCAAAAGCTCCAAATCCTCTGCATGGTAGATCTTTGGAAATATTATTCCCAAGTAACATGTACCATACCAGTTCGCTGGCAACCTCACATAAGCATTCCTTCCACACACAAAATACACCGTAGGTATCACTTGTACAGGACCTTGCAGAAAATTATTTGCTGAATCCTCCATAGTAAAAACATGATCACACTCGCTCTGTCCCACAGAGACCTTATCATAATAGGTCTGCACACGTCTCACACACAACTTTCCCCTTTGGCCCATATCCAATGCTATAGGACCATAACTTCCTTTTGTTCGGTGCAATCTCTCCTCGTCTGTCCAATCTACAGGACTATCTCCAGTGTGACGTGTTTGTGTTAACATTCTATATCTATCTTCTACCTGATCTACAAACTTCTTCTCTACTTCTGTTAATGCACATGTTAAATTGTGTCTATGGGCATAAGCTGTATCTAAAGTCAAAGTCGGTATGAAGTACTTTCCAAGTCTATCTTCCGCCTTGTAATAATCATACTTGTTCAAATGTTTATAAGCAGGAACCTCTGAAAGCACGGCGTCATAGTTGGAAAAGAAGTACTCATAGTGACCTCTCCCATGAAACACACTCAATAGCAAACTACACGAAATTCCATAAGTCAGTGGAAGATGGTGATATCTAATACCCTCATCCACTGAAGCTGGCAACTGCATACACACATAACAATCTTTCGCATCCATCGCATCTACATACTCATATAGCAGCTTGGCATACGCGTTAAGCTTAAAATCACTTCTAGACAAATCTACATGCAATCTACGACTCTCTTCTATTAGCAAAGCTCTGTCAGCTCCTATGTTTCCCTCCTTTTTGCTAGGTGTAGTGGGTGTTGGAGTCCCTGGCACCCCCTTCATTGCTAGCTCTTGTGGAACCACATATGAAACTACAACTACTATGATTATAGAAACTATCACACCCCCTATAAATGTGCCTACAATCAATTTGGATCTACGATGTGGATCTCCAGCCTCCATGATCTCGAAAGTTCTCCAAGTTCTGGATTTCAGCAACAAACACTCAAAAGTCTCTGTCTTCTCCACACGTGACTTGCTTAACCAGTTCGAGCAACACTCCGAAACAGCTGGAAATCACCTTTTCAACTACAGTTACTTATTTACATAGTCCAGAAAAAGACTTCCCTAAGCTCTCGTTCCTCTTCTGCGGAAAGTCCCTAAATTTATTCTTCCTCCACTCGGACCTAGGTTATCTTCTTCTTTAGGCTTTTTATTTACAACAGTTTATACTCAATCCACAATAAGATCAACTGCAAGCGCTTCTAGAACATGATACAAAAGTTCAAGACGAAGAATTATCATTTCATCTGAAGGTGGCTCAAATCCAAATGACGGAAATTCGAGTCGATGCAGAACCAATTCTCGGACTTTACTCAGAAGCGGGGGATTTGGAACCGTGAGGGTCAGTATTCCTTCGACTTTGAGCCCTGGCACTAACAGCACCACCTTCAACACCACGCTCGGGCTCTTGCTGACCACCTGCACTTACCTCAGCCTCCCCGAACTCACTACCCCCGGCATCAGTCACTGCGTAAGTCCACTCCGGGGTAGCGTATCTCTGGCAAGGTACTCTCGTTCTTTTCGACCTTCTCCGACCCTCTTGAGCCTGCTCTCCATCACTTGCTTCTGATTCAGACGTTTCGGACACTGGAGCAAGATCTCTTTCAGGTGCCAACCTCAGGTTCAGTCGCCTCTGTCTCTCAGGCCAAGCCTCCGCAGTTCTGGTCGTTCTTCCGCTTTCCCCTCTATACCCTGTGCACCACTTCCTTCTTCTGCTGAATTTGACTCTACTCCACCCACTGCAACACCTCCGTCATCCGAGTCAGAGTCGAGGTTCTGGTTGTCGGAACCCTCTTCAGCTTGCTCTGGTGCACAACCAGCTGCATCAGTGGCCCTCACAGCTTGACTTGTCCTCTCGTGTGGCCCTGCCACATCAGCTGGGTTTTCATTTACGAGAGGAGCTGTTTCTTCTGAGGGTGCTGAAACACTGCGGGTATGGGAAGCATGTACCCAGTTCGGCAATCCTCCACACTTCACTGCTGTGTTCGTTACCAGTATCACCTGGTACGGGCCTCGCCACCGAACGTCCAGACAGCTCTTCCTCACGTGCTTTCGGACAAGCACCCAGTCACCTGGACACAGGTCGTGGCACAGATCACTCGAGGCCGGAACAGCTGCAGCTTGCACCTGCTGGGACACAGAACGGACCACATCAGATAGTCCTTTACAGTAATCGAGAATCAAGTCATCAGTGATGTTTATCAAAGCTGTAGCTGGTACTGCTGGCAACCGCATTGCCCTCCCCATCAAGATCTCATGGGGGGACAACCCAGTTCTCCTATCGGGGACACTGCGAATACTCATAAGCACAAGCGGCAGGGCGTCAGGCCACTTCAGAGACGTTGACGAACACATTTTTGCCATTCTTGCCTTCAAGTTTCCATTAACCTGTTCCACTATCCCAGAAGCCTCTGGTCGATAATTGCAATGTAATCTTTGATCAACATTCAATGCCGCACAAAGCAGCTTCATGATTTCACTGTGGAAGTGTGTTCCTCTGTCCGATTCCAAAGAGGTCGGAAAACCAAACCTCGGGATGAGTTCCCTCAGCAATAACTTAGCCAGTGTGAGGGTGTCACACCTGCGTGTTGGGTAAGCCTCCACCCACTGTGAGAATACGCACACCACCACCAAAATGTACCTCAACCCATTGCACTTGGGCATTTCTACAAAATCTAGCTGCATCCTATTGAAGGGTCCTCCTGATCTTCCAATGTGACTCAATGTGACCACAGTCTTCTTTCCAGCATTCATCTGTTGACACGTAACACACCTCTGACGAACTGCTTCAGCAATCGCACGAAATCGTGGGTTATACCACGTCTGTCTAAACACACGCATCTTTGCATCTCTACCAAGATGTATCGGTCCATGTATTAGTCTCGCCATCGGGCTCAGCAGATTCTCTGGCAATACCGCCCTCCCATCACTGGAAACCCAAACATCCACATCCCCTCTTTCACATCCCGCTCTGACCCATCCATTCCGTTCTTGGTCTGAAACTTCATCCTGCAGGCGCTTGAGTTCCTCCCAAGTGTCTGCCATGGCCAACATCATGTTGAGCTCGGTTCTCTCTTGGCTCTCTCCTGTGTAACCCTCTGTAAATATGCATCCTTGTTCTGCACAGAAACGGGCAACTTCATCAGCATAGTTATTTCCCAAGGAAACAAAATCATCCCCCTTTCCATGCGCAGTGCACTTTACAACTGCGATTTCCTTCGGACATTGCAATGCATCTAGCAGTTGTCTTACATGTTCTCCATTCCTAATGGGTGAACCAGATGATGTCAAGAATCTCCTCTGTGACCATAACTGTCCGAAGTCATGAACCACACCGAACCCATACTGGTTGTCCGTGTAGATCGTGATTCGGATTCGATCAGCGGCCAAACAGGCACGAGTCAAGGCGATGATCTCAGCTACCTGCGCGGAGTGTACTCCTTCTAGGCAAGCGGCCTCAACCACTCCTGAAATGGTACATACAGCAAACGCTGCTCTCAGTTGACCAACACTGTCTCTTAGGCATGAACCATCGACAAAGAAAATTTCATCTGGGTCAGTCAGTGGTTCATCGACAATGTTAGGTCTCGGTTTGGTGCACAGTTCAGTCACTTCAAGACAATCATGGCCCGCACAATCTTCATCATCTGTATTCGGTATGGGCATTAATGTCGCAGGGTTTAAGACGGAGCACCTTTTCAGAGTCACATTCTCTGCGGCAAGTATGACTTGCTCATACCTCGTTAACCTGTTATTCGTTACTGCTGAGTCTTAGTTCTGGTCATCAACAATTCAACAGAGTGTGGCACATAAACTGTCAGAGGATGACCCATTACAATGCTTTCACATCTTTCAATGCTGACACCTGTTGCAGCAACGGATCTTAGACATCCGGGCAACGCAGAAGCTACTGGATCTAGAGTAGCTGAAAAATAGGCAACTGGTCTACGGACACCTCCATGATTCTGAGCTAAGACTGCTAATGCACAACCTTCTCTCTCGCAACAGAACAGTGAGAAAGCCTTGTTGTAATCGGGCATTCCCAAAGCTGGTGCACTGCACAAATCTCCTCTCAGTCTTAGGAATGACACCAAGCACTCCTTGTCCCATGGTACCGGATCACTCACATCCTTGTGCGTGAGCCTCTGTAAAGGCTTTGCTCTCAAGGAAAAATTGGGAATCCACTGACGACAATAGCCGACCATTCCCAAAAACATCCTGACTTCCCTCGGAGTGGTGGGCACTGCCATGTTCATTATTGCCTCAATTCGGTCTGGTGACACCTTCCTCTTGCCTTTTTCTAATCTGTGACCCAAATACTGTACTTCGTTCAGACAGTACTGCAATTTGCTCTGGGACACCTTGTGTCCATTCTCTGCCAAATGATTCAGTAGGGCTATCGTGTCTATCCTGCAAGCAACTTCTGTTTCTGATGCCACAAGTAGGTCATCTATGTACTGCACAAGAACTGAGTTCTGTGGCAATACGAGACTCTCAAGATTCTTCTTCAAGATCTGATTAAAGATCGATGGACTCTCTGTATACCCTTGAGGGATACGACACAACGTTAACACACGATTTTCCAACCGGAAAGCAAAAGGAAATTGGCTTTCCTCGTGGAGCGGTATCGAGAAGAATGCTTGACACAAATCAATGACAGTAAACCACTCGGCTTCGCATGGGATCTGAAACAGTATCACCGATGGATTCGGTACCACTGGACAACATGGGACAACTATCGTGTTAACCTTTTGCAGGTCTTGCACGATCCTGAACTTCCCGCTCGGTTTCTGTAGTCCCATGATAGGTGAATTACATGGGCTACCTCTTATCTCCTTCAGAATGCCTTGCTTGATCATAGACTCGATTACAGGTCTAATCCCTGCAATCGTCTCGGGTGACAAATTGTACTGGGGCGTCCTAGGGAATTCGGCATTCTGCTTAACCTGGATCTGTACAGGTTCAACCCCCTTGATCAGTCCGATCTCTTCTCCCGTGAAGTCCCACACCTCTTGTGACACAGAATCTCTCAAATCTAGTGGAAGTTCCTCCACTGTCACCACTGGATACATTTCTATACACAAGTGCTGATTGGCAACTTTGAAGGTGGCATCGTCATCCTTCGTCTGAACCTCCACTCCCCTAGGTGTGCAATAGATAGTGCAGTTCAATTTACACAATAGATCTCTTCCTAACAGACAAACTGGACTCGTATCGCACACCACAAACTGGTGTCTAGCTCGGAAAGAGCCTATTCTCACTGGAATCGGTTCGGTCAATGGGCTAGTTATCCTCTTGTTCGCCACTCCAACAACTTGGATCCATTGTCCCGAGAGGGGTAGGTTGGGGACTACTGCTGACCTCACAGTAGACCGGGTAGCACCAGTGTCAACCAAAAGACTGGTAGGATGACCATCAATGTCTGCCTCCACAAAAGGTCCTCTCTGGTCTACCTCCAAGACTGCTCCAAGTGTGCAGTCTTCCTCCCCCCTCAGGCACCGTCAGGCTAACGGGTCTGGACTGTACTCATCATACCCTTCGAAAAGGGGCATCTGCTGGTAAGTCCGCATTCCTTGCGAAATTCTCGGTGGCTGCGGGACCTGCACCTGTGGGTTATACGTCCCCCCTTTCGTCGATCTGGTCCTTGTCACAGTATTGACTACCTCCGGCACGGGTGCCTGAACCACTTCCACCTCCTGCTGCACCTGATTGGCTGGGTTCAAGGGACACTCGCGCTTCCAATGTCCAATCTGATGACAAAGATGACACGCAGTGGTCTTTTTCAATGTCGCCACATCCATCCCCGTCTTGGGATCTATAGGTTTCCTTTTCCCTGACCTTGCCCATTTTGGTTCCCTTGGTAGTTTCCCTGTCTTCTTCCCAGCGTCCCTCCGCTAGGCTGGACCTGAGCTGTTTGCATCTGAACAAGCATCAGTTTGTCCTTTAGCTTCCGGTGCTTCGAGTCTACTTCATCACTACAGTACCTCGCATACCGCAAGATTTCATCTACCGGCTTGTTCTGCCAGCAGATCAAATGGTGCTGTATCATGAGGCTAACCTCTGATCTCAATCCCAAGACAAACTTTGAGACAAACTGTCCCATATCCTTGGGGTCTAAGGTATCTAGTCCACTATACTGTTTAAAAGCTTGCAGGAGTCTTTCATAATATTCATGCACTGTCTCCTTGGGTTCCTGCACAGTTCGATCTATCTTAACCCAATCGATGTCTTGAGGCGAGATCTTCAACTTCAAACATGTAATCACTTGTTCAAACTTTTTCATGACAATAGGTGACGGACCATTTGTAACAGCGTCCCTTTCAGGTTCGAAGGTCGGCCACTGAACTGCAATTTTACAAGCTGTCCACAAATCTCCTGGTACCACTATATCAAACAAGGTGTTCAAATCAATCCACAATACCTTCGAAATTTTAACAAAACGCTCGACTTGTTTGTACCACTCTACGGGTTTTTCCCTCAGCCGAGGAAAATCATTTGTAAATGCAGCCAAGTCACCTCTACTCCATGGTACATGCACGTACCCTCCGTTCTGTACTTCCCGTAAAGGATAGTTCCCTACGCCCGTACTCCCTCCCCCCGGAGGCGGCGTTTCTCCTACAGTCTTTTTGGCAATCTTCTTCTTTGACCACCTTTCCTCCCATTTATTTAGCATTATCCATATACGCATCCCTACAATCAGGTCTTTAGTATGCGTCCTTAATCCTGTGACCCTTTTCTCCTCCAGTTCTTGATCACTATATTGCAACCTATGGGATCCTTGCAACGATTTCGTTTTATTCGTATCCACCTCATATTTCTGTCAATTTCTCATGTGCGGCCCTTGTTTTACGAGTCACATCCTTTGCTACAAAAAGCAGCTCGTCTGGCTCATAGATCTCTATTCTCTCCAAAGGCAGGTTCCCACTAATCATTTCAGCTACCTCTGCCTTTAGTCTCACTACATCAAGCAACCTTGCCTTCACGGCACTCCTCAACATTTCTTGACAAGCCGCACCATTTCGCTCGTCATAATCACTGCTTTGTTCTCGTGGCTTGCTCTCTTCTATCGTATTCCTGGAACCTAGTCTGTTTCCTAAGTTGTCTTGCTCCACATCTCCTGGCATTCTATCGCTCTGATTCCTTACAGGTGGTACCCACATTCTCAAAGCTGACCTGGACTCGACCAAAGACCCTGGTCTTATTGGTCTCACATCCACCTGTCCACTAGAGGAGTCTGCGGTGGCTGGCAGTGGCGTGCTCGCTTCTGTGGGCTTCGGAGAACGGACCATTTGTACCTCTACGCCATTCCCTCCAACGCTGATCCCCTCTCTCCCTGTCATCTGCATTAGACTTCCTTCACTTACTCAATCTGGGTCATACACCGATACTATAGGACCAATGGTAACAGGTACCGTCAGGGAGTCCGGCAACCGCATATTCCCCATGGAAGACTATGTTCCTACTCCCTCCGTTCCTGTGGAGATTTTTCCCACTACTCTCACATTTGTCTGATTCTGTGACTCGCCCATCCCTCCTGCCACAATCGAATTTCCTTTGCTATATTCTGGATTCAATGGAGGTGGTCTCTCTGACAGCAGTCTGTCTAACAAGCTGTCATCCGTATCACTGTCGTCTTCCTCTGCACTCTTTTCCTGCGTGCCTCCCGTTTTCTCTATCAACGGATATAATCTATCCCCCTCAATTGTTTCCACTCTCCACCTTTTCTCCAGTGCATCCCATCTCGCATCTTGAAATGCCCTGATCAACTTCTTCACCCTTTCCTGGCTTCTGTCTCTCTTCCTGTCATATGCTGCTCTAATCCATGCATGTAGCACCTCAAACTGTGTAGGTCTAGGTAGTGGTCGCAAGGAAGACATCACAGATTTCAACTGGTATAACACTTCCAACCTGAAAGTACCATAGCGTGGGAAAGTCAATTCTCCTTCTCCTTCTGTCATTTTATGCCAATTCTCAAGCCAAATTATAGTATGTAATCCTACATTCTTAGCCATGTAATGTGCTGGCGTATCCTCGGGAGGGGCTTCCTCTCCTCCCCGAGTAACCACATGTCTATCACCTCTACAGAATTCTCGTAAAACTTTAAAACATTTCATGATGAAGCAGATTTCCGTTCGCACACAAAATTTTGTTTTTACTTCCTGATTTCAATCCACCAATGCCAGCACGGCTCACACCAACCGGCCTATCGCAGCGCGGCACTGTCTGACGTCACTCTTCCTCCGCTCGCAGCAGTTCCCCTCCTTCTCAATTCACCCTTTCTCGCTCGCACGTGTTCCAATCACACTCTGAAGTAACTGTCTGTCCTACCGGACAATCACCTCTCTGACTGTCGGTCCACCAATGACCGGACAGCCTCTCGAAACTGTTGACCTCAATCTGGCAACTGTCTGTCCGCGAACGACCGGACAATCACCTCTGACACAATCGATAGGATCCAAACGCTCAATGTTCTGCACACAACAACCTATGACCAGCGTTGGTTATTCTCACACTCACACATATGCTCCCTATCTTCAGTGGGTTAATCAACAACGTCTCATGACCCCCACAACCTCTGGTCAACAATCTCAGCTCTGGGTGTCTTCTACACCACAATCTATTATCCCGGGATATCGAATCAAATCTCTCCGCCCCGCGCGCGCTCACGGTCTGATCCTCAATCACACGACTCTCATTCCAACTCCGCAAGACATCACACAACAATTAAACACCGCAATCTAACAAGCATCACCCTGTTCATACTCACTCTACCACGAACTGCTACTTCCGCCGCACCGTCACTCTCCGTCAGTTCACATCGACCGCCGTCGTCCTCCTCTTACGATCCACTGGATCACCATCACTCGGGCTCTATTGGGCAAATAGTCTCTTATCCTAATCTAGATCTCCCCTTACTATCAGAGGAAACCATCCTACTCTGCTACCAACTGATAAAGCGGGATTCTTATCTTATCTCACCATCTCTAAGAATCCTCAGGTCGCCAGAATCTTTTTACCTGCTGAATAGTGTGAAGGGAAGAAAATCCATTTCGGTTATGCAACAATTTAGAATCCAGTTGACCTTAAAAGACCACTGACTCCGAATTCTATTTTGTGGGTTTATTACAGCCAAGAATAACTGCACATGCAAGCACCTCAACACGAGGTTAAAGAAATAGATGGGCACTAATACAAACATCATCCTACGCAGGAGTCTCATCCGACTCAGAATAAGAAGAATCGTTAGCTCCAGAAGTATTAAACAAACGATAACTGCTCCAATCTCTATATTATTCTTCATTTACCTAAATAAGCGTAAAACCATTAACTGTCCCTACTCTATCACTAAGGTGACATACCTACTTAACGAATTTCCCCAGGCAAGAGTAAAAGAAAATGTGTCAGCTGTGAAGATTTCCTAAGAAGTGCACTCACTTAGCATTTCGAGCTCGTTCTAAGATGCTCCTTCCTAAAGATCTCTCTCTCTGCCCTTCTCTCTGGTCTCCTCTACCTCCTCTCCTCTCTCCTCCCTCGGGGCACTGTCCCTAATACAAAATCCACATACAATTGAACACGCCCCTGTCGCGCCTCTTCGGCCATGTCTTCCTTCTCGCACTTTTCCATCGAAACTCTTACTTCATCCAGGACGGTTACAGCGACCTTGAGTCCCAGGCACCTTCTCCGCTGAAAGTATCATCCCTACATTTCAGTATACTCCCATCTCAATGCCTCCCATCACCCTAACTCTTGAAACAAAGAGCCAGTCTTTTGCTAACGAGGCATGTGTCCTTGCACCTGCAACAGAAGATACATTTCAACCGACTTTCCCTCTGTACGAATCTACCAACTGTGCCCAGAGAGCCTTTCCAAGAGAACACCTTCTCTGCCTACAAAATAAGATACATAAGAACGAACAGGCCTTTCCTTGGCGTATATGCAGTCAGGCCTTTACACATTTTAAACACACAATTCTTAATTATTTCTTTAAGCATATGCTCATACATTTCATATGCAAACATAAACTACACGTGCAACTTAATATCATACACGTTGACTACTGCATCTCAACTGCACATAAACTAAATCATCTATGCATCATTTTAAACGCATTTCAATGATACACTACATTTGCATGATTATAATGGCACAACTACTCTCTTATTCACTCTAATAATGCGATTCAAATTACATTTTACTAGCCACTCATTTATATATGCCTGAATATATGCGGGTGCGAACTAACGGTGATTATGATGCACCCCTACAAATTTTACGAGAGCATGGCGCTCTATCAGTACTTAAAGTGCCCTGACGTGCGCGGCGCCCTGCCCCTGTATGAATGAAAAGCAGGATATCCTGCAGGGCGCACACCAAAGGATA
Source organism: Calotriton arnoldi (assembly GCA_963921515.1). Taxonomy (NCBI): domain Eukaryota; kingdom Metazoa; phylum Chordata; class Amphibia; order Caudata; family Salamandridae; genus Calotriton; species Calotriton arnoldi. The sequence continues at coordinate 282,918 of CAWUFW010002704.1, read as the reverse complement.
GAATTACGTCCCGTCACATGAAAACTGCTCACCTAGGATGAAGGAAGACTCGGAAAGGAAGCATAGAGGTGAGAAAAAGGGTAAGACAAGCGGAATAAAGTGAGATGGGGGGAGCAGATAGGTGTGAGTATGGCAGTGAGACAATGGGTGCAGGCAGAGGAGCAGACACAGCATATACGAGTGGCTGGAGCAGGGCTTTAAGTGTCTTAGACCCAGCAGTAAATTAGAACGGACATTGAAACGGGCCCCCTATCTGGTCCTATTCTCATGTCCTTACTTGACCTGCAAAAAAACTGGTCTAGTTCTGCACGATGAAGGTATGACACGTTTGCAGGGTCTGACTGGCTTATAGGGCAATCAGGCTGTGCCCGACGATCTAATCTGTCAGGTCTGTATGTAGGTTTTTTTTGGCTGTTTATTGGCCTGCTTTATGGTCATATGAGCTTACTGTTGATTTTTGTGATACTAAAACAAACATTGCTTGCATAAAACTCAAATCTATGCAGTCTTCCATACCTTACAAAATCGTATTCAGCATGTCTTTACAAGATAAAAACTGCTCTAATTTGCAAATATGAAACATTTTTCTAGCTGCCTAATTCACTAATGGGGGCCACTTTTATTTTGGTGGTGGGGCCTATTTCCTGTCCCTGTCTGACAATGCATGTTAGGGTAATACATGGCAGCAAATTAGTTCCTGTTTGTGGTTCACATGCTTCACTTGATCTTGCATTCCTTAAGAATTCTAGGTATTTCCAGGATGTGTGTTTCTGTATTTTGTTTCACAGCATATTACTCTTGTATGGCGCCTCCAGGTGTTTATAACAGGCTACAATTGAGAGCTTTGGAGTTGAGGCTGAAGGCAATACAACTTTCTCACTTTGCCTGCCTGGGGGTCAAAAAGGTGTTCAGAATACATGATCATGCAATACATGGCCTCTCTGCAGAGAACACAGAGCAACAGTACTCTATTCCAGTTGCAGTTGTGATTCTGTGCAAATCTGTGTGAAGGAGGTACTCAGTGGTCAAAACAGTGACAAGGTGAAAGTAGAAGAATTTATTGTTGTTACTCATTTATCCTAAACAGCTAACAACCATTGACAAAATCAATACTCCTGCCTGTTTTTAGGTGAATGTCAGTTGTTGTGTTATATTTCTGGATTGAATCACGGAAAGCCCAGAGAGGAAACAAAGTACCAGTCAGATTGAACTCTATGGGAATCACAGAAATTTAGATTACGTGTTTAAGCTACACCCTTAATTACATAGACCACACCCTTTTTAGAGACCCACTCATTTTTTTCAGCCCTAGGCTGGCAGAAAGGGAGACAGGGAAGAGGAGAGATGAATGTAATGGGCAGAATCAATGCGAACAGGCTGGTAGAGAGATGAAGAGATGAGGTGAAGGGCATTACATTCAAAAGACAAAGATGCAAGAGGGGTAGAATCCACGCAAATTGGTAGGAGACAGGGAAACTGGTGAACTTTGAAATGCAGAGGTTCCTAATGAAACTTTCAATAATTTGTTGTGTGCCAGGCAAGCCTCATCCTTCCTAGTGGTTTTGGGGTTTCACCCTCCTCAAGAATACTTTGAAAAATGGCAGAAGATAGTATTTTTGGCCCATTTTCCATAAAAAGTGGTCTAGAGGTTACATGTGTGACCCATTCTTACCAGTTTGCACCACCTTCTTGTGCCTCATTGTCATGTAAGAGCTGCACTCCTGTCTTTTCCCTTCTTTAATCCCTACTTTCCCAAATGCTCCATTTTACCCTTTCAATCAACACACTTTCCTGTCTGCAACATTCGCCCCCATTAATAACCTTTCTTTATTGTGTACTGTTCTCTAGTGCGCAACATTCTGCTCTCTAAGCTCCTTTTTTAGAACACCATTACAATCCCATGTGTACTGTGCCTGTGTTGTCTCCTCTCTTCATAGTGGACAAAACAGGAGCATGCGCCATTTGCATGTGGATCTTATTGTAAACATTGCTGCTAAATTAGGTGAAAATTCTTTTTGCAACTATTTCTGGCATAATTGCAATGGTCAGCAGGTCACTAGTTTGAATTGGCTATTAATAAAACATATTTTTAAAGCGGCAAATGTGTGAAATTAAGCGATTTATAAAAAATGTATTGTTCCATTTACTTTTCTTTGCAATTGAAGCATTTCCACCCCTTGGGATGTGTTCATACTCAAGTGTAGACATTGTCAGCCTAAAATAGTTCAATCAAATGAATATATGTCTGCTTTATACCAAGGGCTCTCACTGTTTTGCAGAAAATATATATTATGTTCAAACTCGGAAACAGGAAATACTGCAACACAGGAGGTGCACTTCATAAAAAGGTTCTCTCTTTGTACAACACTCCTTACGTTGATTCCAGAATCCTATACCTGTGCCATCCGAAACTTTAGATGTCCCTGATTGGAGGGAGATCCTTCTCCTTTCTAGATGTGCAAGACTGGAACTCTCTCCCTCTTGAACTATGGTGTAACTTCAATCTTTTGCAAAAACACTTAAAACTGTCCTTTCTCCACATTAGTAAAGTCTGCACCTCTCCTTTGGAGCTCTCTTAGTGCTAGGATTCCTGATTAGCATATCATTTTCATTTATCCCATTCAATAGAACAATAACTAATTTTAAATCATTTAATGTATTTCTACTTAATAGAGATGTAAAATATATGTACGCATTTTATAAGTATTATTAATTATATTTTTAACCATTTTATTCCTATCCAAACTAAGTAAGTAGCTTCTTGCAAAGCGGCATCAACAATGCCATATAATCTGTAATCTCTGAATAAACTGCACATTTTACAAAAAGCAGCAGCTAGTCTTTTAATAAGAATTCCAAAGTTCAAATCTGTCTCACATGTATTGTTGGAGCTACACTAGCTTCCCATTAGAAAGGGAGTAGCCTTCAAGGCACTGTGTACTGAGCACAACATAGGTCATGAGTACCTTAAGAGACAATTCATATGGTACACACCTAGGGGAGCTCTTCAATCAGCCCCCTCGAGAACAGTGCAAACACCTAAAATAAACAAAGCGTCCTAGGGTGGCAAAAGCTTTATCTCCTTACTTGCAAACTTTGAAACAAAAACCCTTTGCATTTCAAAGCCCAGTCAAATTTTATCTGTTATAAAAAACAACTTAAAACCTGGCTTTTTTCAACTATGTTGCCGAATTAGCTTTATTTACTGTTACAGCTGCAGAAGCCAGCGCCAAGACGCCATTGGACATTGGCACTCTCTATAAACAATATCAATATATTTAATGGCCAATTGAAATTACTTCCTAGGATGTCACTTCCCGTGAAGTTAAATCTTGTTCAAATTATTGGGGCCCCGCATGTTCCTATTCTGCCCAGGGCCCCATGAATCCTAGGACCGGCCCTGGCCTGACATGTGCAGTTCAGGCTTTCCCAGTCATCAGTGTCTGTGAGATGGGGAACCAGACACACAGCCCCATCGGTCTCGGATGGAGCGCTGTGTTCATCTTTCCCAGCCAATCCTCACAGTGCTCCTATGCTGTTAACTATTATAAACAGCATGAGAGCACTGTTTTCAATGGCTTTAGGTGCATGGTGCTAGTTTCCCCAGGCACAACATGCAGAGCTCTTCAGTGCAGCAGACAGACAGAGCAGTGAATTTAAAAGAGTCGGCCCGCGGTGTGGAAAGAAGATAAGGTAAGGTGATTTATTTTTAATAGTTTGAGTCCTGTGTAATATTAATGTAAATAGTGCTCATTTTAAGTGCTCCATACTGTGAGAGATCAAGTTTGCGCTATGTAAATACCGGGGGAAAAACAACAAACGTGTAGCAGCTGCATGCTTCTAATGGCTTTGTGACATCAACATGTCTCATTTTTGATGTTATAAGGCCATTTGAAGCATCATGCAGCTGCTACATGTCTGTTGTTTTCCCCTGGTATTTACATAGCGTGAACTCGATCTCTCACAGTATGGAAGAGCTTAACATGAGCACTAGTTACATTTACATCTGTAAAGGTAACTAGTGCTTCTCATGTTAAGCGCTCCAATACTGTGAGAGATCAAGTTCGCTCTATGTAAATACTGGGGAAAAAACATATGTTTGTAAAAATGTATGCCTCACCATTTTAGAGGAACACCAGCCGCCACTGAAGGGAATGCATGTTTGAGAAAGGAAAGAGGAAAGTGATACTGTTGCAGTTAGATGTCCTGAAAAAGTAGGAAAAATGTGCCAGGCAAAAAAAAACATATGAGGGAAGTAATGAAAATGGAGAAAAAAAGGGAATATGACAGAAAGAAAAGGGCTGATAAATTTGCTGAAGGGTCGAGGGAACATCATATGAAGGAGAGTATGACATTAGTGCTATATAAACCAAAACAGATGGCCTCTGCTCCTTCCATGTCGGAGGACCCTATAATTGAACACATTTTCACTAAAAAACCGCACATGCCACCCTATCAAGTGGCCACTGATCAGTTAAGGCAAACACATGCCATTTCAGAAACCTCTTTTTCCAATGTGCCTGCATTAGAAGAATAGGGAGACCCAACGGAGGATGACCCTCCTTTTCCTCCCCCTTTTCCCAAATTTGCCGCCTACAGGTGACCTGCTCCCAGTACCAAATTATGAAAAAGCACCATAACACCAGAAATGCGAGTAAAATTAAAATATTCGTTCAGATCTGCATGAAACATGGCACTAAAAATATGTAGATAAGGAGGATAGGAATTTAAACAACCGTGAAAAAGCTGTAAAAAACTAATAATATAAGAAAAGGGAAAGGTTATACATCCTTTGTGCATTAGTTATAATTCAATAAGGTTTATACAGGGTCAGCTGCAGGACCTGACGCTGCCCAATAATTTCACTGATTATCATTTTTTTTTTAAACTGATTTTATTAGGTTTTCAGAAGCAGGCAAGGCATGTAATACAGTAGTCAGCGTGCCTCATCGTAGTAATTTCACCCATTATGACAGCAGATCTGAGAAGATGTTGAATAGACCAAAATTAATACTACAGGAGATGCCCGGAAAGCTGATGGTCGAGTGACTGATGAACTAGCAGCCCTGTCAGGCAAATTAAAGGTTTGATTGCAAGAATTAGTGCCCAGTAAGAGACTAGATTGGATAAAATTGAGCAACTGTAAACAAAAAAGGATAAAAGGTGTTCTCTGCACATAGTGGGATGGATGCTGCTGATGAAGGGGCCCAACAAGCCCTCTCCAGTTGTTTTGTAAATGGCCTCCAAGAATGTATAAGATTATCCATCCATAGCTATGAGCCAACATGGGAGTAAAGCCACTAACAGAAGTATTGGCCATTGCCCAATACTATGTTGAGAGACAGGCATAGGAAGACTAGGATCTTAGTAACACAAGGAGATAAAGAGTAAAGTGTTGCTCCAACAACTACAACAAGGGAGAGGCAGGTACGCATTCTGGGGACAATGGGGGAAAACAAGGGGATACTCTGCACCAATTTAGAGACCCCAGAATGCCCAAGTAGATAATGGATGTCACAACTGAAAGGACCTCAATCCATGGTTAAGAGAATGCCCATTACTACAGAAAACTAACAGAGGGTGCTCCATGTCACGAGGACGCGCCCAAGGGGGATACAGAAATTATTTTAACAGAGTGTCACAACAACATAATGAAATGCCCAATAATGACCCCTATGCAAAAATATAATGCAAATGATACCAATGACACCACTTATCGGGGACACCAGCAAAACTACTTTGACAGACAGGCTAACGGATCCCAGATGGTAACTGTCCTCTTGCCTGATTATGAATTTGCCCAATAGGGTGCACCGAGAGGGAGAGAGGAAAGAATGGAAATTCCAGTGGATCCAAGAGGGCCATATGTTGAAGCAATGGTGCAAGAAAAGAAGGTGAAATTCTTCCTGGACACTGGGGCTGTTTATTCCTCCATTGCTCAAAAATATTACCACATTCACCTCTCTCTGGAAGGTACAATACATCTGTGTGGGTTTATCTAATGTCCCCTTACATAGCCCAGTCTCTGCCCCACTGACATATACCATTGGGCCAATAACTGCCAAACATTATTTTGTGTTAACAGATAAATGTGCCCTTAATTTGTTAGGCATCGACTTATTTAAAAAATAGCACGCGACAATAAAATGCACCGCTGATGGCAAATATCTTGAATGTACCAAAAACTCTCCTTTTTCCACTAATGTTGACTTCGCCTAACCTCAAACTACAGTACCTGAATGGGTGTTTGACAAAGTAGACAACAATGTTTGAGCCTCTGGTAAAAATTATGTGGGAAGATGTTTGGAGGTTTGTGGTTTTTATTCACAGGCACTTAAAGTACAACTAGACACCTTTCAGTCGGCACTAACCATCACTCTCATACAATAAATGAAATATTATTGACCAGCACCAGTGAAACAGACTGCGCTTCTGACACTATTGCCCTATTAAATTACCTTGGTACACATGGCCACAAGGTATCTCCCACTAAATTGCAATTTGTTCAACAGGACGTTGCCTATTTAGGATACCTCCTGTCGAAGAGGGAAAGGAGACTTCACCCTCAAAGAGTGAAAGCTATATTGACTATTTAACCCCCTAGAACACAACAACAAGTACGAGCCTTCCTGGGTATCGCAGGTTATTGCAGACAATGGATCCTTAACTTTTCCCTTCTCTTCAAACCCTTGCTTAGCCTCACGACTTAAGAGATTCTGGGATACAAAGTGCATCTGTATGTACCTCACTCTGTAGATATACTGTTAAACAAAAAGCAAACTCAACATTTGACAAATGCCAGACTAGCACATTGTGAGTTATGTATGTTCAGTCCTCATGTTACCATACATTGATGTAACACACTAAATCCAGTGATTCTCTTGCCTCTTCCCCAGAATGATACTGACATGCCCCATGATTGTGTACTGATCACAAAAGAACAGACCAAAGGGAGAATTGATTTGCAGGACATACCAATGGTAGAAAGAGATGGTGACTTATGGGTTGATGGCTCTTGCTTTAAGCTTAAAGATGGGACAACCACTGCAGCCTATGCTGTTACCAACTTACACAATGTCATTGAAACCTGTAGACTATTAGAATTATTGGTACAAGCAGCCGAATTAATAGCATCAACAAGAGCCTGTGAGATGAGCGTTAGATTAACTGTGAACACATATACTGATAGCCGATACGCGTTTGAAGTTGTGCATAACTTTGGCAGGCTTTGGCCAGAAAGAGGTTTCCTCACGTCTCATAGTCCACTGATTGCTAAATTACTGAATGCTTTATCATTGCCAAAAAGACTAGCTTTCGTCAAATGTAATGCATACAAAAAGATAGTAGATGACATAGGCAAAGGAAATACTTTTGTTGTTGAGATGGCCAAAGAGACTGCACAGAATGTCATGTCATTAACGCATGTTTCCTATTGAATGTTTATTGAAACAAAAGAAAGTGCATATGACTTCAGTGATAGGGGCATAGCAGATTTGAAAAAACAAACTACTAAAGAAGAGTTGCACAAATGGCAACAATATGGTAAATGGGTGTTGGAAGGATCAACATGGTTATCGATTCATGCTACCTGACAAACTGTTATATTCTATGACATTGATGATGCTCCGCCCTTCCCATTTGAGAGGAGATGGCATTGTAAATAGCATGAAACTGTTTTGGGAAAATGCTAGTATACGGAAATTTGGATCGAAGGCTACTCTACAAAGCAATACTATGACCACAGTTAAATGCTCACTGAAAGAATTATTTTCATGCTTTGGTTAGTACCAGATGATTTCAAGTGGCAATGGGGTGCACTTTGTCAATAAGGTCATGAAATAGGTATGTAAGGCAATGGGAGTACAACAAAAGTTGCATTGCGTATATCACCCCGAAGCAGCCGGTGCCACTGAAAGGATAAATGGCATCCCGAAGGCCAAGATAGCTAAAATATGCACAGAATCCGCATTGACTTGGGTATCCACCCAATTCAATGCGGATTCTGTGCATATTTTAGCTATCCCTTGCCCTTATGAGTATGCAATCTACCCTAGATGCTATAACACGTGTCAGTCCACATGAAATAGTGAGTGGTCAACCCCTTTACTACTGGGGGTTCCAAAAACATTGCTAGCAACACAAATAACTAATATACTGCTAAGAGTATTGTGTTGAATGGATAAAACATGTTTCTGTGATTAATAAACAGGTGAAAGACGCTTTGCCGTTGCCTCTTCAGAGGCCTTGACACAATCTTCAAACTGGCGAATGGGGAATGGTCAAGAGCTTTCAGAGATCTAATTGCCTACAACAAGGCTGGAAGGGTCCTGTACAAGTTCTGCTGGCAACCCAAAGAGGCGTCAAATATACAGGATATACAAATTGGATTTGTGCCTCAAATGTGAAAAGAGCTCCCTTGCCTCAGACCTTGCCACTGACTGCAGCACACAGGATTGCCCCACTATTGTGCCACCTCAGCCCATCGAGAATGCTGGCCCTCGATACAATCTGCACCTACACCCTACAGTAAGTCCATCATCTTGATCCAAACAATTATGGTTTACTATCAGGTCAAGAGCCGCGAAGTACTAGCGACCTCTCACGGCATAGTGATAGTGAAGAATAAGGAACAAAGGGGCCCAACTGATCAGAAGGAACAATTAGGATGGAAAGGAACCATGCTAGCAAAATTGTGCATACCGTTTGCCCTGCTCATCATTACTACCCTAACAGCTGTCGCCATTTACTTGTATGATCTAGGCTTCCCGATATTGCAGGGTTTAAATAATACCATGCTTACTGAAGATCTGCACAATCACCATTCCAAAGAGTACCATGAAAACTTTGCTATACAATTGATGAACGCCTATCACAAGGAATTAAGGGCCAGATGTACAACCCTTACAATTTGCGAGTCGCGAATTGCGTCATTTTGCGACTCACAATGTGCGAATCGCAAAATGTAATTTACAACAGTGTCTCAGACACTGTTTGCGATTCCTAATGGGGTCGCAAATTGCCTGCCTTAATAATATTCATGAGGCAGGTGCAATTTTCGACCCCATTGGGAATGGCTAGCACTCCCAGGGACGGTGGCCTGCTGGGGTCAGCAGACCGCCATGTCTGTGACTTCTTTTTAAATAAAAGACACACAATTGATGGACGGAATGCAGAACAAATCAAAACATTCACCCCCAGTCAAGAGATCTGGGTTAAATCCATCATTCTTTTGCTCACCATGCCACCCCAGTTTAGACCTGGCCATATGCAAATCAGTCTTGACCCTGTGCCTCATGGGAACAGTCCAGCCCGAACTGCCAAGCCAGGTCCTCCTGGACCGGAAACAAGCATCCTAGGACCGGTTTCGGGGTTTCACCCCTCTTCAGCCAGGATAGCTTGATTCCAGTGGCACAGTGAGCCCAGGACCCACGTCTGGGCATACCTGGTGCACTTAGGGCGAGAAAGCAAAAGACACACAATTGATGGACGGAATGCAGAACAAATCAAAACATTCACCCCAGTCAAGAGATCTGGGTTAAATCCATCATTCTTTTGCTCACCATGCCACCCCAGTTTAGACCTGGCCATATGCAAATCAGTCTTGACCCTGTGCCTCATGGGAACAGTCCAGCCCGAACTGCCAAGCCAGGTCCTCCCTGGACCGGAAACAAGCATCCTAGGACCGGTTTCGGGGTTTCACCCTCTTCAGCCAGGATAGCTTGATTCCAGTGGCACAGTGAGCCCAGGACCCACGTCTGGGCATACCTGGTGCACTTAGGGCGAGAAAGCAAAAGACACACAATTGATGGACGGGATGCAGAACAAATCAAAACATTCACCCCCAGTCAAGAGATCTGGGTTAAATCCATCATTCTTTTGCTCACCATGCCACCCCAGTTTAGACCTGGCCATATGCAAATCAGTCTTGACCCTGTGCCTCATGGGAACAGTCCAGCCCGAACTGCCAAGCCAGGTCCTCCCTGGACTCGGAAACAAGCATCCTAGGACCGGTTTCGGGGTTTCACCCTCTTCAGCCAGGATAGCTTGATTCCAGTGGCACAGTGAGCCCAGGACCCACGTCTGGGCATACCTGGTGCACTTAGGGCGAGAAAGCAAAAGACACACAATTGATGGACGGAATGCAGAACAAATCAAAACATTCACCCCCAGTCAAGAGATCTGGGTTAAATCCATCATTCTTTTGCTCACCATGCCACCCCAGTTTAGACCTGGCCATATGCAAATCAGTCTTGACCCTGTGCCTCATGGGAACAGTCCAGCCCGAACTGCCAAGCCAGGTCCTCCCTGGACCGGAAACAAGCATCCTAGGACCGGTCTCGAGGTTTCACCCTCTTCAGCCAGGATAGCTTGATTCCAGTGGCACAGTGAGCCCAGGACCCACGTCTGGGCATACCTGGTGCACTTAGGGCGAGAAAGCAAAAGACACACAATTGATGGACGGAATGCAGAACAAATCAAAACATTCACCCCCAGTCAAGAGATCTGGGTTAAATCCATCATTCTTTTGCTCACCATGCCACCCCAGTTTAGACCTGGCCATATGCAAAAACTGGAATGGCATGGTGAGCAAAAAAACGATGGATTTAGGCCCAGATCTCTGTACTGGGGTGAATGTATGACATTGTTCTGCATTCTGTCCATCAATTGTTGTTTTTGCATTTGTCACCCGAGTGGGACGGGTATGCTCAGACGTGAGTCCCGTGCTCTCCATGCCACTGGAATCAAGCTATCCTGGCTGATGAGGGCTGAAAGCCCGAAACCGGTCCTAGGATGCTTGTTTCCAGTCCAGGGAGGACCTGGCTTGGCAGTTCGGGCTGGACTGTTCCCATGGGGCACAGGGTCAAGACTGATTTGCATATGGCTGGGTTCAAACTGGAATGGCATGGTGAGCAAAAAACGATGGATTTAGGCCCAGATCTATGTACTGGGGTGAATGTATGACATTGTTCTGCATTCTGTCCATCAATTGTTGTTTTTGCATTTGTCACCCCGAGTGGGACGGGTATGCTCAGACGTGAGTCCCGTGCTCTCCATGCCACTGGAATCAAGCTATCCTGGCTGATGAGGGCTGAAAGCCCGAAACCGGTCCTAGGATGCTTGTTTCCAGTCCAGGGAGGACCTGGCTTGGCAGTTCGGGCTGGACTGTTCCCATGGGGCACAGGGTCAAGACTGATTTGCATATGGCTGGGTTCAAACTGGAATGGCATGGTGAGCAAAAAAACGATGGATTTAGGCCCAGATCTCTGTACTGGGGTGAATGTATGACATTGTTCTGCATTCTGTCCATCAATTGTTGTTTTTGCATTTGTCACCCCGAGTGGGACGGGTATGCTCAGACGTGAGTCCCGTGCTCTCCATGCCACTGGAATCAAGCTATCCTGGCTGATGAGGGCTGAAAGCCCGAAACCGGTCCTAGGATGCTTGTTTCCAGTCCAGGGAGGACCTGGCTTGGCAATTCGGGCTGGACTGTTCCCATGGGGCATAGGGTCAAGACTGATTTGCATATGGCTGGGTTCAAACTGGAATGGCATGGTGAGCAAAAAACGATGGATTTAGGCCCAGATCTCTGTACTGGGGTGAATGTATGACATTGTTCTGCATTCTGTCCATCAATTGTTGTTTTTGCATTTGTCACCCCGAGTGGGACGGGTATGCTCAGACGTGAGTCCCGTGCTCTCCATGCCACTGGAATCAAGCTATCCTGGCTGATGAGGGCTGAAAGCCCGAAACCGGTCCTAGGATGCTTGTTTCCAGTCCAGGGAGGACCTGGCTTGGCAGTTCGGGCTGGACTGTTCCCATGGGGCACAGGGTCAAGACTGATTTGCATATGGCTGGGTTCAAACTGGAATGGCATGGTGAGCAAAAAAACGATGGATTTAGGCCCAGATCTCTGTACTGGGGTGAATGTATGACATTGTTCTGCATTCTGTCCATCAATTGTTGTTTTTGCATTTGTCACCCCGAGTGGGACGGGTATGCTCAGACGTGAGTCCCGTGCTCTCCATGCCACTGGAATCAAGCTATCCTGGCTGATGAGGGCTGAAAGCCCGAAACCGGTCCTAGGATGCTTGTTTCCAGTCCAGGGAGGACCTGGCTTGGCAGTTCGGGCTGGACTGTTCCCATGGGGCACAGGGTCAAGACTGATTTGCATATGGCTGGGTTCAAACTGGAATGGCATGGTGAGCAAAAAACGATGGATTTAGGCCCAGATCTCTGTACTGGGGTGAATGTATGACATTGTTCTGCATTCTGTCCATCAATTGTTGTTTTTGCATTCTTTTTAAATAAAGCAGGTTTTTTTTCTAAATGCAGCCCGTTTTCCTTAAAGGAAAACGGGATGCATTTAAAAAGAGCATATGAAACGTTACAGTTTCATTTTTTAAGAGTAGGCAGTGGTCCGTGGGACCACTGCCTGCTCTTAAAAAATATTTTCAATGCCAGACACAAAGGGGAAGGGGTTTCCTGGGGACCCCTTCCCGTTTGCGAGTGGCTTACCACCTACTTGAAGTAGGTGGTAAACTGCGAGTGTTTTGCGACTGCAAATGCGGTCGCCAAACAATGGTACATACCATTCTGACTCGCTATTAGGTAGGTGTCACGAAGTATCGGAGTCTGCCCGTATGGATAACGAACATGACCTACAAGAAGAACCGTTTCCCCCCATGCTTTACCTTGTTTTTATTTCCAGCCATATCATTCAACGCCGACATACCTACCTCTTCATGAGAGATATTTCGAGGACTTCCGCCTACAGGACGAAGCGGAGGTTAGTCCCACCCACGAAACCATTGATGGGGGAGTCGGCAACCCAATCACCCACAACATAGGGAATACATCCGGCATGTACCCGGAAGAAGAAAAGGAAACCAGTACAAAGGACGTCCCAGGAAGGAGGAGCTCACTCTCAATTCTAGAACATCATTGGATACTGGAGAGACGCCGTCCCGAGACTGCCGACAAGGAATCCATGGAGCCGCGAGAGTCCAGAAACCAAGCCGATCCAAAGGAGAAACACACCTCGTCCCGAAGAGCCTGTCCTGAGAACCCACCGACCCACGCTGACTCCAGCCACGTTCCAGGAGGAGCGTGGCTGATGCAGGTACGGCAACGCTTGGCGGGGCTAAGAAGGAGGCGGGATCCTCCGATCTCGGAGACATTGCAAATGGGTGGGGGAACTGAAGCAAGGAGGGATTGAAGCAATTCTCTCTAGTGAGGGCACTTGATGAAGGGAACTGATAAGGTGTCAACAGTCCCCCCCCCACAAAAAACCCCTCCTTAAAACCTAGCTGAAAGAGTAGGGTATTCCACTGATGAAATTCTCTCTTTCCTCTGAGGCATCGAGAAGGTGACGACGCCAGAGGACTTCCATTCTGACCTAAAGAAGAAGACAAAGAGAGACAAAAGGAATGTTAATTAAACCCTAACTGTTCGTCAGTATGAAATAAAATACTGAGAGACCAGAAGCAACGCTTGTCCGCTCTTTGTGTTCGCTAATTCCCTACAGAAGGGACGCCCTTGGCACGCCCCTTCCTAATAGCAAATCGCAAACCCTATTTTGCGAGTTGGTAATAGGTTACCAACTCGCAAAATAGAGTTTGTACATGGGGCAGACCTATTTTGCGGTCGCAAATTGGCCAATTTCCCATTTGCGACCTCAAAAAACGGTCGTACATCTGGCCCTAAATGTCTCAGATTGTTGGATTTGTCGAAAACTTCCTTCTGTAACACAACACAGGATGCCTTTGTTGCCTTTGAGTTTAACACTTAACGATTCTTGTTATATTCTATTTTAAGCGGTGATCACCTGGTTTTCTGGCCCAAGGGGTACTGATGCCAGACGCAAATACAGAGATGAAATAGTGGTACCATTGGGTTGTTCCATCAGAGGGGAAGGTTCACCCTACATCGACCCCTTCAATGATAGTGTCATGAGTAAAATATATAAACAATTCAACCTAGGGATGAATAGTTCGATTCCCAACACCTGTGCCTTATTTAACCATTTCCCAGCATTATGAGTAACAAGAAGGCGCAGACAGTTATGTCTCAAATCAAATCAAATCAAATGGATCGTGAGATATGGGGCAGAGTAACTGCACCCAAGTATTCAGTCTGGCCAATGCCTCCTGGCCCTCATTATCAGTAGGTGAGGGCATTTATTTCATCTATGGACAAAAGGAATTCCCTTGGCTGCCCAAGGGTCCTGTTATCTGGGCCTAGTGCTTCCTCGTATTAGACACCATTCTAAGGAGCATGATAGTAAATATATGCAAACAAACAGTATAGCTAGAGGAAGAAGAGAGGTGGAGCAGACAGATACCTTTGCTCGTGGGTTCGGTAATTTGGCACTAGGATACTATTTCTTCACTATTTGCAGCCTGGGTTTGAACTATATTAAAGGTAATAATAGTTATAGTTATTGCAATATTAGTTGTTTGTTTATGTGTACATATGATTCCTGTTTGCTGTCAGTCGTGCACCAAATTGTGCATTCCCCCACCAAGTAATGTTCATTTTTAGACATGGCCCTTCTTAGGGGGATTTCCCTAAAACGTTTTGCCTTTTGTCTTCCTAGTTTTTGCCAACTCTCTTTTCATGATCTTAGAACTCTGGGCACTTTCCCACTGTACTGCAGCGGGAAAGTGCATGCGTCCTTCCTACACATGCCAGGAAGGGATGCTTACTTGATTGGTTTAGGTGTCGTACCGGTGAGTGCCCTGTAAAAAGGCACCACATACACAGGGTGGGTACTGAACTGGCTAGCAGGGGCACTCATCCCTGATTATGCTACCCACTGGAATAGCCTGTCAAACCTGTATTATGCCCAGGTTGGCTTTTTTCACTCATTAGCCAACTTGAGGGGGCCTTTCACTACCACCAGAGTGGCCCTCGGGTAAGTCCTAAGGGATGAAGCTCGGGGTAGGTGAGTGGCCAGGTAGGGACACTTGCATGTTCGCTGCCTGGGTAGGGAAGAACCACCATGTGGGTTTTCCCTACCTAGGGGGTCGGTTCTACCCATGGGACACCTCCCGGGTTTTGCTGATTCTCCTTTAGTGGCCTTAGGGCTTTGGGCACTTTCTCACTGTAAATGCAGTGTGAAAGTGCGCGCGCCCTTCCTACACACGTTAGGAAGTGGTACTTACCTGATGATTGTAAAACAGGTCACCAGCCTGCCATTGCAGGCCGGTGTGTGTGTTGGCACCAATGATGTGCTTAAACATGTGTCCAGCCTGCCATTACAGGCTGGTTTGCGCACTTGCACCAATGATGTGCTTCAACTTGTGTCTAGTCTGCAATTGCAGGCCGGTGTGCGCACTTGCACCTACGAGGTTTTACAACATGTGTCCAGCCTGCTATTGCAGGCCGGTCTGCGCACTTGTACCAATGATGTGCTTAACCATGTGTCCAGCCTGCCAATGCAGGCCGATGTGTGCACTTGCACCTATGGTGTTTCTAAACATGTATCCAGCCTACCATTGCAGGTCTCTGTGTGCGCAATAGCGCTTATGCTCAGGCTGGCTTCTCTAAATCACCAGCCATCCTGAGAGGACCTATCACTACCACTAGAGCACCCCGAGGGTACATCTGAAGGGGTGAAGCGAGTGGTAGGTGAAAGGCCGGGCAGGTGCACATGTGTGTTCCCTGCCCAGGTAGTGAGGAATACCCATGTGTGTTTTCACTACCCATGAGGGTTGCTCCTCCCATAGGCTAACATGGGGAAATGGTTGGAATTACTACAAGCTGCAATAGTGGATTGCAGGGGAGCAGCCTCATCATGTTTCTTATCATTGGATTCACGACAAACCCTTTCCTATTGTAAAGGTGGTTTTGTCATTACTAGCTTAGAAATGCCTTTCATAGAAAGTGAAACAAAGTACATGGTGCGTCGTCACGCACCAATATCAAGCTGCACTGCTTTAAAGCGATTAGCTCAGTAATCAGTGACCAATCCAGAAGGGAAGGAGTGCGGACTACCTATCTTTGTTTATGGTTTTCATAGAAAGTGGGCATTTCTCTGTTTAAAACTCTTTATGTGCCTTTTAGCTTGACTACTAAACATTGGGCATGCAACTGGAACGGCAGACCTCTGCCATTTGTGAGCCTGGATGGATAGATTGTAGGGAGAGGTTTTGACACCTGACCTCTGGAGACAGATCATGGCCCTACTAAAGATTAAGATCTGCATTCCACTGCCTCATGGCAGACAGGACTTAAATTTAGGGGAGACATCTGTGGTTCAAAGGGAGACCCTTCAAAGGCACACTACAGTATAACTACTGGTGCCATACTTCAGCAGGGGAGAGATACACTTGTGGGGACGTGGAACCGGAGAACTTGGGACTGCGTGGTGCTGTCAGGTCACACCGTCCCTGAAAACACTGACAGTCGGTTATGGGAGAGACACGTATTCCGGAGCCTCTGGAACTCTATTTTCCATCAGTCATTGCGCTCCTGATGCTCACGCTGTCGTTGTGCGTGCGGTCGGTAACCCGGATATAGGTGAAGGAATCCACCTCCGGGCTGCCGATTATTTGTTCTTTACCTGCGGCTGTTGTTTCCAGGTCGGAGGTTGGCGGCTGGTAAGGGTGCTCGTAGCACCAAACTCTGTGTCTCCGTGTAATCTTTATCGAGACTGTTGACTGCTTTGTGCTTTTCCCCTCCCGTTGGCGAGTCGGGTTTTGGTTACCTGCTCATGCGGTGAGGGAACACTATCTTTTGGCCACACGAATCTCCTCCGCTGGCGAGTCTGGATTACTGTCAACTCTTGCGGAGGAGATCTCTTGATTACCGGGCCTGATTCACAGAACTAACTTACGTCAAAAACGTAAACGTAAAGTTAGTACTTTTTAGGTATTCACAGAAGTTAGTAGTCCTAACTTTAGGACTCCTAAATGCCTTCTGTGAATACCCAAAGTCTTAAAGTTAGGATTTTACTTAACTTTACTACTCCTAAACTGAGAAAAATCCTAACTTTCAGACTTTCTGTATTTACAGAAGGCATTTAGGAGTCCTAAAGTTAGGACTACTAACTTCTGTGAATACCTAAAAAGTACTAACTTTACGTTTACGTTTACGTTTTTGACGTAAGTTAGTTCTGTGAATCAGGCCCACCATCGGTAATGCTTGGGGAGTGACGTAACTCCACAATTGTTTATTTGTTGAATATTGGATGTGCCTCATTTAAACGTGGAACTCTTAATCTGAGTGCCTTTCTGCAATTGGAATGGGGAGTGAAGTAAATCTCATGCGGATTGCTGTGTTGCAAAGAAGGCAGGCTTTACAGGATCAGAACAAGTAAAGGTTATACATGAAAACATTTACTGTTGCCTAGATCTCATTGGAATATCGCCACCTTACACGTTTATACCTGCATTGATGTTTTCTATCCTTTTGTGTTCTCTAACAGAGGGTGGTCTGTAGTGGGTGTTTGAAAGACGGATGTCCCGGTTCTCTAGGAATCTCCTCCAACCTGCTATGTAGGGTAGGTGTGTGGTCAAAAAGGGTTTTAGTAACTAATGGGAGTTAAACTGGCATACCTATACGTTACTGTTTCATGTTGGTTTATCTCCTCTTTGCAGCACTCATGTTGGAATCCTGGATACACCCTCTCACCTCCCCTGTGATAGGAGAGATTATTTTGCTTTACAGGTAGATCAGAATAGCCTCATATGTTCATTACTTATTACTGGCTAACGTAGATCATAGGCCACCTCGCCTACCGGGGAACTTATCACTGTTTCTTTTGTCATTTACAGATCTCCCTCCTGGCTGTTCCTACCCTTTCCTTCCCCCGCTTGACCATGCCAATAGTCTGTGCCTTTATAGTATTCAGACGTTGGGGCTGTCGAGAGGTGGACCCCTCTGAGCATCGGCACGACACTGAGGATATTGGCATAACCGGGACAGGTGCACACTGCCAGAGGAATCTGTTGTGCACAAGAAGGATTACTGCCATTGAAAGGGATAGCGTGCCCTTCCTGAATATTGGCTGGCCTGGGCTGACTCCCTGCTGCTGTGTGGCACCCGGAAGTGTACTCTCCAAGGGCTTGTTAACTTTCCCCCTGTTCTTTCGGAGGTCTCAGGGACATCAAAGATCTCCTACAAGGGATCCACACCATCTACTTGTGACACCTGGAGAGCGGTGTCCTCTTAAGGGCCCCCTTCGTCTGCTGGATCCCAACTGGTAGCGCGGCTTGAGCGTGGGACTAAGAATTGTGCCTGGAGACCGAATTGTCTGGTGCAGAGCCCCAGAAATCGTTCCTGCATCTAAGGCGTGTGCCCCCTGCATCCTGAGGACCTCAGCACATACAAGCGTCTTGGTGGTGAGCGGATTCACCAGTTGTGAGATCCAGCTTGGCCCGCTTCGTCGATCCAGCGGAATCTCTCTCGTGTGACACGCCGACTAGATGCTCAAGGCGAGAGTTGTCCGATTCAAAGGTTGCGGCCCTTGGAGGTGGGGGCGTAAAGGTAGTAGTGCCTTATTCTACCTCATGAGGCATTGCTGCACTTGCACCTGTATGTGTGACCAGAATTGCCTGATGCAACGAGTATCAAGGCGCAACAGGCATAGTGCCTCACTTCCAGGGAGGTACAGGCTTTGCAGCTCTTCATTGTGTGTGACCAGAATTATCTGGTGCGACCCATATCAACGCGCACTGGACTTTGTGCCTCTTAGCTGGGGAGGTACGGAATCTGCTTCTCTTCGTAGTGTGTGACCGGAACAGTCTGGTGTGACCCGTATCAATGAGCACCAGACATTGTTCCTTGATTGCTTAGGTGCGACTCTGATCGACGTACACCTGACGGGGGGCCTCCTCATTTAGAGAGGCTCCCCTGCTTCATTCCCCATTCATTGATTGTTCTCTGTTTGGCCCTCAGTGCGGCGGACCAACTGCCCTCTCCTCACCCAGCCCTAGACGACATCGTGTTTCCAGATAGTATTGCCCGGCTCAGGTAGCAAGAGTGACTGACTGGGTTGAAGGAACGATTCCGAGAGCGATCGGAAGTGGGTCAAGAGACTGTGTGAGCCCCCTGTGCTTCGCAAAATTGGGCTGGTGCCGGAAGATCCTGTGGAACTCTTTTGAGTGACAGATTATTGTCCACGCCCGCTTCTGATCCACATCCTGTGGGTGAACCTCCAGAGTGGCTGCCAAGCCCCCATTTGACGACTGCCTCTGAATTAGACCTGCTACTTACCCCCACCTGCTTCCCTGGGACCCTGACTAAATGTGACTTCAACCGTGTTGGCCTAGTATCTAGGGGGGGGGCAATTATCTTCCATATGTGGGCGTAGGATAGTCGGGGAGAGCTGGAGGGTAGAGGGAGGCTTGGGCCATGGGGTATGTAGTGTGTTATCAATTGACTTGCTGGGTATCAGTGCACCGCACTAGGGTGCTAAGTGCGTATGTGTGCAAGGGTATTCCGTACGGACCTGCTTGATATCCGTTTTACTGTGTATCGGCACGGAGTGAGTGTGAGTGTGCGAATGACAGTCTGCGGACCACCTGTGATTCATAACACTGACCGGCGGTGTTGCTTTGCACATTGATTTCTTGCCAGAAGAACACTACGGTTGACATTGTTTTTTTTACCACTCCACCGCTGTGCTGCTAAAAAGTGTTATAATTCCTTGTATGCACATATTTCTGATATTGTTGTGACCCGGGTGCTCCCTATAACTATGTGATATTGAATTAGAAGAATTGCTGGGGTGGGCCAGGGGTTGAAAATGTGTTGTACCGCATAAGGGTGCTGAGGGGGGGTTTGAAATAGGACGTGTCCCAAGTGTGCATATTATTGATGTCATTTCAACACGATTGGGCCTAGTACTTCTAGTAGTATTTCCAAGTGTGATTTATGCCCCGAACTACATGATGTTCATGTTGTGTTGATTATTGTGTGTTGAATACTAATGTTATTTACATACATCATGTGTGAAGTCTCTTTTGTGACACTCAGTGTATTTATCGTGAGTGAGTGCTGTGCCAATGCTTTACACTTTGCCTCTGTGGTAAGCCTGACTGCTCAGTGCCAAGCTACCCAAGGGGAGGCACAGGTTATAGAGTGTGTAATCACCTGCCGCTGATGAGATTGGTAGGTTCTGCCTGGCTGGGGCATTGCTTTAGTCAACCAGAAAGTGCCAGTTCTAACATTCATGTTTCAAGCGTCACAATACAACGGGACGAAGAAGTAGCCGCACTAATGCAAATAAATATTGAATAGCAAAGTTATAATAACATGTTCAACAGTTGTTCAAAGGGCGGTTTGTGGGAGCATAAATCTGAGCAACTGTTCTCCATGCTATGTCTTTACCATGATTTCATGAACCATGCAGCTGTACAAACCCTAAACTTCTGCACGTGGCAGGAGGAGTGGTGGATAAAAGTCTATGTATGAACTGTTTGTGTTTGTTAAGCTTCCCCTTTGTTTTCAAGAACTGAAGGGAAAGGTAGATAAGAAGTAGATAAGAAAGGATGATAATGTTAAACCACACCTGTCTTCACAATGTGAGAATGTATTCATGCTTTGCTAAGACTCCTTTTTGTGTTTGTATGTGAAGGCACGTCTGACTCAGCTGTTTCAATGTATGTCAATGTAGTTCAAACAGTATATAAAGATTGCACCCACTTGCGCCAGCTGCATCTGGCAGAGCATGCTTGGGAGCCCACTGCTTTATACCTCTCAAGCTTAAATTATTAGACTTCAACAACTGTGTTTGATTGTAGTCAAATGTACCTGATTTGAGCATTCACAAAGCCACATCAGGAAAACCATTAACAGGCGGTTAAACTGTGAGAGAACTTCAGGAATCCCAAGGTTTCAAAAGACTGAACCACAGGGAAGACAGGAAAGAGGTGGGAAAACAGTGGAAAATAATAACCATACATCAAATGTAACATTATGCAAGTCAGTTTTCAATCTGTCTGCTGTGTGATTGGATGATTAAAAAAATTACGAGCACAACATCGCACTCCTTCCACTTTCACAGCATTCAACACAGCCCATCTGAACTGGCGCCCTTGAACGCCAAGTCACCAAAAAGCTTGGGGTAGCGGAAGTGACATCACATGCCCTTTGACCTTCACTTTCACTCACACACACATTATTCACTATTACTGTAATAAACAATTGACAGAAAACAAGGAAACTGGATCCCCATAAAACATCCATAAGGACGAGCTACAACTGTTTTCCTGGAAGACAAATACCATAGCACTCCTGCCAACAATCCATAAACAGTTATTTTCAAATTTTACTGTAGTCATTTAGTACAAGAAAATATTAAAGAACACGAAGTCAAATGTTTTTCACTGAAGTTTGTATTTTCAGTTGGTATAAAAAACAGCCAGTCCGGAAAGTACAGCCGACACGTGTTTTGTCACGCCAGTGACTTTTTCAAGGCTGTAATTAATATATACATACAAACATGACAGAAGACGCTTTTAATATTGTAATAAACTTATTTAGACTTAATTACACTTAACAGTAGTGTCTTAAATAATGTGCTACATGTGAATAGTAAAATCCGGCAAGGAAGGAAAAAACGTGGCATTTCAGTAAGCATGCCAGTAAAGGAAGCTGGTTTGCCGTTGTGCACATCATGCAAAAAGTGATGCAATTGGTGAGAGAATAGGTTTACATGCAACGTATTCTTTGTGCATGTGCTATAATAATCCAGAGAGTGTTTACAATCTACAAAGTGGGTGATCAAAAGATAAAAACAGATTAGAGAAACCCTCGAACCCATGCGTAAATATTTGTGAGTGCACGATTTAACACAAGAGTTAAGAGCCAAGAAGCTCTGTGTTTGAAAAGGTGTAGACCGATGGATATGAAAGACGAAATGTCATGTGTAACTGACCTAAGGTAGCGGTATTTAGGCAGCTGATCCTAGATGGCGATCCGGTTAAGTAGTCAAAATAAAGAAGTGGCTGCTAAGATAAAAGTTTGTATTTAAGGTAGCGAATATTCAGAACAGACCAAAGAAGAGAAAAGACGAGCGTAAGCTTATAAAGTGAACACTTACAAGCAATATTGTAATCCGAAAAGACCTTCAGAGAATTAAAGGTGCAGTACTTCAATCGTGGTCAACATGAGGTTCTAAAGAAAAATACATGGTGTTTGTAAGCAACATCCCAAACACTAGTTACAAAGTAATGAATTCAATGAATTCATTTCATGAGTGGCAACTCACCATGAATGACAAAGGACATCTGTATTGTCCTATTGTGGTAGAGAACTATGGAGTAAGTGAAATGCCAGACGTTGATTGTGTCCTTCTGTCGTTCGTCCAGGGGACGTCCTGAGCATTGGTAAGAGCCTTGATAAGCCCCCTATATGGTGAGAAACGAGTCCGGTCACTGAAAGTGATATATAAATCCCATTGTAATCAAGGTGAATATGACCACAAGAGCGTCTAATGGTAAAAAGTATCCCCTGTAGGCTACAAATATGGTAAGATCAGTAGTGGTTAACCTGGTAATACGACATAAAGGAATAGATTCCATCCTCACTATGATTAGGGCAACAATCATATATAGATGATAAATACTTGCATCCGCAGTAGTGCGGTGTAACCAATCGAAAAAATATTCAACTTAAATAATAATGTAGTCGCCGTAAGTAATATGGTATGCCAAATGTGACTATTCGTCTCTACGTTTGCAGAAGCCTGTGACTAAAATACAAAAGAATCATCAAAGGGGTATCTGTACGAAATACCCCGTTCTCTATGTATGATGAGGCACCCCCGCTCATCTAAGTGAAATGTCAACATATGTTAAAAACTAAACAATCGAGGGAGAATGAAATACTCAATACTGTAAAGTCCCAATATCAGTCTGTAACAACCGATAGTAGGAGGGGGAGATTCTCATTCGAAATAAATAGCTCCACAAGAACTCCTAGCGTGCCTAGTATCGCGCAACCATTATGTCAGGTTCTCACCTGTTTAAAGTTTCCGTGTCCCGTATCGCATTCTGCGGCGTCCGGAAGTAAAGTCTAACACAGGCCTGAAGGGGTCCGCATTTTATGCCATGCCTCGTTGGTTAATATAGGTCGAAAAAGGACTGGCGAACCTGAGGAAGCTCCGAGTCGCGAGTCAAAACGGCCGCCATCTTGTTAGTGTAAAGATGTTCCGTGTTAACTTTTGTTGAGACATGAGAAATTGACCAAGGGGTAGGCATCTAGAGTATGCCCCTCGTTACTGGTCTAAAACGGTCGCAATCTATGTTGATATGAAAATTCCATGTTACCAATTAATCTTGGTACCAAAAATGGGCAGGTAATGTACCCGATGTTCTACAGTGAAGTTGGGCAAGTAACAACTGACATCGGATAAAGGGAAATATCTGCTATCAAGATTTGATATCCACAGGGTAGGTATATCACATGGTATCCGGAAAAAAGGAATAGTCATCATCGTAACGGTGGTGGCAATCTACATGGGACACTTTGAAAAGGAACACCTTTGGTCCAAATACCCAGCGTCAATTACAGAACACATCTTATACTGGGGCAGGTATATAGATGACATATTTGTCATCTGGACAGTAGAAATGGAACATCTAGACACCCTGTTTAACCATCTAAATAACAATACATATAACCTCTCAATCACACATAATGTGAACCCCAGACAGATAGAGTTTCTGGATGTTATTCTTTATGCAGAAGGCTCAAAAATAGCAAGTAAACTCTATAGAAAACCAACTGCCTGTAATTCGGTTTTGCATGCAGAAAGTGCGCACCCATCATCACAGATTAATGCAATATCAATGGGAGAAATGACATGCATACGCAGAAACTGCAGTGATGACAGGGTTTTCATGACAGAGTTAGACAGTGTGGAGGACAGATTCAAAAGTAGGGGCTACTCCGACCAAACACTGACGAAGGCACATAGAAAGATCTTAAACACCAAGAGGGAGACACTTCTCAAGACGCACTCCAAAAAACACAAAACTAAGCAACGCTTAGCACTTGTAAACAGATAATGTGACCAAAGTCAGACTATTTATAACATCATTAAAAAACATTGGCACATTTTGGGCCTGGATAGCTCGCTAAACAAATACATATCAAAAAAACCTTTGATGACGTACAGCAGGGGCAAGACACTGAGAAACCTTCTTTGCCCTAGCTGCATAACACCAATGACCAGTACTACTGAGGGTTCTTGGCTTCCGAGAACACCCTATGGTTTTTTCTGTTGCACAAGATGCAATGTATGCCAATATGCATTAGACAAGACCAAAAGCTTTCAATACAACATGAAAATACCTTACCATATACACACTTTCATGAACTGTAACACCAAGTTTGTGATATACTGTGTAATCTGTAAGTTCAAACAGATATCTATAGGGAGCACTATAAGACCTTTGAAAGAACGCATACAAGAGCATATCAGGGCAATCAGAAACATCAACTGCAACTATCCGTTAGCAACACATTACAACACTGCACATACGGGATCTGAACTGATAGACATCAAATTCCATGGACTAGCACATGTGGCTGACAAGCCGAGGGGCGGTAATAGGACACTGACCCTAAGGAGGGAGGAAACCAAGTGGATAACTAGGTTACGGGCAGTAGAACTGGGGCTCAAGACAGATAAAATGCTACATGTATTCCTGAGGGACTAACTATTACATACTGTATTGTCCGCCTCCAAATGTAATGTGATTTGAAATGCTCTGGGTTAAAACATGTTTCGTAGTTGCATAGAATGTGTATAACGAAAAGTTTTCTGTTTGAAATTGAACTATGTATTGGATAAAAAGGCTTGTTTACAGGGATGAGACATCACAGCTAACTATGTCATAGGATGTATAACACTATTTAGCAATCTATCAAATATATGATGCTCATTGTTTGTGCATAACAATCACCAGAGATCCTTCGCCCCTACTACACCTCAATTTGGATCCTCTGCTATCTATACACTATACCTTAGTTCATCCTTTCGTACTTCACTTGTGGAAAACTGATCAATGTGGCTTTATCAACTTAGTGCATGGTGGGTACTCTACTCACTTATCACATCAACCATAGACTACTACTACGATTGCCAACATTGAGGGCGGCCATTTTTTACTGGCACCCAGACGCCTACTCTGGATGCCCACCCCCTGTTCGACTTTTGTGGTCCTAGATTGAAACACACAAATTCTGATATACATTATTTAGATGGCGGATGCAGATTACTTGCAACCATGAGCTTCCTTTTAGCTCGACAATCCTTTTTCGACTATCATTTACCTACATAGCCCGTCTATCATTGTAATTGATGGCTTTACTCAACATACACACCGACTTTAGCCACCACCGTTACGATGATGACTATTCTTTTTTTCCGGATACCATGTGATATCCCTCCCCCGTAGATATCAAATCTTGATAGCAGATATTTCCCTTTATCCGATGTCAGTTGTTACTTGCCCAACTTTACTGTAGAACATCAGGTACATTACCTGTCCATTTTTGGTACCAAGATTAATTGGTAACATGGAATTTTCATATCAACATAGATTGCGACCGTTTTAGACCGGTACCGAGGGGCATACTCTAGATGCCTACCCCTTGGTTGGTTTCTCATGTCTCAACAAAAGTTAACACGGAACATCTTTACACTAACAAGATGGTGGCCGTTTTGACTTGCGACTAGGAGCTTCCTTAGGTTCACCGGTCCTCTTTCGACCTTCATTAACCAACGTAGCACGGCATAAAATGCAGACCCCTTCAGACCTGTGTTAGACTTTACTTCGGGACGCCGCAGACTGCGATACGGGACGTGGAAACTTTAAACAGGTGAGAACCTGACATAATGGTTGCGCGTTACTAGCCACGCTAGGAGTTCTCGTGGAGCTATTTATTTTGTATGAGAATCTCCCCCTCCTACTATTGGTTTTTACAGACTGATATTGGGACTTTACAGTATTGAGTATTTCATTCTCCCTCGATTCTTTAGCTTTTAACATATGTTGACATTTCACTTAAATGAGTGGGGGTGCCTCATCATACATAGAGAATGGGGTATTTCGTACAGATACCCCTTTGGCGATTCATTTGTAGTTTAGTCACAGGCTTCTGCAAACGTAGAGACGAATAGTCACATTTGGCATACCATATTACTTATGGCGACTACATTATTATTTAAGTTGAATATTTTTTCGATTTGGACACCGCAGTACTGCTGATGCAAGTATTTATCATCTATATATGATTGTTGCCCTAACCATAGTGAGGATTAAATCTATTCCTTTATGTAGTATTACCAGGTTAACCACTACTGATCTTACCATATTTGTAGCCTACAGGGGATACTTTTTACCCTTAGATGCTTTTGTGGTTATATTCACCTTGATTACAATGGGATTTATATATCACTTTCAGTGACATGACTTGTTTCTCACCATATAGGGGGCTTATCAAGGCTCTTACCAGTGCTCAGGCCGTCCCCTGGACGAACGTCAGGAGGACACAATCAACGTCTGGCATTTCACTTACTCCATAGTTCTCTACCACAATAGGACAATACAGATGTCCTTTGTCGTTCATGGTGAGTTGCCACTCATGAAATGAGTTCATTGAATTAATTACTTTGTAACTAGTGTTTGGGATGTTGCTTACAAACACCATGTCTTTTTCTTTAGAACCTCATGTTAACCACTTTTGAAGTACCACACCTTTAATACCCTGAAGGTCTTTTCGGATTACAATATTGCTTGTAAGTGTTCACTTTATAAGCTTACGCTCGTCTTGTCTTCTTTGGTCTGTTCTGAATATTCGCTACCTTAAATACATACTTTTATCTTAGCAGCCACTTCTTTATTTCGACTACTTAACCGGATCGCCATCTAGGATCAGCGGGCTAAATACTGCTACCTTAAGTCAGTTGCACATGACATTTCGTCTTTCACATCCATCGGTCTACACCTTTTCAAACACAGAGCTTCTTGGCTCTTCATTCTTGTGTTAAATCGTGCACTCACAGATATTTATGCATGGGTTCGAGGGTTTCTCTAATCTGTTTTTATCTTTTGATCACCCACTTTGTAGGATGTAAACACTCTCTGGATTGTTATAGCACATGCACAAAGAATAAGTTGCATGTAAACCTATTCTCTCTCCAATTGTATCACTTTTTGCATGATGTGCACAACGGCAAACCAGCTTCCTATACTTGCATGCTAACTGAAATGCCACGTTTTTTCCTTCCTTGCCGGATTTTACTATTTACATGTAACACATTATTTAAGACACTACTGTTAAGTGTAATTAAGTCTAAATACGTTTCTTACAATATTAAATGCGTCTCCTGACATGTTTGTATGTATATATATTACAGCCTTGAAAAAGTCACTGGCGTGACGAAACACATGTCGGCTGTACTTTCCGGATTGGCGGTTTTTTGTACCAACTGAAAATACAAACTTCAGTGAAAAACATTTGACTTCGTGTTCTTGAATATTTTCTTGTACTAAATGACTACAGTAAAATTCGAAAATAACTGTTTATGGATTGTTGGCAGGAGTGCTATGGTATTTGTCTATTATGATTAACACGGAAGCCCAGGCTAAAGTGTGTAATTGCATTTGGGTAGTATGATACATATGTACCAAACAGCACCCTTAATATGAGATACGTTTGTTGGACAATATTCACATAGCTGCACACAACTAAAGAGGTGCGATGGAATCACCATCACTACCCACTGTTTTCCTGGCACTGATTTTTCAAACCCAGGGGTTGCAAAGGCAGTGCTAGGGGTTGCAAGGGTCAAGCCAGGGGTCACAGCTGCGACCCCTGGCCACCCCTAAATAACGTCCATGCTGCCCCCACGCCCGCAGAAGGTAATCAAAACTGCAAAATGCCCACAGTTACATCTCTGATACTGTGAGCTGTGTGTGAAAGTCTGCAGCCAATCTCTTCTCCTCATTTGCGTCTGGTATTTCTGTGAGATCCCCGAGACCTATTTGTTTTGTTAGTATGCATAATTGCCTCCACTGAGGTGTTGAGCCTCTCCTGAAACTGGTCCCTTAGTTAAGTAAGCTTGATATCAACATAAAAATAAAGTGCCCTGTGTTCCCTTAACTTGGCTTCTTACCTTTTTGCTGAAAAACATCTTGTGTCAGCTTAATTTAATATGTAATAGGTGTATGTATTTAACATGGTGTGCTGATTTACTTCCTCAAAAATTTAAACACAATACATTGACCTATGGAGTAAATTACTAATTCAGTGGCTGAACGGAACAATGTGTAGCCAGGAAATCGGGGATCAATTCTGGTGTCCCTGGTTGAATAAAATGTGTGATGACTAGTATTTGATTTACTGCTCCCATTTCCTTGTTCATCATATTTGAGAGCACAATAAAATACAGCACTTCAGAGTGTGTGCTGTTCAAAGCAAATCTCTCATACATGCAGTTTAATTGATAATGATGATGATGTCCCATCTATCATAACAATATTGACAGTAAATAGGGGGCACAAGAGAAATGACTTGCCTCTTGGTTCAGTAGTGACATGCATTATTATCAGGGCAGGGGCAAAGTTCATGATTGTTCCTAAGTTCATGTACGTACGCATGTATATGGTATTTCAATAGTACAACCCAAGCCAAAAGGCAGTGGAATGCTATACATGGTCAAAGAAAAGTGTAACGTCAACGAGAAAGATAAGAGGAAGCTGGGCTGCGGAGAGGTTAATGCATTATGATGTAGTGTTCTTTAAAGAGGTGAGTCTTCAACTCTTTTCTAAATTTGGGCAGCGTTGGGGTGGTGCTGACAGATACAGAGATGTTGTTCCAGATCCTCGGTGCATAGATGGAAAAGACATCCTGTCTTGTTTTTTCTTTTTTACACTTCTTGTTCTGCAGTCGGGTGGTGTCCTGACTGTGGGTGTGCCAAGATCCACCAGAGATAGTTAGCATGTGTGCTAGATAAGCGAGGGTCCTGGTCATGATTACAATTCAAATAATGCAGCTGGTTTTGAAGATAGCACTGGCCTGCAAGAGGACCCAATGGAGTTCTATCAGGATGGGGGTGATGTAATCATATTTCGTGTGGGTGAGACATGCTGCGGCGTCTAGGATACACTTAAGGGTTGCCAGTGTGGAGTCTGGGAGGCCATGGAGTAGAGCACTAGCACCTCCCAGATTTGAGCAAACAAAGGTTTGAACAGTAGTTTTGACTTTCTTTAGTAGAGAGAGCTAGTATCAGGCTATCTTTGCCTTCTTAGCCTCAATTTGCCCCAAAGGGTTACTTAGCTTTCGTCAAGACCAGGTATAAAGATCCCTAACAATACCTTTTTATATAAAGTAAGCAGCCTACTCTAGTCCATGCACCCCATTCAGTGCTCCATTGCTCTCATTCATGCACTAATTCCAGCATGCCACACACTTACAAACCCTCCTGGGCATGGGTGTCAACTCACTAAAATGCCTGGGGTAGCGGAAGTGACACCACATCCCAGTTAACCTTCATGACAACACAAAAAGTGACTTCAGATTACCCTTGACCCTGATTTTTTTCCAGGAAGTTACAAGACCTTAACACTGATGACATCACAATAATTCACATAGTTGAAGCTCCATTATAACTGCATGATTGATATAAGAACACACAGAAAGGTCTATTTTAGATACCATCTATATTATTCTACTTTCTTGATCTTTGAAAGTTTTGGGACGTAATACTCGCTCTGAATTGTTGTGAGGGAGTGAAGTGAGAAAGCCAGGCTAGTAGTAAGGGTTTTCTCCCCCAAGACATTTTTTAAAAGAATGTTCCAAGAATTACCTCTACCTTGCCATTACCTATATTTTACTGAGTGTCCATTATGTCACGAATTACCTCTGGTGTGTCAGTATTTTGTCACAGGTGTATGCCATTCTAAGAAATGACTCAAGAATGCCAGCACTTGAATTTTACCATGGGTGTCTCTACCAGACAAGAATTACCTTCAGTAGGCCAGGGCCAATGATAGACTTGAAAGCATAACACCACATTGTCACTCACACTCACTTTGACTAATTCACACTCACTCACTCATTCATTCTCACTCACACTCTATAACACTCCCTTACAGATTCATATTTATTCACACTCACTCTTTCGCAGTTACTTATCTTCACTCATTAAGATTCACTCATACTTACTGACACTCAATCTCAGACATTTTCAATCACTACCTATCACTGAATCTCTCACACACATGCGTTTACACACACATTCGCTCTTGCTTACGCACACACACCTTCTTACATAAACACACTCTCACCCATAAGCACACACACAACATAAATTTAAAAGCATGTGTTTACTTACCTTAGCTGCCACCAAAGGTCCCATTCCAGCTAATTGTGCTCCATTTTTTATTATTCTAATAGTGAATAATGCAAAATTATTCACTATTAGTATAACGAAAAATAGATTAAAAATAAAGAGTGGGGAACCACCCTTGTGTTCTGGTGACTGACTGTGCCACCTCTGAGGCCAGGGGTCGCAAAGGCAGTGCCAGGAGTTGCAAGGGGCAAGCCAGGGGTCGCAGTTGCGACCCCTGGAGACCTCCGAATGATGTCCTGAGGGACTTCCCCAGTATGGTTCGTTTTAATTTCCTAGCTAATACTCCATAGAAACGCAGGGAGGGGTCAGCCTTGTAGTCACACAGTCATCAAAGGTCCCGACCAGCTTTGCCACTTATTGCTGTCCTCGTTACCTGTGTGACTCCAAAGGCGATAGGGATCTTTGGTGACCAGAAGGAGCTCATTTGAACAATCTGGAGTTGGTTGGAAAGCTAGAAGAGAAACCAGTGAAGACGATTGCCGGTAAATACTATTCGAGACTCCTGGGTGCATATGAAGGTGGGATGGTTGACAGTGTCGAAAGCAGCTGAGAAGTCCAGTAATATCATGTTCATGTTTAGAAACTATCACTTCTAGTAAGTATATAGTGCACTAAAATAAACTCTTCCAGGCCTTAAAGAAACACACTTTTAAATGTTAATGTCTTTAATGTATTTATAAACAAAGCTTGTTTAATGTATATATCATGGGACATATTCAGAATTGTAATTTTGTATTACATTTTGTATCACTACAAAAATGTAGTACAAATTGCTATTTACAAACTAGGTGCAGAGTTTACGCCTCCGTCTCTCCTATAACTATAGGTGTGGAGTTCTCTGCCCTGATTGCAGAGTCTTCATACTCTCAGGTACACATTTTAGTAGTAAATGGGAGAGGGACACAGGGGAGCTGCTGGAAAGGGGGAATACTTGCAAATAAAGAGGAGGGGTTTAGGTCAGAGTAAGGAGGGGTTTAGGGAGGGCTGGAGGGTTAGGGAGTTTCTGGAAGGAGCATGGGGAGGGATGTCAACCCAGCCACAAAGGAGTAAGCCCATAGCTATTCACAAACTGTGCCTTTGTAGTTACTATAGCCACAAAGAGACCGAAAACAGTAGTAAAGTACTCCAGCTCAAAGCTGGAGTAAGTCTAGCACCCCATAAGGCCAATCACGGGTATTGCAACCCCCTCCCTGAGAAATGTAGTTAGGGACTTAGAATAAAACCCCATAGGAAACATTGTTAAATTAAATACAAACATTTTAATAGATAAAAATATCAATATAATTTGATATTAAAAATATTTCATAAATATAGTAAATATTAAAATGTTTACTTTATACTGTTTTAATAACGGTTTTGCATAAAAAAATGAATGTAACAATAATTTTTATTAAAATATAATTTAATTTCTTTTAATTTCTTCACTTCACTTTTATTAATGCATAATAATGTTATTTTTTTCCTTTTGGGGAATTCATTTTTTAAAGTAAATGTCAGAAAATTAATTTTAATGTAATGTATTTCTTTTACATTATTTACATATTTAATATATAGCTAAACTAATAGTGCTGTAGCATTTTTTATCTGCTGAAAGATAAGGAAGGGTCGTGATCAGGGAAAGACTGTAAAAGCAAGTATTAGCTATAGCCATAACTGGGTGCTTAAGGGTGATTCCTGGCCAGAGATGTCATTTTAGCAACTGGGGTGCTGGAGGCACACATATGGGTCATCCAAAGGATGTCATCCCAAGAGCATTAGTTTGGTGTGGGAAATATATCCAGTAAACAACAATGCTAGGAGGGGTTGCAGTATTCTAGGATTTGTATTTTATTACAAGACATCCATGTTAAAGGGACATGATATGTCTCTAGAATAATTGTCATTTAAGTATGAGGAACAAGGAGCTTTTTGGTAGGTCCAGCACACACGTTCTTATAACAGTAACTTAGAAATATAGACGTGTGCAGTTCCTCACACCCCGAAAGGTGTCATGCTTCATCATCTGGGTATGCTCCTTGTTAGGCCGGCACTACAATGCCTGCCGGACACCCGCGAAGGGGCTCTTTGCCGGAGATCTTTTGATATAGCCGTTTGATGAAGTGTGGGTAGATGGGGTGTGAGGTGTGTTTAGTGTGGTGAAAGTGACTTAAAATAGGTATAGTGGGGCTTTGTTTAAGTAAATTGTACTAGTGAAGCTCACCACCTAGTTGGGATTAATTTATAAAATGTGAGGTCAACATGTTTCTTGTCTATTATAGCCCAGATGGGTCTGTCGGCAATTCATCAGGACCACTGCTTGACTAGTTCAAAGTGTATTGTGGTAATCCTAGTAATCAGTAACAACATAATACACAAAGCATGATTCTACCTTGTTCATCGCACTGACCTGAAAGACAAAAAATGACAAACAATACATGTAGTTTATACAAACTTATTTCGGTTGTGGCCAAAGTAGGGCTCGATTCAGTGTTGCAAATTGCATTTTATACTTGACCCCTAGGTCCATTCTAAGCCTCAATGTGTGGTTCATGGTGACAATTAGTCAGGGGAGAGGGGAGGGGAGCGGAGGAGGGGAAAGGGGAAAGGAAGCGCACACCACTCGCGTCCCAGCATACACTCTACATAGGACTGCAATGGTGGACTCTATGTGATATTAAAGATCATAGTAATCGTATGGTCTCAGTACTTTTTTGTCATCTCGATGCATTCACCACGCTTCTTTAGCGCGGGGATGCATGTGAGCTAACCGGTTTCGAGACTAAATGTCCCAGTGTTCATAAATTCATGCTTGTCAGCGTAGGCTACATGTCATTGTGGGATTGTGCACACAACCATGCCACTTGAAAATTCACTCACCCGCCTTGGGTCAGTGTCGGTCTGATGGAAGATAACCAGAGCAAACCGCTCATTTGCGACCTAAGGTTAGGAGATGCACGGCACAGGTTAACAGAGATCGTGCGTCTTACCTCCGGTCTTGCATACCGTCTTGCTGCAGCTCAATACTCACTCAATGGTGGAGTTCTGTGACCTTCTGCACCTACCCCGGCTCTGGGCTCCGTGACAGCGCTGTCCATTCCGGGCGGTTAAATAAAGTTTGTTTTACTTCCTGTTAGTGGTTTACAAAGACTAGTGCGTGAACCGTGGTGGCCATCTTAAGGAGGGCGGGCCGACGGGTTAATCTTGGTTATCTCATGCCGGGTTAGGTACCGCTTCCTGTTGGTGATTATAAGACTAGTGCATGTCCCGTTGTTGCCATCTTCGGGAGAGCGGGCAGGCATATATCGATTATTTTTGACTATTTCATGTTGGATTTGGTTCGGCCTTGAATAAACATCATATTTAACCAAGCCATCGCAATATGGTGCTGTACTGTCCACTCGGGTAATGGCCCACCACAGGTGGCAGATTCCAAAGTGTGGTTTCGGTCTTGTGTTGATGAGCAAGTCTTTTAGGTTCTCTGTTCTTTTAAATGCAAATCTCAGTGGAATAAATGTCAGATTGCCTGTTTGCAGAATTTTCCAATGTTTCTTAATAACTTTCTTGATGAAGTTGGACTCTGATGAATTGCCGACAGACTCATCTGGGCTATAATAGGCAAGATACGTGTTGACCTCACATTTTATAAATTAATCACGACTGCTCCTAGGACCATTGTATCCCATACGAGCACCAACATTTTTTAATTAGGGTAGTGAGCTTCACTAGTAAAATTTACTCAAACCAAGCACCACTGTACCTATTTTAAGTCACCTTCACCACACTACACACACCTCACACTCCACATACCCACACTTCATCAAATGGCTATATCAAAAGATCTCCGGAAAAGAGCCACTTCGTGGGTGCCCGTCGGGCATTGCAGCACCATCCCGACGAGGAGCATGCACAGATGATGAAGCATGACACCTTTCGTGGTGTGTGAGGGCACATGCTCCTATAGGAGCGTATTTCACTGACTTGACAAACTAGTAATACTTTGTTTGTGTCAAAGGAACTGTACACTTCTGTATTTCTAGGATAAATTGTCTTCTTCCCACATAATACCTCAAAGCTTCTACTGCCAAGCATTCTTTCTCAAGAAAAGGATGAACCCCCCTTTCCGAATCTAGCTATAGAACTGCTCCAAGACCTGCTTCGGAGGCATCTGTTTACAGGAAAAAAGATTTCTTTAAATTGGGCCACTTTAGAACAGGGTCAAGAGCAAATGCCTTCTTTAAAGCAATAAATGCTTTTTTCTCTTCTATGCCTCATTGCACTCAATCGGGTCTGGACTTTGTTTTTTATACATCGGTGAGAAGATCTTCTAGGCTTGAGAAATTTGGGGTAAACCTCAAATAACAACCAATAAAACCCCAAAATGATCTGACTGTTTTGTTTGTCTGGGGCCTAAGTAAGGCGTTTACTTTCACTCTCTTTCGGTGAATACTCCCATTTGCCAAAGCGTATCCCAGCTATTTTACTTGTTGGGAAGCTAGGGAATATTATCTAGATTCAGTGTTAAACCTGCTTCTCTTATTGCTCGTAGATCTCTAGCAAGATGTTCCTAGCATAATTCCCAAGAGGAGCTCTAATTCCCTACGCCATCTAACTATGCGGCTGCATGCTCCTAGGCACTGTGCCTGGAGCCCCATGTAAGCTAAAGGGAAATACAATAAGCTGATAGAGTTCCTGAGGTTTTAAGAAGGCTGTTGTATGGCAAGGTACCCGCCAATAACCCTTGGTGAGGTCCAACATGCTGATAAACTGTGTTCCCCCAATGTTCTTGGCATGGTGTGAGCCTCAAAGGAAGAGAAGTGTTAACCTGTATGATGTTGATACCAAATTGTATTGTACCATCTGATTTAGGTACCTTTCCAATAGGTGACGACCAGTCAATTTGAGCTGGCTCAATCACCCCTAGTTAAAAATAGTCTCTATTTCTATTTTAATTGCAGGTCTATGAGCCCCTGAGATCCGATAAGGTGGTAGCTGGGCTTTTTTGTTTGGCACAGTCTCAATTTTATGTTCAAATGGAGAGGGCAATACTGGTAGACTTGAAAAGATACTCTGTAACAGGTTTAATGCAGACAATAGCTCTTTCTCCTGTTTTCCTGAGAGTGAATTTTTATTTACTAAGCCATTTCAACTACCAATTGTACGATATGGGAACACCCCAACCTGATCATTTGTCTCTATATTCACTGAACAAATCATTTCTTTCTGGTCAGATTTGTCCCATTTTTTCGTTTGTTCGACTTGAGAGGGGTCCCTCTTATCGTGATAGGCAATTCAATAAGAAGCCAGCTTTACTGCTTCAATAATTCAGGATGGGCTTGCCACTGACCCAGCATCTTGCATTCGGAGGTCAAGCAGACTGATCTCCTGGCTCAAAGGTGCAGAGATGAGTTTCGCAATGATAGTACCTTTCCTGCATTTTCCGACCTCTTCCCAAGTTGTCTCTTGCTGTTTCCCCAATATTTTGAAGCTTAACCTGTAGAGCAGTGCCTCTTAACCTGCGGTCCGGGGACCCCCATGGTTCGGAAAACACCTACTCAGGGGGTCCGCGACTGCTTAGAAAATTAAATAATATTAACAGATTCATAAAATGCATGTAAATAAAGAAGTAAAATGTAAAACTGCACATTTTAAAACAGTCTGTATTGTGAAGGAATTTGAAATTGGAGACTAAAAATCAACTTGGTTTCTTCAGATTGATTTGTGGGACCAGTACAAGCGCATCAAACAGAATATAGTACGGACAATGGGTAGCCTCAATTGAAGTGAGAAAAGGTGCAACTTTCACATGAAAAATAAAATATAGATTTTTTAATATTTGTGCAATAAATTAAATATTTCAGCATTTGTGTACTTTTAATGAATTCTTGTTCCCTTATTTGTATGCATTGTTTTGCAGTTCAAATTATCAACATTTTCTGGGTTTCCGGATTCCAATAATGATTAAGCTGGGAGTTCCTAAATTCCAATAATGATTCAGTGTGGGTCGTCCCGTTCCATCAATGATTACGTGCGGTCTACAGAAGTAAAAAGGTTAAGAACCACTATTGTAGAGCAAGGACATAATGTACTAGTGTTATCTTTTCGCCTTCCTCTGCTCTCAGCTGTTCTAATGTTAAGCCCAGGATGCTGCTTGATTGTCTCTCTATAGCAGCTCAAATGGACAGACCATTGAAAGGCTGAAAGATACTTCTGATGGTAAAAGTAACAACCCTCCCGGTCTCTCAGGTTTTTAAATTTTTTTACATTTAATTTCACAGGTTCATTACAGTGCGCAAGATTGTGATGCACATATAGAAAAGTAACACAAATGTTGTTTTAGATTGCCAAGACTTGGTCTCAGTATTGCACAGTTCCAAGCAATTTCTGTATCTGGTTATAGTTGGGTGTGGTGTGTGAAAGATGGGATATGGTGTCCAATAGGTCATGTTTAGAGGGGATAAGGAGTTACCTCGGAATGGTGTTCTTCTTGTGGTCGGTTGGAGGACAGGTGGTGGGTCAGAGGGTGACACTTGAGGAGTCCTTTTCTGGGGTTAGGAACATTCCATCCATTCCCAACCTGTGGAGAATGGGTGGTCTACCCGTCACACCTCCCCGGTATTTTTCCCAGGTTTCCTATAGTTTTGGAATGGTGCCCATGTTTGAATTTGTGAGGTGTATCATGTATTATTGCTGTCAATTTTTTATTGGTATAGACTGCCCACACCTTGGCTCATCATATGTGAGGCGGGGGGACAGAGCTTGATTCCAGAATTGTGCCAGTGTTAAGCAAGTGACCAGTAGTAAGTGTGTGAAAGTTTCCCTAGCGGGGTTGTCAATGGGTAAACAGAATTGTCTCCAGGAGCCCTCAAGAGAAAAACTTGGGGGTCCATTGAGAGTTTCACCCCAGTTATCCCCTCTATTTCCTGAGTTATCTTATCCCAGTAGGTTTGACCCATTGGGCATGACCACCACATGTGTGGTCTCTCAGGGTTTTTAACACTTTCTGTATAGCTTGATTATATTTCTCCACTAATCTATAAGTTGGTGGATGGTGACTGACATTTGAATCTGGGAGATACTTGCTGGAAAGTGATGTCCTTCAGCAGCCCGCTAATGTAAAGAAAGAGATTAGTAAATCGCATACATGAGCTGCCATATTTCCTCACATCGGGAATGACTACGGATAACAAGCTACCACCACCAAGGTGTATTAATGCCTCCTTCCTGATGGCTCAGTTGGACCTACCAGATCTATCCTTATCACCTGGAAGAGCACCTCTAGTATCAATAAGGGTTGGAGTGGGACTTTGGGTATGTAACCTTTATTCATCTTTTGGTACACCGGACATAGTTCACGGAAATGTGCTGATGGGTCTTCCCTACGCCTTGGTGTCCTCCCCCTATATGAGCATGGGATTCAATGTTACTCGGAAGACCAACCTCATCCTTTTTACAAACTAGAGACCTTCTCCTGAAACCAAAGGCATTCCCTCCTCCGCCACCTGAGGTATTGTATTCCTTAAAGTGTCATCTTTCCCTTGCGCTACCTGAAAGCTCTCTGAGTAACTCCATTCCAGTCTACCCAACATTCAGCTCCAGTGACTGTAAGCACAGGGTTCTATCTGAGCCCAATGAACAGCTCGATTTTTCCAAGATCTCACTAGGGTGTGAGAAATCATCTTGTGGGCAAAGGGGGGGGGGGGCTCTCCCAACCATTTCTCTTCCAGATCTAACCCAGAAATGAGTTCCTTAAATCAGGGAAAATCTATTCCTATCACCAGGGGTTGCAGTAAATAGGGCAATATAGCTACCTTTACATCGGAGGTCTGTCCAGCAACTGTGAGCTTAAGCCAGGTGGTAGGGTAAAGTTTGAAGTCCTCATGTAATATGTATTTGTTGAACTTGGCTCTTTCTGCAAGGTCATCCACAAACTTTTTGCCTTCACCCTCTTGTTTTCTGAACACGTTTTTGTTGGCTTTTAGAACTCTGCACACTTTACCACTGCTAACCAGTGCTAAAGTGTGTGTGCTCTCTCCTTAAAACATTGTAGAATTTGCTTGCACCAAACTGGCATGTTTAATTTTCTTGTAAGTCCCTAGTAAGGTGCAACTACATGTGCGCATGGTCTGTAAATTAAATGCTACTGGTGGGCCTGCAACACTGATTGTGTCACTCACTTAAGTAGCCTGTCAGTGTCTCAGGCCTGCCATTGCAGCCTGTGTATGTGTGTGCAGTTTTAAACTGCCATTTCGACCTGGCAAAGTAAACCTTTTGCCAGGCACAAACCATCCTTTTTAATGCATATATGTCACCCCTAGGGGATGCCCTGGACAGGCTAGAGGGCAAGGCGCAATGAATTTAAGAAGAAGGACGTGCACTTTTAAGTTTTACATGTCCTGTAAAAAACTCTTAAATCTGTTTTTCACTACTGCAAGGTCTAGCTCTCCCATGGGATAAAATTGTAGTTAGCTTATTACATTTTGTAAGTGTAATTTCCAAATGAGAACAGGCAACCAGTTCATGTTTTGTGTCTCTGGAATTGTAATGAAAATTCTAACTTATGGTGAAGTTGGATTTTAAACTACAATTTTGAAAATTACACTTTTAGAAAGTTGCCATTTTCTTGCCTTAGCCATTTGGTGCCTGCAGCCTGTCTCTGGGTCACATGTCTAGCTATAGTTAACAGTTGAGATTTGGGTGTTCCTCTTGGACAGCCACACACAATAGGGAGCTTAGGCGTGACTAGATGGGCCATCACTGGCAGGATGGGAGGAAGGAGCTGGGCCCAGCACCACTTACACTTGAATAGGCTGTATCCTGCCTCCTGCATACGTACTTTACACATTGCCTCTAAGTTAAGCCTGATTGCTTTTGTGCGAAGCTATCAGAGGGTTAAGCGCAGGTTTATTTATGGACTTTTGTGGTTCATCCTGACAAGGACTGTGTTTATTATATGTGTGGGGCTCTCACCCCTCTCAACTAATAACCCAGTTTCTTACAAATGCCAATATCAGCAATGCAAAAGCCAACAAACCTACTTGTCATCAAAAGGGCTGCTACGATGGCTGAGCTCCTGTGTGGCCGCGGTTCGACACCACCAGCCCCCTGACAGTAGCAAGTCCTGTCCCCTCCCTAATGCTGATTTTTGTTGTCATAGGCAACCTTAGATCATGCGTCTGTGCCATGACATAGGCCTGTCTTAAGGATTGGGGTTCACAAACTGCTACCCTCATAGGGGTTGAAGACTACTGCGTTCAGCAGGAGTTAAGCAGCATGAGTGCAGTGGTGGAAGCATACTGTGTGGTGATCAGTAGAAGTACAGAGGTTCTTTTTAATCTGTGTCACTGTAATGAGGCCTACCGGCTCACTCATTTTTAGGTTTCGGCAAGACAGTGCTTGCATTGTCTCTTTCAAGACATGTTGTGTACAGTTTGTGGGCTTACAGCTCGCCCATAGGCTTCCCATTTTCTGTCTCTATCATCTCTCTCATGTTCTTCCTCCCCATGTGTGGAATGCACTTGTCATGCCTCTTGCTGTGTTTATCCCTCCCGAGAGCAGGGACTAAATGCTATATCAATACACTGGTCACCATTTTAGCGTGCATTTCAGGGACTACTTTCTTCTTTCTTGAAAAGCAATTGACACAATTGGATGGGTACTGTTTTCAGTCCCTTCGAGCTCCTCTGTAAACACGCTGTTCCTATCTCCTCAAATTTGTTGTGCATTCCAAGACTGAGGTCAAATGTCAAACATGTTTGCCTGTCTGCGGCGTGTTCAGCTTCAGTGTCCGTCACTGCTTGTTTATTAAAGCATTTCTGTGGCTGTTGCTGATACTGCTGATGCTACACCACTTGATGTGCCAAGGGAGACAATAGGGAGCGCTCTGACTTATTTATATGTGCACATCCGAAAGGTCACTCGCATGCAAAGTTACTTGTTTTTTTAACTTTTATTCTTCTCAGGTCTGACTTTTGTTATTTTCACTAAAGATGAATCAGGCACTTCATGCTTTACAGTGCCACCTGGTGTCTGCAGATGGAACATTGCAGATCCCAGTAAA
Source organism: Calotriton arnoldi (assembly GCA_963921515.1). Classification (NCBI taxonomy): domain Eukaryota; kingdom Metazoa; phylum Chordata; class Amphibia; order Caudata; family Salamandridae; genus Calotriton; species Calotriton arnoldi. The sequence continues at coordinate 242,509 of CAWUFW010002704.1, read as the reverse complement.
GTAGAATGAAGACAATTGCTTGCTAACTATAACTGCTGAATTTCTCTGATTTTGTCCAAGTGAAATCTGACCCTAACTATAACGTCCCTGTAACCTTTGTTTTTTTCAGTGAATATATATATTAGTTCCGGAGTGTGAAGTACACACACTGCAACCAACGTGCGAAAACGGACCGAGCTTGTATTCTTCAGCTCTCTCATTATATTTGGTCAGCGCAATGACAGAAGAAGAGATAAGTGCGAGATTGAAGACAGCGGAAGGGCTTTTCAGGGATGGGCCAAGCAATAAGGAAGCAGCGGGCCTCTAAAGATGACACCGGGAATAAGGAATCTTTCCACACTCTCAGCCGTAAATTAGAAAGACTCTCCAAAGCTGAGGTCTCAAAGTGGTGGGAGGTCCAGTCTCTTAAGTGATATTTTGAGGTGGGCAGAGTCCCACGTGGACTAAGAATAATGATAACTCCCACCTATGAAAATCCGCACCCGGAACTGATGAGAGAGTGGGCCGAACTTAATGCAGAAAGCTCCAAGCAAATGACACTGCTGCTCATCAAATATGCCTCAATTGATAGGGGACAATATCCTTGAACAAATAAAGGATCTAACAGCCCAATTAAATCAAGCAGCAGATAAAGACACAGTAACTAAATTCATCAAAGAAATGAAGGAAAGGATCAAAAAACATGAGGATGTCATAAATGCAAGAAAAGCGCATAAATTTCAGCGCGATAGAAAGGATTACGAAAATGGCAGGATTTATACCTTTTCAATGAGATATGAAAGCATCAGGAGGGAGAGAATGGAGGTAACTAACAAAATCCGGCAAGAAATATCCATCAGCGATCTTAGCTCGGATACAGGCTCTGAATCAGAACGTGAAGGGTCGATGGAGAACCTGAAAATCACCTCAGTACAAGATGAATTCCGATTTTACGCCTGGGCCGATATACCAACAACCGCCCACAAGTACAATCGAAAAGAGGAAGAGGAGCCAGAGGAGGGGCGGCAAGGGGAAAAGGAAATGGAGAGAAAGAAGGAGCTGTGACACGGAGCCAAACCAAGAAATAAGGGAAATCAATACGTAATCAACCTTAGTTCCATTACTCTTCCAGAAGAGGATAAACGCATTTTGAATTTGGGTTTATCATTTTGTTCAGACACTAAATTCAATTATGATCAGACTCGAATTGATCTATATCATTTCATCCGTAAGCTGAAATTGAGAAAGTTTTTTAAACAACAGGTAAAGAACAGAAATAAAGACGTGGTGAGAGATATTGAACAGGAAGCTATTTTGTCTGCCACTGATGCCAACCTTTTGAAAGTTCTAAACGAGTTGGAATCTGAGGGTTGTACAGATTTAGAATACCCAATAGAAACTACCATATCCGCCATCAGCTCAGGCAAGTCCCCTTTCAAGTCTAAACCAAAATTTAATCCAACTCTCCCACATGATAGCATAGACTCATTCAATGAAGCCATGGTAGAAGAGATCAAGAAAATCAAGAGTAATGAATTGCAGAAAGGCAGCAAACCCTCATTCTGGGTTAGGCAGTTCACTAATGTAATCAAAAAATAGTCGAATGAGAAGGACTGTGTTATTCGAAATGCGGACAAAGGAGGTAACGTAGTGATATGACCAATGAGAATGTATTTAGACAAAGCCATACTACAATTGAAATATTCTACATGCTACAAAAAAATCTCTTGGGGAGAGCATGAAAAGCTTAAGAATGAATTTTATGATGATCTTGTAACCTGGTGTGATAATAGCCTTATCACACTAGAAGAATAAAGCTTTCTTAAAATCCAACACCCCAGAGTTCCTATCCTGCACCTACTACCGAAGGTACATAAAAACAGAGAGTGTCCACCTGGAAGACCCATTATTTCAGCTATAGGCAGTCTGTTGGAAAACGTCTCAAAGTACATTGACTATTTTCTGCAACCCATGGTGAGAGATCTACCCTCCTACATCCAGGACACTATAGATTTCCTCAAACCCATTTTTGATGTTCACTGGGAGGTAGATTACCTTATGGTTTGTTTGGACGTGAATTCCTTATACGCCAGCATCCGCCATGAGGATGGACTGAGAGCAATTGAATATTTTTTAAGTTTCAAACCACTGCAGCATGTTGAGCACAATGTCATGCTGATACAAATGATCAAGTGGTGTTTGTCGTGCAACATTTCTCTATTCAACAATACCCTATACAAACAGCAACAAGGGACAGCGATGGGCACCTGCTTTGCCCCCAGCTATGCGAATTTGCATATGGGCTGGTGGGAGGGAGGAGCAGGTGGTGCATGGTCCAGACATGGATAGATGGTCATCACACATTGTCATGTGGTTACGTTACATAGATGCCCTTTTCATTCTATGGAAAGGTGACACTAAATCTGTAGATTCATTTGTGAAATGTATAAACTCGAATAAGCTGAATCTAACATTTACCAGTCATGTAAGCAACACTGAGATTGATTTTCTAGATGTCAAAATTGAGGTCAAGGATTTGTGCCTTTCGACATCAATCTTCTGCAAACCGACAGCGGGCAATACTGCACAGCATGCCAATATTTCACACCCCCATTCGCTTAAGAATAGTATACCCTATGGGGAATTATTGAGAGCCAAAAGAATCTGTGGCTCCACTGAGCAATACGAGACAGCAGAGAAGGAGATATGCGACAGATTGGCAGAAAGAGGGTACCAACGACCAGTCTTAGAGTTGGCAAAAAACAAAGTCAGTAAAGTGAAAAGAATAGACCTATTATTCAAACAAAACAAACCTTATAGGGAGGATGCACAGGTAAACAGACTCATTACCACATATAACCCGCACCACAAAGACTTGAGAAAAGCTCTCAACAGACACTGGCATCTGATAAGGAAAGATCCTGTTATAGGAGGAGATGTCACAACCAGGCCAGACATAACATATCAAAGACCACCCACATTGGGGAACAAACTGGTGAAAACATATATTGAAACACAGCAAAAGTGGCTAAAACCTATTAATGGTTTCAAAAAAATGCACCGAGTGCAAGGCTTGTCAACAAGGCAAGAATATAACCGAGATCAAAACTTGCTTTGGGGGACGGTTGACTATCTCTAAACCACTAAACTGTAAATCTGAATTTGTGGTTTATTTGTTAGAATGTCCTTGCCCGAAGGACTACATTGGGAGCACCAAGTTAGAAGCTTGCAAGAGTGTGTTGCAGCATTTACGTGCAATTAAGAATGCGGATACTACGTATCCAGTGGCCAGGCACTTTATAGAGTACCATAACAGGGATACCTCAAAGCTGACATACTGCGTATTAGATCAGGTGGAGAAATCCATTAGAGGAGGAGATAGAGAAAATGCCCTTAGACAATTGGAGTGCAGGTACATCCTCAGGATGGGCACAAAAGAGCCAAATGGCATTAATATTGATGAAGAGATATATATCTTTCTCTAAAAACTGTGTCTGCAACCAACTTAAGACATTCCCCGCTACAACTAAGAGATGTTTTAGTTTCCAACTAACAGCCCTGTCTTTACTATCCCACATGTATTTTGAACTTGATTTTAATGTTTCTATTGTGTTTACAGTCCTTACGGCAACGCAATAATAATATATTTGTCTATTTCTGTTTAAGGTTGTTCAAGATGAGCACCGTGAGGAGATTGCAAGAGAGCTAAGATATCTATTTTCTTTTCTATTTCTATTGTTATTTTTGGCCATTTTGTTCCACTCAGCATGCTGCCATTCTTGCCCTAATGTCTTTAGCTTTGACGGGTGTAGGCCCAATGGGGCGTAACTCATCCATTTGTTGATATATTTTTTGATATTTTTTTGTTGATACACTATTGCCCTTTCTCCTCCTGCCTAGTGATTTGGACATTCCTGAGACAAGGGAGGCTTTCCTGTTATCCACATATAAGACTGATTTATATGTCCAATGGGGCCATTTATTGATTAACATTTTTGCAATGACTATCTATGTGATTTGAACTAAGCCCAATGGGGCATTATTGTGCTTTTATCAAGCCTGTATTTTTTGCACATTTTGCAATTCTCTTTAACTGAATAATTCTGATGAGATATGTCATTATAAATATTGTTCTATATGAGCCTGATAACATCGGCATGTATTTATCAATTTTTTGTGCAGGTATTATTGCATGTTACAAGATGGCCGATACTTCCATGTAACTGTGGCAATGGATACTGAGGCCTCTTTCTATGTTTATGATCTTGTAAGCTTTATTTAATGCTCACTGTTTGGACTAAAAAATGTCGTGAACAAGGCTGTTACAGCCGAAACAAACGCGTAGACGTTTGTCTGTCTATACGCCACCTTTAAATAAAGAATTTTTCCGTTCCACGGGAGTGCAGTCTCCTTCTGCAGTTTTTGGGGAGCTGTATTATATATATATATATATATATATATATATATATATATATATATATATATATATATATATACATATATTCCGCACCAGTGAACAGCACTCCTGTACCAACCTGTGGATGTATATATCTGTATTCCTACTTTACAGAACTTTAACTGCTCTTGCGATTTTGAGTAAAGGATGTGCACTTCCAGTTCTCTGTTCTATTTGGCTTGAAGGTGGCGTCCACAGTCTCCACAGAGATGCCAGCTATTGGTGGCTCACTTGCACAAGGTGGCATCGTCCCTCTTTTCATACTAGTTTAAGCAGGACCCAGCACAGAAGTTGTATACTAAGGAATGGAGATTATTTTTATATATGCAGCAATCTGACAGATATTTGATCAACTGGGAGAAGTTACAGTAAATTTCGATGCAGGATCTAGAGTTCATCTGTTCTTGCTTCTTCACAAAGTAGGGGTTGCTGTTCTTCCCAGAAGCTGGAGTTGTTGGGCTGCAGGAGCTACATTGATGCTAGAGACGGCATCACATCACTTGCATTTTTGTGACCTAGCTTCCTGAACTGCAAGGCAATGATTCCAGTCATCCAGAATATGATAAATGATGTTGAGTGGTGGTACAGCCTCACAACTTTGCTAGGGTATTTCCTTGCACCCTCTACCCGAAACTGTGATCATAATTGTTTAAAGAGCACAGTGAAGTGAGTGATTGATGACCTCAGGCTGAGAGGAAGCAGTTATCTAACTGGAATAGATTGAGGGTCGTGTGTGATTGATCTTTGGTTCTTGAAACAGAAAGTGTGGAACAGTACAGTTCACAAAAAACAGACTATGAGAATCAGCAAGAGAGAGCAAGATTACAGCGCCTGGCAGAGCTGACAATTGTTCTTGAGTTATCAGCTGTGGAGCACCTTCCTCTTCTGCACATCAACTAACATCAAAAATGTGGGCAATGCCCAAGTTTAGAGGCTCAAAAGTACATTTTCCTCACCCTGCAACCTCGCCCGGACCTTGCTGGTGTTACGGTTGACTTTTAAAACATTAGGGCTACTACTGTAGGCTTGTTAGCCTCCCCACAACCAGCCTTGCTTCCATAGATCTGCACACACTTTCCAGAGGACGGATCCACTCCCTCTGCCATGACCAAATGCACAGTTGTATATTTATCCTCCAGTATCCCTTCTCCACAGGGTTCTGGAAAAAATGTGGCATTGTTGTTGGTTTCCAATATTAAACCAAATGGCCGTGGTTCTGATATGGATATCCCCTTTTCCACTCCCTGGACTCCCCACTGCAAGTGGGAAAGTTTTCCATCAAGACACCTCAGTTGTCTGTACGGAGTTTAAGAGTGTGGTTTTCCAGATGGCCTTCTTCCATTAAGGCCAATAAAGAAGTATTGGATTTTGTTTTCATCATTGGTGGTCTGTCAGAGAGTTTGGCATGTGGCCAATCCGCCTAAGATGGTGGATCGCATCTACCAGAGCTCTGGGTCGAAGAGGCAGGGAAATACGCACACATCCTGCCAATCTGGGCCCAGGCCATCACCAGACTGTGGGGTGGTGAGCCACCAATGGATGGGCGTAGCTGGGAGTGTCGAAAGTGGCCGCAGACCCGCAGTGGAAGCAATACGGTGCCCCTCCTGGGCCGAGGTTCACGGGCCTGGGCGCGGCACCCACAAGGCCCGGGCCTGCTGCACCGACAGTGAGAGGGGTGGGCTGAGATGGGGGCATACCTGACACCTGCGGGAATTACCTGCCTGGGCACTGGTGACCCCAACAGCTACGGCCAGAGACCTTTGCAATTGCTGCGACTCCCGCCACGTGAGAAGAGGGGCCCCTCTGGCCTGAGGCAGCTTTATGGACCTTGAGCGCAGCGGCCCCGGATGGGAGCCTCAAAGTGGGGGGCTTCCTTTGCCTGATCGGGCTGGCAGGCACTGTCCCCCACGAGAAGACTAACTGGCGAATCGGCCCCTGTGAATGGGCTCTGCTGCAATGCCAGCCAATACTGAGGAGCGGAGTGAGGCGGCAGGCCCACAGAGGCCTGTTGGGCTCAGAACAGGTCTGTCCCCCCGTGAACTGCCTCCACCCGGGGGTGGCCCACAGAACCTCCTGCCCAGATGTACCCAACCTCTTAGCCTCCCCTGGGGTCTGGACGTGTGTTGTGGGTTCCCCAGGGACAAAGAGAAGGGAGGCAGGGCAAGTCTCGGACCTACCAGGACCCAGCCCATCGTAATCTGCCTCGTGGGCAAGAGAGCCGAGGAGCGATGAGGCAATCCGAACCTGGGTGGACCCACTGAATATGAAAAGGGCAACACAGGCCCTAACGGCAGCGAAAGAGGGCAGCAAAATACTCCACTGGGGCTAACGCGGGAGACGGACTACCATTGCTGGCGATAGAGGTAAAACGGTAGGTGCCGCTTGGACTCCAACTCAATACTAAGGTGGCCCCCGGGGGTCCCTCTGTTCTGAAAGAGGCAGGCTGCATGCTAGGCAGGTGGCTGCAGCTCACACACTGACTTACACAGCCCACTGGTGCCGCTCTGCCTGCCAGCTTCCTGCTCCTTGGGTCTAACACGCAGATGACTACAGCTACCAGAGGTTCTACCACCGATGGCCCCCATACTACAAGCACCACTGCCGCCATCCCATGCCTTGGAATGGGCTGCCAAAAGCCAATAAGTGAACATTCCAGGCCACCATCCCCCACCCCCACGCCACTGGATCACAACAGACCAGGGCACGAGCAACCGGCCCATCTCCGAGAACCTAGCAGCTCTCCAAGACCCTAGCGACAAGCTGGATGCCATTCTACATGCAATTGAGAACTCTCGCTCTTCCGTGGAAACCAAAATCGAAGAACTCCGTGCAGAGTTCGGCCTCCTACGAGATGACCGTCAGAAGCTGGCGTCCAGAGCAATGGACGCGAAGCGCTCCCTGAACGACATTAAACCCCAATTGGGTGACCAAGTGAAAAGCACACATGATCTCACCAAGAGAGTCCAACACCTGGAGAGCTGTGAGAAAGTTGCTGAGGGACGAGCTCGAAACAACAATATACAGGTGGTGAGACTCACCGAGGGGGCCGAGAATTCCCGTGCGATGATCGCCTTCCTGGAGGATTGGGTAAACTCCTTCACCCCCACTGCTGCCCTATCCCAGTACTTCTGCTTTGAGCGTGAGCACCAAGTGCCTGCCCGTCGCCCACCTCCGGGCTCGCAGCCTCCCCCATAGTCACGCAGCTTCTTCACAACAAGGACAAAGATGCCATCCTACTGGCTGCCAGACCGATTCCCCACTCGAAATTGAAAACTGCAAGGTCTCAGGGCTTTCTGATTACACAATGATGGTACAGCGACAACACTCCTCATTACTTAGCGTAAAGCGTCAGCTACGCGACCTACACATCCAATACTCGCTGATATACCCAGCGAAACTGACGGTCATCCATGACCAGCTCTCATATTTCTTTACAGAACCTTCCCAGACTTGACGAAGGGAAGTTGTCCAAAATGCATTGGGTAGAAAAACAGTTTTACGCTGATTTATGGGTAATCGAAAACCTGCCATATGCTGTTTGAAGAAAGCCTGGATTGGCACTATATTGAATTTCTGGTTAAAAGTATGTTTGTTGAAATGATAAAGAATGGAGACATTGGAATAAAAATATGGAAGAAACTGTTTAAACAAAGTCAATATTGTTTGGCGGCCGCAATAGGGTGTCATTGCAGACTTTGCGGCTTCCGCTTGTGGATGGAGGACTGGGGGCCCCCGGCTTTGAAGCCTACTATCTAGCGGCGCAGTTACAGTGGCTAGCCAGATGGCTAGATGGCAGGGACCTGGCTACGTTGCCGCTTCCCGCGGGTGCTGTGCAGGCTACGCTCTTTCCCAGGCTTCTCAACAGACGCCAGAAACTTCAATACATGGGCACGTTGCTCTCGGTGGCAGTTAAATGCTGGGATAGGTGCGCGGCGCGCTCCAGAAATAGATTGCTCTATACCTCTAGCCTCCCGCTCACATGTATCCCCCAGGCAGGGATGGGCCCACCACTATCGCGGCGCCAATTGGCAGGTTGGGAGGAAGTAGGTGTACTGACGATTGGAGACTGCTACAGGGATAAGGAACTGCTCCCCCTAGATGACTTTTTAGAATATCACCATCTCCCAGCGGGGCAATTCTTAAATTACCACAAAGTAAGAGGGGCAGTGCGGGAACTGTGGGGAGATGGCACAGAAGAACCTGAGACCCACCCAGGTTTGGATGCGGTAGTGACATTGGGTTCGGCAGGGCACCTGGTGCGTTGGCTTTATCTCGCAATACTGGAGTTAAGCCCGGGTTCATTATCCAGCTTACGGGAGCGATGGGAGGGGACCTTACATAGGAGCCTGACAGACAAGGAGTGGCAGAAAGTCCTCAAAGGCCCCAAGAAAGTCTAGAGGAATACGGCTTTTAAAGTCCTTCAATTTAATGTACTCCATCAAACATATCTTACCCCGCACCGGCTAAATGTGGTCTATAATAGAGTGGTTTCTTGCGCTAGGTGCCTCCTAGAGGATGCGGACTTCGATCACATGATTTGGTCCTGCCCGCGGCTCTCTGCTTATTGGGTTAGGATAGTGGATATGGTTAATAAGGTGTTGTCCCGTACTCTGTTGTGTACTCCCGAGGTCTGTCTGTTGGGCCTCTTTCTGAGACCTAAAGCTCGTAGGCGGGGGCGGAGCTTGCCGACGTCGAAGATGGCTGCCTGAGCAGCGAGCTCCGCAACACTCGATCACCAATCCGGCAGTTTTAATCCTGAACGCACGACCACTGGCACCCCGTGGGTCGCTTCACCAGCAGTGGAGAGGTTCAGCTCGGGTCCGGTCGAGTTCCGAGGCCCGGGCGGGAGGTGACAGTCAGGCGGCAGAGTTACGGAGCGGCGCGCCGACCAGGCCGCATATCCCCGGCCTCAATTAGTTGCCCTGTCCGGCCGGAGGTACCTCTGCGTGGGCTGCGGTGCGTCCGGGACCGGCTGATCCCCGGAAGTGGGGGGAACCCAGACTGCGCTTCATCTTAAGTCGAGGTGAGCGGCGCCCACACCTACCGGCTGTCCCTCGACGGCGCGCACCCGGCCGAGATTGAGTGATACGCCGGTGGTGCCTGTATCCCATCTGGAGTGGCCTACGGGGGTGGCGCCCGGCACTGATGACAAGGCTTCCCATAAGTGATGTTCCCTGATCGCAGTGGCCGGAGTTGATGGGTGCGGGGAGCGGCCCGTGCTGACGACCCTGCGCGCACCAAGAACTGATTGTGTGGTGTGGATTGTGGGGCCAGCTTGCCCTGGAACAATAAATAAACGGAGGCACACCCTCTTGCTGCATCGAGTCGCGTGGTGGGGAACTGCGCGCCGCGTTGGACAGTAGGTGGCCTGGGGTGGTGGCTACTGCCCCTGGCCTCGGAGCTTCCCTTACACCAGTCACCAGTTAGTGATTCTGACGTTGGAGGTACGGGCTGTGGCTGCGTTGCGGGTATAGCGGTCTGGGACTGATCTGCTTGTAATCTACTGGAGCTTACCTGCCCCTACCTAACGCTAAGGCAGAGGCACACGGCAGAACCTGGCGAATTCCTGCCAATGCGCCTGAGTTGACGTTTTTGGACTGATCCAGGAGGTGGCCACCTGGCGACCGCGGGGGCAGGGATCCCAGTCGCGAGGTGGGTTGCCCGTGATACATTGACGACACCAGTGACGGAGGTCCTGAAGGGCGCGACGCGGAGGTGTCCCGTTCAGAACAGGTGCAATGGGCAAAACGGATAGAACGCAATCGAAGCTACACTCGAGCACCGTGCAACCAGGGAACGAACGCTCTCCGTGGATAGCAGAGCCAGCGGTGGCGATAATGGGCGTGATCTACCTGACAGTGATTTAAAGTCCATGCTCTCCGCAATGGAAAAAAATCTCCAGAGCACGCTGACCACACTGGGCTCTAAGATTGACTCCCTCTCCTACCGGATGGACAGAATGTCCGAACGGATAGACAAGCACGCAGAGCGCCTTGATATGGCTGAACGACGCACCACAGAAGTGGAGGAGGCGCAGACGGAACTGGATGTCGGTCACAGGCGGATGGAGAGGGAGCTGCAGGTGCTTCAAGACAAAGCGGAGGACTTGGAAGCAAGGTCTCGAAGATGCAACCTGCGAATCGTCGGCCTGCCGGAGACCACTGCGACTGGGCCCATGGAACCTTTTATTGAGAAACTGCTGGTTGGCCTCTTGGGCAGTGACATCTTCTCACCCATGTTCGTGGTGGAGCGGGCTCATCGATCCTTGGGCCCTCGTCCGAGGCCAGGCGCCCCTCCGCGACCGATCATCGCCAAGCTCCTCAACTATCGGGACAGAGATGCGGCGCTGAGAGGGGCGAGAGAGAAGCGGACTTTGCAGTATGAGGGCTCTTCCCTTTCGCTGTTCCCGGACTTTACCCTTAGGGTGCAGGAGGCGCGACGCCAGTTTGTGCCACTCAAGAAACAATTGCAGGAGCAAAAGGTGGACTACGCCATGCTATATCCGGCACGCCTGCGGGTGAACAGACAGGGGCAGTCAAGAATCTTTACGGATCCTAAGCTCTTGCAGAAAGCTTTGAAGGAATGGTCCAGGGAGCGCCGGGGTAGCCCGGACCCTGCTGCAGCGGCAGGAGCGACAGGAGGAACCCTGGACGATCAAGACTGAGCTGCTTAGATAGACACTTACAGATAAGCAGATTGCATTTTTGAGTGTCTGGTGGGGGTAGCCGATACATAGATGTTGCCCCCCCTCACGGGGGCGAACTTTGGGTGGACATTACCGCTGTCTCTGTTTTTTTCTTTTTCCTCACCCTCAGTGCTGGATGCATCGTACCACGAGATGGCGTATGGACAATTGTTGGGTTGAGATTCAGGGGTGAAACAATGCATGCATAATGTTCATTGCACGTTAGTAACTGATCGAATTGCGGAATGGTTAATTGATTGCACGTTTATTGACTGGTTGGAACAGGTTGGCAACTTCTGCCCACGAGTGAAGCACACACTTGGGGCTTTTGTAGTGGTTTTTTCTCCCCTTTTATTCCCCCCTTTTTTCTTTTCTTTTTTTTTTCTTTTCCCTTTCTATTTTGGGTAGGGTGGGTTGGATGCTGGTTGCTCCATGGGAGAAGGGATCTTGGGTATGTTCCGTCGGGTCCATGTTGGTGGGGCTCTGATGTGGGTGGGGGGTAGGGCTGGGGGGGCTTTGCTATGGGAGGGGGGAGGACGAAACAGGGGTCGCAAGCAGTGTTATATGCTAACCTCAGTCGTTATTGACTACTACATAGTTCTCTATGCCTATGTACTATTTCATGATGATGTCCTTGCACGAATTAATGACACAGGTGACTGATGAAGCGCGGAGCCGGGGGGCGGACACGCTTACTACACTGACATGGAATGTCCGAGGACTGAACAATTATAGGAAGGTGCGAAAGGTTCTTGCCTACTTAAAGAGACACTCTATAGATGTTGCATTTTTGCAGGAAACACATCTCCCGATTAATTCCCCCATGTTAAGGAGTAAGGGACTGATGGGGCACATACATGCGGCGGGATTCACCGCGCATGCGCGGGGGGTCCTCACATGGGTCAACCCTAGGTCGGGCCTCACAATCTCGGCGTTAGCCACTGATACGGCTGGGAGGTATACTCTTACTAGATGCCGAGGGAAGTCTATGGATCTATTATTGGTTAATATTTATGGACCAAATTTTGATTCTCCGGAGTTTTTTATTGACTTGGCACAGGTGGTGGGTCGACATGGGGGGATCTCCCAGTTGTGGGGAGGTGACCTTAATCTGATCAGGGACCCCTGTTTAGATAGATCGGGTGGCCCTATTCGGCGTGCTACGGCGGCTGCCAAGGAGTTGGATAGCATTTTGGTCCGGTTTGACTTATGCGATGTTTGGCGCCAGACATATCCCCACGTAGGAGGTTACACGCATTATTCTGCATATCATAATATTCACACTCGCATAGACTATTGGCTGGCCACTACAACACTCTGTGATAGTGTCTATGCCTGCAGGGTGCTGCCACGTACGCTATCGGATCACTCTCCGATACTCCTGGTGCTGGAGACGCCCAACGGGCGTATTCCCCCATTCACTTGGAGATTCCCTCCCTATTCCCTGCTTGATGCGGTGTTTAGGGAAGAACTGGCTGAAGCCATAGAGCTCTTCTTTGACAAGAATGTGGGTTCGGTGGAAGATTACCAAAATGTCTGGGAAGCGTTTAAGGTATACATCCGAGGGATCACAATATCAAAACATTCAGGGGTCCTTAGGTCTATACGCGGTAGGTTAAAAGATTTGGAAGGGAAGATTAAAGACCTAGAGGCCCGCCTGCTGCAGGGGGCTGACAAGGCGTTGGAGGGAGAAATAGCGAAAACACTGGAGGACTACAATCAGGCGGCTGACGATGAGATAAAACATCTGGGCAAGTATGCCACAGCTAGGGCATACGGAGAGAGTGAACGGCCAGGAGTAGTGTTAGCACAGGCGCTTAAGATACGAAAGGAAGCGGCAGGGACAATGGAAATCCGGTCTGATGATGGTATGTTATTGTCTGAGGTCAAGGAGGTAGCGGGTAGATTCCGCCAATACTATACAACGTTATATACCTCCCATGCGCCGGCCGTGGACGCGGACATGCTGGATTACTTAGAGCATATTAAACTGCCATGGCTGTCCGACAGGCACAGGGAATTTCTTATGCGGCCTATAGAGAAGGACGAAATATTACTAGCCCTACCATCTATGCGTGCAGGCAGCGCTCCGGGCTCCGATGGCCTTACTGTTACGTTTTATAGGACCTTCAGTGACCTTCTGCTTCCGCAGCTCACCACGCTCTTTGATGACATATGTGTCACGGGTACTATGCCACCTACCATGTCCGAAGCTGTGATAGTTGCTCTTCTCAAGCCTGGCAGACCTTCTGATGCTTGTGCCTCATATCGCCCATTGTCCCTGCTCAATGTGGACACTAAGTTGTTTGCTAAAATCCTTGCTAACAGATTAGTTCCGTTAGTCCCACTCCTGGTCTCTCCAGAACAAGCGGGTTTCGTCCCAGGCAGGAATCTCACATATAACTTGCGCACCGTGTTCGGTGCCCTGCAATACATCAATCCGGCCACTCCAGCAGCGGCGATCTTCCTAGACATAGAGAAGGCGTTCGACTCAGTGGAATGGCCATTCATGAACCAGGTCTTATCCAGAATGGGGGTGGGCCCTGTCTTTCTCCAATTGGTGGGCACCCTATACAGTAAACCTACGGCCCGCATCAAAATAGGCACCATTGTAACTGACTCTATTTGCATTACCAGGGGCACACGTCAGGGTTGCCCCTTATCCCCGCTGTTATATGCCTTGGTGGCGGAGCCTCTGGCCTGTGCGTTACGACAATATCACCAGCACAGGGGCATAAGCTTTCCGAACTATAAAATTATTGTCTCCACATACGCTGACGATACTCTGGTATACGTTCGGCACCCTGAAACTAATCTTGCTGCTGTTCTAAGGGAGGTGGCGCACTGTCTGGACTACACGTCAACTGGGCAAAGTCCATCATTTTCCCGCTTTCGCCAAATACACAACAATTTGAATTAGACTACCCCCTGATGTGGACCACAGACGCGGTACGGTACCTGGGCATTCGGATACATACAGACTCTGAAACAGTCTTTCGTGAAAATTACGGGACGGCCTTCAGTAAGTTAGAAGGTGACGTGGAGAAATGGATTAAGTTGCCCCTGTCACTGTTGGGGAGAATCTCAGTCATGAAGATGGTGGTATTACCGAGGCTGCTCTTTTTATTTACAAATATCCCCATGGTCCTTCCGAAAGCCTTCTTTCACCGCCTCACGTCGCTGATGGTTAGGTTGGCATGGGCTGGAAAGCAACCACGCGTCAGGTGGCCGATCCTAGTCTTGCCTTATTCTATGGGGGGATTGGGAGCCCCGGATTTTGAGCTATATTATAGAGCTGCGAAGTGCATACACGCACAGCACTGGATACATGGCTCTCCTGACACGCCGCACCTTAGGATAGAAGCGGAGGTGCCCGCAATGGTATTCCAGACGGTAGACCGCAGGGTGTGCATATTGGACTCAATTAATTCTACAGCGCATGCCTGGTACCAGTTCTTACAAATGCAGGCCGGTGCCATATTATACTCACCGAAAACTCCTCTGGAATGGTGCACCTGGTTATCTCCCTGTAAAGAGAAAGGTGTTATACAAGCACTCCACAAGCTGGGAGCACACACAGTGGGAGACTTGTTTACAGACGGGGTCTGCAAGACTTGGGAGGACATGAACACTGCAGATCACCACCCCACTACACTGACACGTTTCCACTATCATAGAACTCGGATAGCACTAAGAGACCTTCTGGGAGACGACTACCTGAAGCCTCCTGAGGTTACAGCGCTTACACACATTATCAGCACAAGATCCCCGAGACGTGGAGTTGCCAGGCTTTACAGCATATCCATGGCATCCAGAGCTCACCAGTACACGAAAGCTAGGCTGGCATGGCAAAGGGACTTAGAGATAGCAATAGATGATGACATGTGGACCTACTGTTGTACCAGCACGAAACGGATTTCCCTCAATGGAAGACACCGGTTGGTTCACTTTAAATATTTAAACAGGGTATACTACACCCCAGAGGGGCTACATAGATATGGACTAAGAGACAGTGGGGAGTGTGACCGCTGTAGAACACCGGTTGCCGATTTTCTTCATCTGTCCTGGGCATGTCCGGGCATCTCACGATTCTGGGAGGCGGTGTTTGAGGAATTTTGCAGCATTACGAAGCTAGTCCTAGATCCAGATCCAGCATTGGCTCTATTGGGTTATTCCAAACCACTTCCCAGAGGGGTACGACGGCTGATAGATATGGGACTACTGATGGCAAGACGTAGGGTGGCGATCAACTGGTCCCGGGGCCCTTTATAGTGAATTTATAGTGAATTACTTCCCCCCCGAAACAGACCAAAGAATTTTTGGGAGCTATACACCACTCACCTACACACGGCTAGTACTGCAGCTGACGAATTGCACGACAGACGAGACAATGAGCCCAGCGACAATCTTTGTAATTTGTAGAATTAATGTGCACATGGTGTCGTTCCTGATTCTCGGATTGTACCTTCTCATGTGCACTGCAATCTATTGTCCGTGTGAATGTGTTGACTCGTTTGGGCCCTCTTGGCACGTTAGTAATGATATCAGTTTGTACTATTAGCAGGGTACTTATCTTGACTGGCATTTGATTATACTGTGTACTGAGTATAATATCCAACAACATTGCTGAGGTTTGTCGCTGTATGTTTCATGAAAAACAATAAAATAAATTTAAAAAAAAAAAAAAAAAGCTCGTAGGCTGGGACATAGGTTTACTGACCTGGCCTTCCTAATGGCCGAAAGACGGATAGCGCTTGGTTGGAAGTCCGCACACCCACCACTGATTACATCATGGGAGGCGGATGTCTCATGCTGGGCTAGAGCGGAGGAAAGGGCCCTGATTGCGGAAGATAGGATTACCAAACGGCGCCGGCCATATGCGGAACCGTGGGGAGACATTCTTCGGGCCTGGGAGGCTCGACATGTGTTGGACCATGCCGAGGGGAATGATTCGACGGAGTCTGAGGACTAGAGTGTCATGAGTGCTTGGAACTGAGAGCCCTGGCCCCCCGCCTGAGGAGGGGTGCTGCTCCCCCTCTCTCGTTCCCCCCTTTTCCCCCTGTCCCTACCTAGAGAATCGATGCATATTTTCTCTCTATCATAGGAGCACGCAGACCCCTGGCAGTTATTTTTTAGTTGTTTACGTAAGTTTCCTTTTGATGGTATTATGGGCATGAGTCGTTCCAAAGCTCTGTCTGCTTTTCCGTTCTTTTGTCTTTTTCTTTTTCCCTTTTTTTTTGTTTTTAATTAAGTGTGTATTATGGTTTTTTATGTATAGACTGTAATGAGTCAATGAGCATGTCATAGGTAAACGTGTGGACTCAGTAGAGAAAATTCTGAAACGTATACCAGAGTGCCTAAACTTACTTGCTTTCCCTATTCTCAGGAGCAATAGACCGTATAGATCCTGAGACTGTGAATTACCAGATACCCTGGGGGTATTCCTATATTACAGAGAATGTACGGATGTCAATTCTGTGGCAAATTGTTTGTGTATGGAAATGTTAATAAAAAGATTTTCAAAAAAAAAAACAAAGTCAAGATTGTTTATTAAATACATTTCTTCATCAAGGTAGTGCAGCCCAGTACTGGGTACCTACCCAGGGTCCAGCTTTCTTGGTTAACACCTTTAAGGTGTTCACCAGAAACACGTGCATTCAGAATGTGATGGGGGTCCACCAAGAGCTGGACATAGATCTTAAAGCTGCTGAGATGACTCTGGCAGACCTTGAGCGGCAGGCCCCACATGACACCACCACACGTGCAACACTAACAACAGACAGAGATGCCCAAGCTACACTACTACAGCGGATCCGGTGCTACAACTTTGCAGTCTACACGACCCGAATACAATCAACTGGAGTCAAGTCCGGCTGCATCCTGGCATGGCTAGCACACCAGGAGTCCAGCACACCGCCATTACTGAAACAGTCTCGCCCTACGGCCCCACCTACGTTCACAGTTCGTCATACTACAAGCATTCTGCGACTATTATTCTGCACTCTACAGGGTGCCCCGTCTGCACCTCTCGATATGGCGGAGGACTTTTTGGAGCACCTGCCCATACCCACCATCTCAGTCGTGGAGCGCGAGGAACTTGACAATTTCATTACAGTGGTTGAGGTCAAAAAGGCGATCCACGACCTGGTCGGTAATAAAACACCAGGCTTGGACGGTCTCCCTCTGGAGTATTACTACTGCTTCTCCACTCACCTGGCCCCCAAGCTGGACAACATATACAACGAAGCGCTCACCACTGGGACGCTCCGGAAATCCCATCGGGAGTCCCTCCTCATCTCCCTACTCAGGCCAGATAGAGACCCTACCCATCTGTCCTCTTACTGGCCCATAGCTATCCTGGGCGCTGACTATAAAATATTATTGAAGATACTCATGTGCCGTTACCTTCAGATCCTACCTAAAATCACGCACCCCAAGAAAAACAGATTTGGCCGGGGCTGTAGCACGTCAAACAACCTCCAAACACTGTTCCACATGATGGATCAGGCATCGCTGCGGTTTCCTCAAGTGGCATGCCTGATATGTGACTTGAGAAGGCATTTGACATGCTATCATGGACCTATCTTTTCAAAGTATTGACAAAACTTTGATTTGGTGGGCATCTCCTAGCATGCACAAAACTATTATTTGCTAACCCATCCTCTCGCCTGCGGATTGGGCGTTCAGTATCTGCCTCATTCCCTGTTGGCCGCAGCACCCACCAAGGGTACCCTCCAGGCCCGGTTCTAGAGGGTGGGCCAGGCCCACCCAAGGAAGATCCAGGCCCACCCAAGGTCATTCAGAAATGGAAAAGCAGGTCCACATACTTGGGCCGACTTTCATGCTGGCGCACAACCCGAAAGGCTGCTACAGCTTGGATGTGACTCTCAGCAAGCCACAGTCAGGCCGGTCCAATGTCATGGGCAGCAAAGGAGGCACAGCATGGTGCATCTCCTCCCATCCCAGGCCTCAGGAGGTGACTGAGTCTTCATGGAGCTTATGATGCTTTTGAGCAGAACAATTAACAAGTCTTTAGTCCCTTGCAGCAGGCCATAACGATCGGATAGTAATGTTACAGGAGGGAGCGAGGGGGGAGCCTAGTGCCAGCTTTCTTGGTTAAAAACTGTGTAGTGACATACCAGATGTAGATTGGAAGTTTCATTCCAATGACATTCCGTCCGTTTATGGAATGGGGAGTGAGCTGTGCACATCGAAGAGCGATGCAGCTTCAGAAATAAAACACTAAGAACTGAAATAAAGTTACATATGACTAGAAATGACTAAAAGGAAAATTTGATTTTGAGAAAGTAGCAGTGAAAAAATTAATCCACCCTCTATGTTTGGGTAAATGGAGAGATGAGAGCAGTGGAGAGATAAAGAAAGAGACAGAGACTAAAGGAAATAAGAGACGTAGTGGGGAGTAGAGACAAACAGAGGGGAGAGGAGAGAGGGATGAATGATTGAGGAGAGAAGAGAGGAAAAGAGGATAGAGTGGAGGGTAATTATTATACATAAGCACATTGAGGGAGTGTGAGAGTAAGAAAGGAGAGAGGGAAACAGCCAAGGAAAAGTTGAAGTGAGGACAGACTAAGTGGAGAGAAGGGTGGAACAAGAGATTGATAAAAAGAGGGAAGGGTAGAAGCAAAAGTGGAAAGAAGGGCGATGCAAAAGGAGAAAAAGAACAGTGAATGACATAGTGAAGGCTGGATGCTGAAGAGGATGTTAGATGTTTTCTGGTCAGTAATACTAAGGAAAAGATGGACACGACCTCACGCAGACTTCTTAGTTCTGACGTTCCAGCAGTCCACAGCTTGATTTAGAGGTTGGTGATACCTAGAGGTAGTGACAAATATGGAGTAAACCCCAAGAAAGAGATAGTATGGTCAAAGAAATGCCACCTGTGGATTCTCCACTGTTTCTAACAATTCCTCCCGAAAAAGGTGGATTTTCCCTTACCACTCAACAATAAAACATGCTTGAGGTCTGATCTCTACTAAAGGTAGAAGGCCCTCCAGTTTCCTGAATAACCTTTGGGAGCTGCAGACCTGAAAGCACTCACAGGGACAGGAATCAGTGCAATGTCTGCAGAGAATGGTCTTCTGCAAATGTCAAGGTTTGATAAACAGCAAGCAAGCCTGTAAATGAGACACAACAGAATATAACATTAGGTGTAGGACACCAACAAGTTCAAGGGCTAGAAGGAAATGAGGGTAACTGGCATGAGAAAACACAATTGAAGAAAGGGAGAATTTTTAAGACAGGAAAAAGAACTGAAGTAAAACTCAAAGAGGCAATTGAAACAGAGAGTGGGGAAAAAGGACATGGGAGGTAGAAAAAGAACGAAGTTTAGAGTGTATGTGAGAGACAGGAGTGAGAATGAGGGGGAGTTTATAGACTAAGAGACAGGGAGGGAAATAGTGCAGGGGCTATGAAAATGGGAAAATCAGGGCAACTATGGTGAGAGACAGAGAGAGAGAGAGAGAGAGAGAGACAGTAAAAAAGAGATGGAAAGCAAGAGAGGCAAAATAATGGAAGGGAGAATGATATAGGAGGGGATTAAAATAGATAGAGGGTTTTGTAGAATGAGAGAAAGACAGAGGGAGGGAGACAGAATGAAAAGTTGGTATGATATATACAGAAACATAGAAAATCTAATATATGTGGTGGGTGAGAACGTGAGAGTGCAGGTGAAATGAGAGAGTGAAGAAAGGGGAGAGACGGATAAACACTAGAAAGAGGAGTGAAGGGCTGTTCAAACGTGTGGGGGAGTGAAAAAGAGAGCAAGCGCACAGGTAATAATTAGAAAATGAAAAGAACGGCTGTAGTTGAAGTGATTTCCTCCACCATGTCAAGCAGAGTCAGATCATGTCTGTTCCCATCAACGTCACCAAGTACCAAGTTGGGTTACACCCATTAAGACATCATAGTCAGAAAGACGTCTGTGTGGCAATCAAAAGGGTGTAAGAAAGACTTGGATGTGTTCAGCACTGAAGCCTGAAGTTTAGCAGTGAGTTTTCTGACTTATTAAGGGTGGGCAAAGATATCAGGAGACCTCAGGGTGACCAGAAATGTCAGTGATCTGCAGACCTTAGGATGAGCAGCACCCATGGATTCTTCAGTGTGAACAGAATCCAACAGACAAGAGGATCCACATGAACTTCAGGGGTCATGTTGGTCAGGGCCAAGCAAGGATCCATAAGAATGACGAGGAGTTTTAGGACCTGATTGCCGACAGAGGATTAAGAGATCGGAGGGTGAGAAAGGGCTTAGAGGATCAAAGAGTGAACAACTGATTCAGGCACATATTCGTTGGAAGACGTGTGAGTGTGCTGCAGAGGAATAATGGTGTTTCCAGCATTGGATAATGCTAATGGTCCTAGAACATTTGAAAAGTATAATTTATCACAAATGTCTCCCCAAATTAGCTCCCTGATACTAACCAAGCAATGTTTCATGAAAGGTTGTGATCTGCAAAGGTGGGCCACTTGTTTTTGGGTGCCCAGGTCAATTTTTGGTCCTCCTGATTCACCCCTGGACATAGGCTACTTTCAGGCCTGGGGACAAGTGTGATGTCAGCAGGGATGGTAGCTGCTGCATGCACAGATGAACAGCACAGATATCCTGAACACCCTCACTTATTCGCACAGATGAGGCAAAGGCTCCAATTTCATCCATCTGCAGCATAGAACTATGATTTTTTCAAAAGCACCTTACCTGATGTGTTTCTGTGCCTTAAAGATAGGTGTTTTAAGGTTCATAGTGCACACCCTTTGTGCCCTGAACTCCTGTGGAAGTCTTTTTTATTACATGAATGGCTAAGCAGAGCACTGTAGTGCACAGTGTAGTGTTGTCTATTCTGAGCATGTTTGTTTAGTATAGGGCACTGCAGTATTATTTTCCTGAGTAAAGCTTCTTTTATAACTTGGTACACGTTAATAACCATTTACACATTGCAAACCAAATACACGCTACAAAACAGCCAGACAACTCAATACTAGCAGTTCAAGTATGTTGTTACTTCCTCCATTAAGGGGGAGAAGTAAATACTGGAAGTATTACCAATACAGGGATTGCCAAAGAAGCAATATCAGAAAAAACGTGTAGGTCTCAAAACAGATGGGAGAAAGACCCAGTTGAGTTGGTTTTGCACATTTGTCCAAACCATAACTAAGTTTTAACTGTTTTTTTAATTAACATGGGCATACAAAGGGAGGATAAATAATGGCAAAGTCTGCATTATTTTATTAAGTAGTGGTGTGAAAAGTTGTCAGCGGGCTTACTGCACCACATTTTTAAACTTTAATGCTTTGCAAACTGCAAACCTGACAATTAAAAAAAATAAAAATGTGAAAAGCTGCAAAGAGACATGTGGCCGCAGGAATGTTTCTGCACATGACCAGGAGCAGGCTGCAGCACATCTGCAAGCTGCATCCCCCAATTTCAACAAAGGTGGAAGCGCAGCAGGGAAAGCGAAGTAGGTACCTCGTTGGTCGGTGGTTATGGTATTAAGACGTCAAAGGTCGACAATGTCAGTACCTAAAATATCAGATCTCTGCAATAATACTTTGTACTACTGCTCAGTCATCTTTGTGGCCCACCCATCCTTGTTCATGGCCCTCCCTGAGCAAGAATCCTAGAGCCGGGCATGGTACCCTCACTCCCCAACACTATTTGCCATTGCCATGGAGCCTTTGGCCCTCCGTCTTCGCACGGAGGGCATCCAGTGGGGCATCCCACATGACGGCACCACACACACAGTGTCATTATTTGTCGATGACTTGTTGCTCTCGCATGCCAACACTGGTACTGGGGCGATCCAGGCAGGCCTACAGGACTTCAAAGGCGCAGCGGGTTTCTGGGTCAACTGGACAAAATCATATATCTTCCCTCTGTGCAAAAAAGTAGACCCTAGGAGATGTGGTTTGGCGGAGTCAGTCTGTCCTGGGTTTGGACAACGGTTGTGATACCTGGGAATCCGCATCTACCATTCGCAGCAGGACCTGTTTGAGGGCCACCTGAAGCGAGCACTCACAGCCCTAAAGTCCCAGACCCGATTCTGGAAGTGCCTACCCTTTGCCCTTGCAGGCAGGATCGCCCTCTCAAAAATGATCGCCCTCCCCCGACTACTATACTATTTTGTTAACCTACTAGTCTATCCACCCCTTTACTTCTTACGGGAATTAGACTCGATGCTCAGGGAATTGCTTTGGGTTTACAAGCAGCACACATAACCCTAAGCAAACTACAAGTGCCAGTGGGGTGCGGCAGTTTGGGCGCCCCGTCCTTTGAATCCTACTATCTCACTGCCCAAGTTCAGTGGATGTCCCATTGGCAGGTAGGCAAGAACCTCTATGAAACCAGCACTGGAGATGGTCCCTTAACCCCAACATCATTTGTCAGCTCCTTCTGCCCTCTATTAAACACCACCTCTCCTGGTTCCTACTTGTATGGGTAGCCCAGAAATGACTGATGCATCATTCACTACCCTATGCCCCTGACATTCCCTTACAAGGACTGCCAATATTTCCCGGGTCCTTTACAGCAGATGACCTCTCAACCCGGCACAATAAATCCATAGGCACAGTGGGAACCCTTTTTCAGGACCTCCGACTGCTCACTTTCGACCAGTGGCATCAAGATTACGAAATCCCTCCATGCCAGTTCCTTCAACACGGAGAGATGTTGGCTACATGTCGACTCCTATTGCATGCTTTAGACAAAGAACCCCCTACTCATGTCATCATACACACACTCCACACCATGGGTGCCGGGCATCACTTGATCACATAGCTATAATAGGCCACCAGGGAACATGAAGGGGTCCCATTGACGCCCCTTCACCAGACATGGGACTCCGAGTGAAGTAAGGCTCTTGGGTCTCCACAACGTTTCTCCCGCAATGCACGATGCAAAAATATACAATACATGATTCTCCACATGACCTATGTCATGCGATCCAGCCTAAATCACATATTTCTGAAGCACACCTCACTTGCCCCAGATGTCAATCAATGGCAGCAGATCTCCAGCACATGTTATGGTCCTGCTCCTCTCTAACACACTACTGGCATACTATACACAACGTCCTGGTCATAGTTACCAAGGTTACCACTCTCAATACATGGGAAGTGACTGTCCTAGGGATGTACAAGCATGGGAAAAATCACACAGTACGAGTATGCTTAGCAAACTTAGCCCTACTACTGGCCAAGGGGACCCTCACGTTACACTGGAGAGCTAGCTAACCTCCTGCGGTCTCCTAGTTGCACAATGCGCTACGCCGATGGGGAGAAGCTGAGAGCGGTGTGCTACATTATGAAGAGACCCGCTGGCTTCGTAAACAACCTATAGCATCGGCCTGGGACACTTTTGGGAACTGGTACGCGAACATGCCCCCCCACGAGACTTGCAACCCAATTAAATTCCCCCCCCCACAACTGGCCCTTTGGTCATACCCGCTGGTCCACAGTGCCACACAGCACAACCCTTTTCTGCCACCCTCCTAGAGCCAGGTATGGCGCCTCAGGCAGAAACTACAGATGCCACCACACCCTGTGAAGCCCCACCCATGCATGATTCCCCTGAACCTCCCTCTCAGCCCTCGCTCGTTCTGTTGTTTAGTTGCCCCTCTTCGCCCACAGTTTCTCTCTCCCACTGTTCCCCTTATCCCGCATCTATCGCTCAGAGGTTAACCACTACATTGCCCCTCTGGCAGAGATTATTGAAAAATTTGGGGTTAGTGTTGTGTCCTACGCTGACGACACACAATTGGTGGTGTCCCTAACACAGGAGCCTGAGAAGGCTGCCATCAATTTCTCGACTTGCCTTCAAGAACTGGCAGCTTGGATGGCGGACAACTGCCTTAAACTTAATGGCAGCAAAACTGAGGTTCTTGTGTTGGGTAGAGCCCCCACTGTTTGGTCGTCAGCGTGGTGGCCACAGACACTGGGTCCTACCCGCCCCCATGTGATCAGGTGAAGAATCTTGGGGTATGGCTGGACTCCAAGCTCTCTTTCGATAATCATATAAGGCGTGTGGCGGGGAAATGTTTTGGGGTTATGAGAGGTCTCTGGAAGACCTTAGATGTACTGCCAGTTGCAGCAAGGAAAACTATGGTCCATGCCCTGGTGACGTCACGCTTGGATTATGGGAATGTCCTGTATTTGGGAGCCAGTTCCAAGTGTGTGCAAAGACTCCAGCGTATTCAGAATGCTGCGGCTCGTCTTGTTTTAATGTTACCGAGGAGAGCCTCCTCCAACAAGGCCCTGGTTTCCCTTCACTGGCTCCCGGTAAGGGAACGCATCCTGTTTAAGGCTATGTGTGTGAGCCATCGTATCTTACAGAGAAAGGGTCCCACCTACCTGCATGACTTCCTTACCCCATACTCTCCTTCCCGTCATTTGAGATCTAGCGGGACAGGGCAGGTCTGTATTCCTAGCATTAGAAGAGCGAGGATGGGTGGCCGCTCTTTCCGTTTTCTAGCTGCTAAACACTGGAATAAACTCCCCCCGGGGCTCCGTGTGGAGTCTGTGGAGACACTTTTTCGGAAAAGACTCAAGACCTGGCTTTTTCCTCCTCTGAGCTCTCTGGTTTAAATCTAGTGCCTTCTCTTTGCCATCGTTTCTGAATTTGTGCCGCAGCGCGGGGACACACTGGTTAGTGTAACCATGCGCTTTATAAGTTTGTTATTATTATTAGAGGTTTGCATCCTCTCTTACCTAGCTTAAGGTCCGCAACCCATCCCAACCACCAACATGAAACACACGGTCAACAACCACATGTACCAGGACCCAAACCACCCATGGTGTCATTGCTCAATTGTTCTCTCTAGAAAGTTAGTTGTGTAATATTGTGTGGAATAATCGAAGTATAAGTCTGCAGCACTAAGCTTGGTTACTTATGTCTCTACAATGACTATGACACTCAAAATAAGCTTATGCTGTTTCTTTGCAAAATGATAATGTCACATACCACAATGTAACAAATAAAAAAAACTCCAAAAAAAAGAGTTTGAAGAACAAATAAGATTAATTTGTACTGGGGCTGTCTATGGCACATTTGCCTTGGAGTGGGTGGCCAGAGAGTAAGGTACTGATTTCCAGGTTGCTGTTTAATTTATCACTTTCTTGCCCCATGGATGTGTCTTTGGGCAATTCTTAGGACCTTTCAGTGATCAGTGAAGCTTTAAAGGTTTATCAATTCAAACACCTACATGTACGGGATCTCCAAGTTCCTAACAATAACTGTTTTTGTTCTCGTGGCTTTTAAATTTGCTAGATACTTGGAAGAGATCGGGGCTGTTTTGATTGGCAAACTACTGTGGGTGATCCAGGCTGAATCTTTCATTTTGAAAGTGGATCTAATTTCCATCCCATGGTTCTATTCAGATATCATACATTGCAAGAGGTATTCCTTCCCATGTTGGGTATAGAGGATTCTTCCGAGGGGTCGGGGTTACAACTTTGGCTGTTCAATGTGTTTAGAGCAGTGTTGCTTTTTTGGGAAAAGGTCGTCTCTTTTAGGCAATTATACCATCTGTTTGTTACAGTTGAGGCCTCAGTGCAGAAGGGCTTCGAAGGTGACTCTCAGGATTAAGATTTAATATAGAAATGACTTATTCAGCTGTGTAAAGTTCTCGTCTGGCAGGAATTCCGGAGAGGTCACCTTGGGGTTCCTCCACATCTTGGATGAAGGTCAGAGGTGTCCCTTTATCAGACATTTTCAGGGCACCAAAATGATCTACACTTCACACCTTTATCAGCCTTACTGGCTCCAGACCATGGGATGTTCACCTTGGTGTTATTGTGTTGACAGCTGGGCAGAAGTAAATGTGTTGTTCCAATAAAACAAATCACATGGATTCTACAGCAGTTTGTCCCGGGGTGTGTTATGTTGGGTGGAATATAGTATGGGTGGGGATGAGGAAGAGGGACATTGTAGTAAACCCCTAATTACTTACCAGTAATGTCCATGACTAATAGATTTACCTTTCCTCATTCCACAACATAATGCCCTGTCCTCCCACTCAGATGAGGAGTTTTAGAGTGAGGGTTACTTCATATTTCAAATAGTATAATTGGTGAATCTAAATACTGCAAAGGAGCAGCTGTAAGTAAATAAATGGAACAAAGTTTGGAGAAACAGAATCCACCCTCGATTAATTGTCTTCAGCGTGGGATTCCCCGCCCCCCACTAAGAAGGTCTCATTTGAATATTATCCAGCATTGGTGGAAAAGTTCAGGAACAAAGAAGATATGGGGAGGATGATCCTTTAATGAAATTCCCTTTGACTGTACTCTGTACTATCTCCTAGGACTGCCAATTAAATACTTGCAAGGAGAAAGAACAAAAGCCACATCAGTGGACATGGGAAACTAGTGTGAATAATGGGCCTCATCTAGCTATACCTAGCAAAAGGGACGGTGTAGAAACAATAAAAACCCTGATGTGGAATTCGGGGAGATTTGAGTGACATTTGGAGAAATACGATTTTCTGATTTCTTTAGGGCTTTATAGCATTATCTTGTCACAGGAAACATGCTCAATGAGCACTTCTAGTGTTTCTGCTAGCCAGCGCGCAACTCAAAAAGAGTTTGTCCAAGTGGCGGGTTGCTAATAGCTGTTGCAAGAAAAATTAAATCAACACCTGATGGTGTATTAGACATGTTTTTTTCCTGTTTGAGGGAAGTGTTCGAATGCAACCCTCCAATTTTCAACTGATTTTGGTCCACTGTTACTTGCCCTAATGATGTATTTATTCTAGTCATTGAGGCGGCGATAGGTTGAAATAAATAACCAAAGGGCAGCTTTGTGAACGTTGGAGATTTAGATGTCAAATGTTCTGCAGCTGAAAGGAATGGGGCCAATTTGGCGCCATTTGAAGCTTTATGGAATGTATGAGAAACCAACTCGAAGGACACCAGGTCAGATAAGAGAAGAATAAGAATTACTGACCAGATGCTAAAAACAAACAAGCATTTGCAATGCAATCGGTCTCGCCTTTGGGACCTTATATGTATTTAGCTATGCAGCACATTAGCCTGGGTGCTGAAACATCTACTGTTCTTTAACATGGAGGGAAAGTAAGCACCAAACTGCGTGTCACGCCAGGTATGGGAACACATGGAGAGAAATATTGCCTTTCAGCGGTAAATGGTGTAGTCCAAAGCTCTGTTTTTAATATAAAATCAGGGCCTTCGGTGGTCATATCACTGAAAATACAAGATTTGAAAAAAATATTATTGTCTACAGGTTTACAGGTCTACAGGCTTGTGGAAGACAATTTCTATGGACTGGGATCTAGAGAATGCTAAAGTAATTCTGGTATTTTACTGACCTTTGCTGGTCGTTTTCTATCAAGACAGTTAAATAGAGGCAGTTGAACAGAAAAAAAAGTCCCTAAGCGGAAGCAGACAAGTCCTAGGGCTGATCTCCAGAACCCACAAAGTGCATACACATATAAGTATATACTAAAGTATATACAAGAGGTCTCAAATGCTCGACCTAAAAAGATAGATCCCTTAATGGAAAGGGTTCACGGATCATTGCATATATTCCTATTAGGAATACGGGACAAAGTAGATCAAAGGCCACATGTATATGGGATGAGAGTATTTCAACTTCTGCTAGGAATTTGTAGTTACTGATCATCTATAGGGTGACAATTTCCCTCAAGTGCTGCACATGCAAGTCCCCGCTTATTTGACTGCTGCTTGTTGGAACCTCAGTAAATGCCAAAACAAACATGCTGATAAAATGGATTCCTTCTTTGTTGAATATGTTAGAAAATCAAGAGGATAAGAAGCTGTTCCAATAATGGCACTCATTTATTATCAAGGGGTATGAGATCTACATGTTTTATGGATCAATTCTGTTTATTAGCATAACCTTCATCAGGTGAATACACAGCATGCCGCCTACAACCCCAGGGGGCCGGCCCTTCTCACATGCAAACAAGTAAAAAGACAAAATATATGCAACAGCTTCTGCCCACAACCCTGGGGCCGGCAGCGTGGCACAGGCATGGAATTACAACCTAAGCACAGAAAAATAAATAAAACCCTTCCCCCACTCTCCCTTCACTCCTTTGATATCGGGAAAGAACAGTCAGTGTGTATGGACACATTATTATGCAAGCAGGGTTAGAACAAGTATAGCAACTGGAGGAGTCAGCCTAGGCCTCGGGCAGGGTTATATCCGGGATCAGTCGTAGGAGCCGCAGGAACATCGGACATGTCAACTCCCAGAATTCAGAAGAAAGAAAATGGATAATCGGCGCCCATAGATCCGAGTAGGAGTGGCCGGGGGTCGTTGCTAAGGAGAGATTCTCCATCCCCAGGATGAACCACAGTTTATGCAACAGGAGGTGAGGTCTGGAGACTTGTCTGTGCCCCATAGAGAGAGTATAACCTGCAAGGCCACTACCGGAGCGCCTCCCCCAGTTGCTATTTGTACCCTTTGGAAATTAATGACCTCTTAATAATTTAATAATACTAACCATTTGAAAATGCATGTACTAACCAACAAATGCACCCTTTTTAGTAAACACTATATATGGGTAACATGCAGATTTGTGCAAAATCTAATCTATTTACAAATGTGAAGTTAATTAACTTTAGTATTATGATTGCGTACTAATTAGAGTGAAATTGCATGATTTATGTTACGTAGTAGATTTGTATTGTGGCAAAGAATGCAAGAATGCAAAGATGGTAAGTAAATTGGCTTTAAATGTCGCTTCTGCTAGGTAACACCTAACACGGGTCTTTAGAATGGCGGGTGGTAAACAGAAAGGCTTATTTTCTCTGTTTTAATTTTGGTTGTGTTTGTTCTTATGATAGTTCGTTCGGACCTGTTAGGCCATGCTTCGAAAATGGTTGCTGGAGAGGATGAGATCACGTGAGACGGCTAAGATGGCCTCTGCGCAGAAGCAATAAAGAGAATCAAGTCACGTGAATGCGGCCTGTGCCCGGAGTGAGAGATGTCAAGGTCGAACTGACCTACAATAAAGAGTGTGCCAAAAAGATTCAGCATGTATTCTTGGGAATGGATGGGAAAGAACTGAGTGACAATGGACGAACCAAAATGTGACCATCATAGATCGCTACAAAATGAATGGACAAGTTGGACTGCTTTTGACCCCAGAGTCATGAGACTCATTGTATGTTTTATTGTCCCTAAACCAGTTTGAACAAGGAGGGCGATGAGGTGACCATCACCACCCCTCAAATGGACCAATTAGCGTGATTCTTGCCCCTAAGGATTGCAACTTTTATGTGTAGTAAGCCAGAGAATAGGGTATAAGAGAGTCTGCTCTTATGTGGGG
This sequence comes from Calotriton arnoldi, assembly GCA_963921515.1. Taxonomy (NCBI): domain Eukaryota; kingdom Metazoa; phylum Chordata; class Amphibia; order Caudata; family Salamandridae; genus Calotriton; species Calotriton arnoldi. Next base: position 213,064 of record CAWUFW010002704.1, on the reverse strand, counting down.
TGGGCTGCTGATGCTGCTGCTGGTGTTGGTGTTTTTCCTGCCATGCCGCTTCTTTATTTTTCATTTTTCCACCTCGATACTGCAAAAGACTCTGTCATTTTGAACTTTGACTGGGGAAGGAACGAGATCGTTGCGGGAATTCTTCCTGGGAGGTGCGTCCGAGGAGGTTAGCGGGACAGTCAGTCAGTTTGGGAGTTCTATTCTGTGATCTGCGGTTTATCTTCTTTTGGTGAACCATTCCTGTCAGCGTCCTATGACCATGGGTAATGCATACATTTCCATTTTCTATTAAACTTTTCTTAAATGTTTATTGATTTTTTAAATGTGTTTGTTTAATAAAGAATTTCACCTATTTGATTGAAAATTTAGATAAAAATATATTCTAACTTAAAATGAGTCTGTGGTTCTTTAGTTCATTTATGATTTATAATATTAAAAGGTTTTAATTGTGATTGAGCTGGTCTTAATCACTATCAACTTATTCTACTAGTTGGTCCATCGACCAAAGAGCGGAGTACCTTGATGTCTAGAACCGACAGGATCAAAGGTTAATGCATATAATGTATGAATTATTATTCTGCCAAATTTAACAAGGTATCCCGTTCGTCCAGCAGCACATTCTCCTTGGCATGAAATCCAGTGATTGAATGAATGTATGTTATGCGGTGTCATGGGCCCCACCGACATAAAGTTTAATTGACAATAGGTTGCATAAGAGTTTTTACTGGATTAGTATCCTAAGGAGAAATTTATATAGCCGCGCTGGATCAGAGCACAAGGGATAAGTCTGTGTATGGCAAAAAGGCATCCCACTCGCTTACAGCCCCCGGCAATCCAGCGTCGGAGCTGCTCTGGACACACATACCGGGAGCAAAATCGGGATTAGCAAAGAGAGGGGTCATCGGGGAAGGGAAAGTAGTCAATCCTGCCTTGACGGCAACTGCATCCCACACCTTAAGTGTAGCGCTTGTTATTGGTGAAGTATAAAGGCCCCAAGCCCTGTGCCTATGAAGAAGCCAAATCTCCTTCCATATGTTCGTACCAACCACGGTCTGATCCGAGATCTACATTTTTCAAAAGAGTATAATGCTTCATCACATACCTAGTCCAGATGCTAAAATCCATCATAATTGGACCAATAATTTGTGAAGAATCGCCTTTTTCGGTTTGATACAGAAGTATGCAATGAGATCATCGATGCAGATTATGTATCAGTGCAATGTTCTCCATGTTGAGTAGACCTAAAATACTTCCACCAAAATTCGGAAGAAGGGACACAGCAGTTGGTAACTCTAGTGTATGCTGAATGCTCTACATCACAATTCGAATAAGAATCAACTTGAGATAAGTTCTACAAGACCTCTATTCTCACGTTTGAGAAAAAAGAAATATGGTACTCTAGAAAAAAAACTAGGTAGAAATAACATCTAAATATAGATACTCAAATACCAGGGGGCTTTGTTTGATGACAACCTATTTAGGGTCCCTTTTATAGAGGAAAGGGAAATCGCTATTACATTTTCCATGAAAAGGCTTGGGTGTTTTAATGCTAACGACATAGGTCTATCAGTTCCAGGTCTTGTGAAGGTATATAATGCCAAAGTTGTGCCGATGCTAAAATATAGGCCAATAGGCTGATTTCAAGTGATTTCTGTAGAAAACTGTATTGATAGCTAGTGGGCAAGTGGTCTGAGTTCATTTATAAGCTTTGGTTTCTATTAAAAAAAAACAGGTTTAACCCAGATAACTGAGGCCTAAGCAACTCTTTTCCCTCAGAGAAAATGCAGTTTAAGTGTGTATCAACAACAAAACAACATTAAAGTCAAGAAATAAATCAGTACATTCTCAAACCAATTAGGTAAAATATGTAATGACTGAAAGAACATTGAATTCTGTACAGACATGAGAGAGTACCCTTATGAGAACAATTAAACTAAGGGCCAGAAGTACGATGCATTTTAACGGTCGCAAAAGACCCATCGGGCCGTTTGCGACCAGTAAAATAATTTTCAAATTTACCAACCCTATTTTGCGAGTCAGTGACCTATTACCGACTTGCAAAATAAGGTTTGCTAGTCGCTATTAGGAAAGGGCATGCCAAGGGCGTCCCTTCCTAATAGCGAGTCGCACCAGTATGTAGAAATGTTTTGCAACTGTGAATGCGGTCGCAAAACATTTGCAGTTTAGCACCAATTTCAAATTGGTGGTGAGCCATTCATAAACTGGAAGGGGTACCCAAGGGGCCCCTTCCCATTTGTAAATGGGGTCGCCAACATTTTTTCAGAGCAGGCAGTGGTCCCACAGACCACTGCCCATTCTGAAAAAATGAAGAGAAAACTTTTCATTTTTATTTTTGAAAAGCATCCTGTTTTCCTTTAACGGGAAATGGGCAGCATTTTTTTTAAAACTGTTTTATTTAAAAAGCCGTCACAGACATGGTGGCCCACACGGTGGTCTGCTGACCCCAGCAGGCCACCATCCCTGTGAGTGCCGGCCATTTCCAATGAGTTGCAAATTGAGACCTTGCGACCTATTTTGGAATCACAAACAGTGTCTCAGGCACTGTTGTACATCAGGTTTTGCGACTTGCAAATTGTGAGTCGCTAAAAATCGCAATTTGCGAGTTGCAAACCCTGATGGTCTTACATCTGGCCCTATATACCACACCCTCTTCTGCGGCTCCAGGGTCAGTGTCAGTATCTCATGCCCCAAATGTGGGGGCAAGAACATTTCCTTATCCTGCATCTCTAATGGAACACCATATAATTGTTTGGGAGGTGTTACACTGCCTACGAAACGGTCCCCTGCATGCCAAGTTGGAAATATTTAATTTTGAGGTGGTTGCTGTTTCCTTCCTTGGCCTCGTTCACTCAGATGAAGATATAAGTATGGACCTCCACAAGTTAACAGCAGCCCAAGACTACCAAGGAGATAGGGGTGTGGCCAGCGAGCCAAGAGGCCAAACGCACACTAGGGAGGCTCCACACCCATGCCCCTTTATCCGTCATAAATCCTAGCCTGACAAAGCCATCAATTCCTTAAAGAGATCCCCGGGATCTCCCGCTGCTGCAATATACTGGTGCCTTAAATTGCTGGGTAGTACCCGACAGCACCCTGATGGTGAAAACCTGAGTGAGCCTTGCGCCCGTGTGGAGGGCATACCATGAGCGGCAGTGACAAGGGCGCTGGCCAGGGGCGGTGCGTCCATTGGGGCGCTGGGGCGTTGCCCCATTAATGCACATGGCCCCAAAGTGTCGCCGCTGTTGCGTAAGCAGCAGACGATTCAAGTAATACTCCTGTACGTCTGGCAGACGTACAGGAGTATTACTTTAAGTCCGTGCCGGTCACCGACGTCCACCGGCCGACGCCCGAGCAATCACATCAGGACAAGGGGCTGGTGGTGACGTCGGGTCTAGCGCACTTAGTGCGCATGCTCAGTTCTGGGCTGGTCATTTTTCTGACCAGCCCGAACATGCGCATTAGACTAGACATTAGAAGAGCGGGGGTTGCTTCATGGCGCAGCCCCCAGTCTCCTAATGGGCGGGTGTGTACCCCTGCCCAAGCCAATCCTGGCGCTGCTGGAGCAGCGTCTGGATTGGCTTAGTCAGAGCGAGGCACGGGATTTGGGAAGCCTGCTGCGCCACACACACGACGACGAGATGACGACGACGACGACGACACACCTGTATTTTGGTGCGAGGGCCGAGGCTGCTACTACTGCAGTGCTCGTCGTGGGTGGCTCGAGTCCTGCAGTGCTCCGGTCCTGGTCCTGGACGAGACTTCACGACGTAAAAAAGTAAGTATTTATTTCAACAGTGAGCTGATGACCATAATATACTATTTTCCTTTCACCCGTGCCACCAAGCTGATTGCTGTAAATAATTGTACATTTTAAATTACTTACAGCAATCAGCTTGATGGCACGGGTGAAAGGAAATGCTCCTGTTAACGTTGCTGTGCGCACTCTAAAGTGCACAATCAAAGCGCCGGCCATTAATATACTCTTTTCCAGGAAAGAGTATATTAATAGCCGCTGCTGATTGTGCACTTTAGAGTGCGCACAGCAACGTTAACATGGGCATTTTGTTAACGTTGCTGTGCGCACTCTAAAGTGCACAATCAAAGCGCCGGCCATTAATATACCAGACAATATGTTTGCATGGAAGAGAAGAGAGTTTAGAGAGGAGAGATGGAAGTGAGAGAAGCAGGCAAGGTGAGTGCGGAGTAGAGATGGAAGTGAACGAAGCAGGCAAGGTGAGCAGGCATGTGAGTGCACAACGAAGGGGGAAGTGACAGGAACAGCAACGTAAGTGCAGGGGAGAGGAGGGAGTGAGCAGGTAAGGTGAGGGGACAGGAGGGAGTGAGCAGGCAAGGTGCGTGCGGGGGAGAGGAGTGAGTGAGCAGGCAAGGTGAGTGCGGGGAAGAGGAGGGAGTGAGCAGGCAACTTGTGAAGTGTACGAGAACACAGTCAAAAGTGAAAGTCCAAGAGGTCACCAAGAAACAGCACTGCCAGTTACCTTCAACTGAGACTTGGAAACATTTCCTGTTTTGTCGATGTCTAATCATGGAGTGAAGGCATGCCAGATGGGCTTCAGAAGCACATGCGGCTCGGTGCCACTGCGGGTAAAACGAACTTCTGCTTTGTAGAGCTGCATATCACCACACAGGATGGCCCATTCAGCGTTGTCAGCATTCTGGATCTTCAATTGGACATTGTGCTGGTCCATTACACTGTGCGCGTGCTCCACTCCGGAAATGGCGTGTGTACTGTTTTGCGGGAAGAGTGAAGGATCACAGGAGGAAGCGCTGCAGATAAAAGTCGGTGCAGTCTGTGCAATCTAGGTTAGATGGCTGTCTAATTTACACCCGGGGTGGAATGTACTACACATCACTTTTTTGCAGCTACCGAGCATGGTCACAAATCTGAATACAGCACGTGTCTGCTTTTGCAGCTCTTCAAAGGTTCTCACAGAGCGTGGACACAGCTGACGTTTTTACCGGCTGGTTAGGCACAACATTTTATCAGTGAGGCAGCCCACACATGTATGGCTGATTCATTACGTAATTTCAGCTGCATGCCTGTGTTCTGCCTTGTAAAGTGGTAGTTCACGCTGAGTAAGCTGTTCATGCGCGAGCACATCAACAGATGGCTGAATGTGACATTACAGGTTACATATGGGCCTACCGCCAAGGGCTCATACCTTTATAAATTGAGCAGTACTTTACAAAAATGCAGAGAGAAAAAACCTAGCCTCACATCAGACAGTGTTATGGACGTCAGATGGGGAAACGCTTGAGGCCTATTAGCAGCTAAGCTAAAAACTGTCCGTAGCAAAGCCTGTGCACGAAGACACTTTTCCCTCACAATGACTAGCGGTGCTCCACCGGAAGCGACCTTCGCAGACTCCTTTGCTATGTTGTTACGACTATTTGTAGAGCGCACACCACACCCTTAAGGGTATCTAGGTGCTAGCTAAGAAGGGAGCTGAGCTGATTGAGTCTGAGGTCTAGTAAAGAACCATGTCTTCAGGTTATTGTGGATTTCAAGGACTGAGGAGGTGGCTGTGCTGTGCATTGGAAGCTTGTTCCAGTCCTGGGTGTGAGGTGGGAGAAGATGCAGCCGTCGGCTCTGGCTCTGTGGAGTGGTGGATCTGAGCAAGCACTTTCCAAAGTTAATGCTGCATGCAGTGCAAGACACTGGGCAAGCTAAGCATACATTTTAAAGGGCTAAAGTTGTCATGCTCACAAAATTTACATATTACAGTAACTGTTGAACAAATTAATGCAAGAGGATACAGGGCAGTTTTTAATGTTTTAATATTTCAAGACTATACGTTCCCACTGCTTAATAAGCCTTGCTTTATCGCTGCATTCATTTGCTTTAAAATGCACCATTTGCCAATCTTTTTTAAATTTCTTTCTCAGGAGAGGGACTCTCCCTAGACCCCAGGTTTGTCCATTGAACTTGTTCACATCGCTAACTAGTGTTTTCTATTGGAAAGGGTAGAGCCAAAGCAGTCTTGCTTAGTACCCTAACCCTCTTCAGAAGTCAGACTTGCTTGGCAACCCAGAAATTCTCAGAAATAATGTTTGAGTTTTCCTTTATGAATGCCTAGAACAACTGAATTTTTAGTCCATTTATCACAGATATAGTGCTGAAAATCGCACCAAAAAGATGCCAATTTTTTTTAAATTTCTTCACGGGGGGAGAACCCCCCCCGAACCCCCCTTATTGCCGCCGGGCCTCGCTCGCTGCGCTCGCTCGCATGCGTTGATTCGCTCTGCATACGCCCCACCAGTTTCAAATCCCACCAGACGCCCCTGGCGCTGGCCTGTGACACCGGGGGTTGAAGGCACCGAATGCGGTTGGCCCCACGCCCGAGAGGCCCACAGAGGGGATGGCGGCGATAATAGGCTGAGCACTGGAGTTGGGCGGAGTTTGGAGGAGGACGAGGGCATCAGTGGAGCCCTTGCAGCGGCACATACCCATCATCAGCAAGGAGGTAGGAGGCGATGCTGCTGTGCTTTTGCCTGCATGCTCCCCCCACTCACTGAGACCTTGTCGGAAAGCCCGGGGGCTGTATCGGGCCTAGGCTTGACTGAGAGGCAGAGGGGGAGCGGTGTTGTGCCGTACCTTCTGGGCCTGGGTGGGCCGCCCCATCCTCGATCTTGTTGCATCCCTAGCCCGGCCTGGCCTGTCTTTGGAGCTGAACGATCGGAGGAACCTGGGCCTGACCGGGAGGTGCTATCCTGCGACGGAGGGCGGCCTCCGCCTGTCGTCCCCACTGAGGCAGGCCCTGGCAGACCTGTGAGAAACCTGCTGTGACTGGGGAGACCGACGCGGCGGGGGGGGCGCTCTCCTTGTGGCTGGACGTGCCGAGCTCCCCAGCCTCCCCCCTTTAGACGGAAAGCACCTGTGGCCTACTGGAGTGACTGCCTTGAGGGCCCGGATGAGACGGAAGCTTTGAACTGTGCCATACTGGTTGTGGGGGCCAATGGGCCATGTCGGGCCCAGGCCCCACACATGAGAATGGTCTGCACCTAACAAGGGCGCTGTGTTTGAGGCCTGGTGGCGCCGGCCCTGGTGAGGACCACCCCTGGTTGTGCCTGGGTGAACCCCCCGGGACACGGAGGGGCAGCGCTGGGCAACCGGGAGGCTCTGCGGCTCTAGACCTGGGATAATTGAGGCTCACTGTGGTGGTGCTGTGGGGTGATTGTCCTGTCCTACGGCGGCGGTGGAGCCCTGGGTCTCACTCACGTATGTTTGGAACACGTGCCTGGAGGCGGGCCACGTGGTGCGGCGGCTCCCATTTGGGTCCTCGGCATTGGTAGTAGTTACACTCTGCTCTGGCCTCTCACTACTCTGGCCTGAGGTGTTAACAGGGGGAGAGGACACTTACTGTAAAGAATTAGTGGGATCAGCGTGGGAGCCACTTACATCACATCCCTTATCCACCCAGGCGGACTGCCCCAATCGGACACCTGGTATCTGCTGCCCCCTGGACGGCGCTGCCTAACTGGACCCACCTCCCCCCTTGCTCTCGCCCTTGGAGATCAGTGCGCCACCTGGCACTGGACACATCGGATCTGCACCTGGCAGCATCTGCTCCTACTCAGGCAGCTTGACTCATCTGGTGCCGGGGCGGCCGCCACGGTATTGACTCAGTGCTTGCCTATGTTGCTAATGGGCACTGGCTTGGTTGCGCCGAGGAGCCTAGGGAGCACGCCCACTAGTCCAATACCCAGGGTACACCACTGCATGGCATCGGCAGGCAGGCCCAATCCTGTATCAACGACCCTGGTGCGAGTGAGATCCAGGTGTGGGCGACATAGGAGCTGCTGCTGGGGCAGCAGCACAGGGGACGTGCCTGACCGACATAAACTCCTGTGCAAGCACCTGTGACACCCCTTGGTGAGCCAATGGAGAGACACCCTCTTGACAGGGATACCTGATTGTGGCCGCCCCCCAACGGCCGGCACGGAGGGTGCGGTCATGGGCCTCCTACGTTCGAGAGACAGCGAGTGACGCCGCGCCCCTCGGCAATCACAGAATGGCAAACTGGAGACCAAACAATGTCTGGACAACTGATCTCAGCTGATTCCTTTAGCTCCAAGCTGGACACTGTACTCCAGGCGGTGGAGAAGATTGGTACCTCCTTGGAGCAGACCCGCACCTCCCTCGAGGGAAGAATTAACAAGGCCACAGCAGACTTCATGCTACTGCACGCTGATCACCGCACGCTGGTAGACAAGGTGAAGAATGTCGAGCACACATTAGCTGAGCTACATCCAACCGCTCGCACAACGTCAGCAACCTTACAAGACCTAGTAGACAGGGTGCATTTGTTGTAGCGCAGGGCAGAAGATGTGGAGGTTCGCTCAAGAAGAAATAACATACATGTGGTGGGCCTGCCGTAGGGTGTGAAGTGCACGGATGCCTTGATTTACACTGTGGTTTGCTCCCAGAAGGGGCACTCTCTCCTTTCTTTGCTGTTGAAAGAGTTCACCGTTTGCTAGCCCGCTGCCCGCCCCCTGGCGCAAATCCACGGCCTTTCCTGCTCCGATTACTCAACTATAGGGACCGTGACTCCATACTCCAAGAGATACGCAAGTTGGGGGAGGTAACAGTGAGTAGCGCTTCTGTCTTGTTCTTTCCTGACTACACCTTGGTGCAGAGGAGTTCATTCCTTGCACTCAAGAGACGCCTCCGTGATCTGATCATTCGATATTCCCTTCTATTCCATGCCACACTTTGCATGGTGGCAGATGGCAACACGCAATTCTTTGACTCAGCGGAAGAAGTTTGGAACTGGATGGAAAACAGTGGTCATGGCGTCTCACTCTAGACACGGAGAACCTATGCAGACAGGTGCTGTGCGTGGGAACAGTTGCGGGGGATACACAGGCGTACCAGACCTGGAGCAGGTCATTCTGGAAAGACGACGAGCCCTGCAAATTGCAGCCACGATGTGTGAGCATGCACAGAGGCCAGACCCGGACACGTCCTCAGTGAAATCACTCTGCCACGTGGCCCTCCGAGGCGTACTCAATACAGCCCTCAGATGTGACTCCCCAAACTGCTGATGACTAAATTTAGATAAGAATTCTACGTAACCTCTGCAATCAAATGCATCACGGCGTTGACGACCAGTTGCCTTCTCCTGTGTTGCGGGAAGCACTGTCTTAACCCATCAACCACATTGGCACTCTAGCAGATAATACACTGTCCTTGACTGCGCACCAGCATTCAACGTTTATGGCAGTTGGCATTCCTCCACACTGACACACGGGGCATTGCCACACCTGCTTCACGTCCTCCCAAGAGTTCTCTGTTTTCTCTCACTGATGACATTGGTCGGTAATAACTACAGCCCATTCTTGCCAGTTTGGGCGGATACGTTGTCCCTCCGCTCTCATAAGGTTCTTTGTTTAGACCTCCCCCCTTATAGTTACATTACACTGCTCTGGAGGCACTGCCCCCTCCTACTTGCCGCTACCAGGGTACACTGTGCCCTCCCTCACACTATGTTACATAGTCACAAGCATGACCGGACTCCGCCCCTGCATAGTGCATACTAACATGGTCACCTGGAACATAAGGGGCATGCACACGCCCTCGCGCCACTATGCTGTATACTCTTATCTTAAGCATAGGTCAACCCACATTGCGCTGCTACAAGAAACTCATCTAACACTGGGTGAGGCCCGTAATCTTCAACGGATCTGGCGAGGTCAAGTATTTGCCACAGATTACTCTTCATACTCCAGGGGGGCACTGATCTGGGTGAGACCAGGTGTCCCCTTTGTGACAGAAGAAGTTGAGACCGACAGGGACGGCGGTATCTGTTCATACACACCCACATGGATGACTGGCACCTGCTGCTGGGGATAATAGACGCTCCCAACAAAGACCAAGCAACATTCTTACACACATTATCTGGCACGCTAGCTCGCTGGAGTGGCATTCCTTGGATCATAGGGGGTGATTTTAACTCTGTACTGGACACAACTATGGACTCCGCACGTCATTGGGAACCGCCACAGCGGACTGTTTCGACATTAACACTAACACTGCTACAGATAGGAGGGTAGAATGGGATGCTTTCAAAGCTACTGTCAGGGCACACTGCTTGAGTCTGAGCAGGAGCATCCGCAGACACTTAGACAGCGACATTTCAAGCATTGAACGTACGCTTCTCCGGCTTGAGACAGGCTCAGTAACTAACCTGGAGTATGCCCACCAGCTGGCAGAGGCAAGATGTGAACACACTACACTGTTGGAACGACTACAGTGCCTGAATTATTCTGCACACTCTTCCCATACGCATACGGCGGCGGACCGAACGAGGACCAGCCTCAACATCCTATCCTTTCCTTGCAGTTCCCGTCAGGGTGTCTCCAGCATACCCAACATGAAATACACGGGGAACTGATTAGGCACTATGCATTATTATATGCGTCGGGAACTTGCACCAGCCCGGACAGTCTTGCAGATTTCTATACAATACTTCGCTTACCCACCATCACACCTGAGCAGCGGGCGGAACTAGAGGAACCCATCATATTATTCGAGGTCCATGAGGCCATCAGAGCCCTTACCACAAACAAAGCTCCAGAGCCAGATGGTTTACCAGCTGAATACTATAAAGCGTATGCCCCTGTGTTGGCCCCCAACTGCTTGCCCTTTACAATGCGTATCTCTCGGCCTCCTCCCTTCCAAACTCCTTATGCGAGGCCCTGCTCATTCTTTGTCTAAACCGGACAGAGACCCTACTGCCTTGGGCTCCTACCGCCCACTGTCACTCCTGAACACCAATTATAAGATATTGGTCAAGGTACTAGCGGACAGCCTGGTGCCTTTGGTGTCAACTCTTCACAACAAGGAGCTTTAGAGGGAAAAACACACCAGGCCGCCCTCCACTCATCAATCAGCAATACAATAAAGGCCTGGCTATTAAAGAGAGTCAATAATTTTTTAATCTTAGGACAGGCTTCTGACGTGGGGATATCTACCTCCAGCCAATCCCTGGCAACATGTCCAGTTTACTCCAGTCCCAGAACCTCCAATTCAAAACGCCTTAAAAAATGAACTGCAGTCAGTCAATCCACAAATATATATCCTACCCCACAACATGGGAGTGAAGAACACTTACAAAAATTAAGTGAAAGAGTAAGTGGGCACCTCACGTACGCAACACCAGGGAGGCTACCAGCAGGTTCTCACCAGTATGCCCACGTATATCATCATCGGTTGCCCACTCACTGAAAAAACAAAATAGTGTCCAGTAAAGAGACAAACGAGCGGAGAGAAAGGATTAACTGCCCCAAAACAAAGAACCCCGTGATTTACAAAGAACCATGTGTTCCATACAGATTAAAATTGAGATAAGACTCACAGTTGGGTTGCCCTCTTTATTCGCAGTCGTCAGCTTACTCAGATTAAAAGCACTGCATGTTGCTAACCTTTTCAAAGAAGGCCAACATGTTTCATTGCCATTGCTTGTGTCGTGGCAAATTCGCCAGGGCGTAGGGTTCATTTACTCGCCTCATTGGACAGTAAATTTTGTGATGTGGATAGGCTGATAAAACAAACAGAACAGCAGTTCTATATTATTAAAAACTGACCAACCAGATATAGTACCAGTCAAGCATAATGTACTTCACTCAGTCATGAATTTATGTAGTATGTATTTACCAGGTGTAGGCTGACGGCATTCGTACCAGCCTCCACCATACCACTCGGGGTTGTGTTCGTCACAGTTACCCCTATTAGAAAAGCACTTCTGTTACTTATCGTTACACCTGTGGAGAAAATATTTCGTCGTTACATATATGCTTCATGTAATATGTAACCATCATCTGACTAGAGTACGTAATTTCTATGTCGATGTCAAAGTGCATCTACTGTCACCTTTTTTCTCGACGCATATATACCAATGCATTATGTGTCAGCATCTTCAAGGTTCATTTTAACTTGTGACATTTCCATATAGTGATTTGTATGCCCTCTGGCTACATGAAGCATGCCCCCCTCACCTCGGTGTATTGACACGCACCATCTGGCCTCATTAAACACTAAGCCGGGCGCGCCACGCTATCCCATAACGCCCAACTTTCCAGTGTTTATCGCTCAAAGTAATCACGGGCACAGCTAATGAGATAATATTGCCGGTACCGGATCACACAGAGCATGCACCCACACTCTTACCGCAATCGTGTCGGTTAGGAGCAGCGTCTCATCCCTGCTTCGGAGTACACCGATATCGGGGGATTTTTTTAAAAACAGAGTTGAGTGCGCGCGCTCACCGCGCGCAACCCACATGATTGCCTTGTGTTATGCAAACCGAACGATTACTCACTATCATCACGGCGGCCATTTTGAAACGTGCAAGTCCTCATATGAGTTCATTCATTTCATGGGCTATATTACTAGCTGTACTGTGTTATTTCTGCTAGTAACCTATTCGTGCATGTATTCTTTCATTTTTGATAATCAAATGTAGTGAAAGGGAATATTTAAATTACATATTATATATTATTCAACCTTGTTCCTTACACTGATAATTTTTATCCCGAGGTGTATATCCCTCATTACTGCATCGTTACTATATGTCCGCTCATGGACTTTCATGTCCCATCATGTAAAGGGTTTCTTACAAGGTGCTTAACTCAGTAATATCCTATTCATTTCATTCCAAACTCATATCCACAAGTCTGCACCCAATTTAATGCTGAGGTAATTTGTAGAGCCCTACTGTCTGCTGACTTTATTCCACTCAATGTGGTCATTTAATCCTGTTTGGTCCACTTTCTCAGAAAAAATCCAACGAGCTTCTTTTACTGCCAATATTCTTTCTACACAGTCCCTGCCAGCTATTACCCTTTCTAAAACAACCCATTTTAGTGCTCGGAGATCGTGTTTTTGTTCACAGAAATGCTGCACCAAGCTTGTGGTCAGTTTGCCTGTTTTAATAGTGCTCAGATGCTCTTGGATCCGAACCTTAACTTTGCGGGTCGTTAAACCGATATAATGTAACCTGCACTGACATGTGAGTCTGTATATTACGTTAGCTGTGTTACAGTTAGAAAACTTATTTAAATGCCACGTTTTGCCACTCTGCAGCTGAACATTGTTAGTTTTCTCTGTCAGCTCACATACAGAACAACAACCACAAGGGTAGTGTCCCGCCGGCATCATTGTCATTTTTAATTTCTGCAAAGGTCGTGTGTGCACCAATTTGTCTTTTAAATTACTCGCACGTCTAAATGCGAATCTGGGTTGTGGCATTTTAAAATCGGCAGTGGACAGCAATGGCCAATGTTTCCTCACCACTTGTCTTATCTTTGAGGCTAAAGGGTCAAACGTCATGACAACCGGCAAACAGTCACCTGATTCTCTAACGTTCCTTTCTAATAAGGCCTCACGAGGTGTATTACGGGCTCTTTTTCGTGCTCTGTTAACTATCTTCTTAGGATAGGCTCTTTCTATCAATTTGTTTGACAGGTCCTCAGATTGCTGAGAAAAGGTCTCCACGGTGGAACAATTTCGTCGATATCTTAGGAACTGGCCTACTGGCAAGTTATTCCGCAAGGCTCTAGGATGAAACGACTGGTAGTGTAGTAATGATTTCCTATCCGTCCCTTTCTGGTGGACCACAGTACTCAGTTTGTTCCCCTGCACTGTAATGTCCAAATCCAGGTAGACTGCATGTTCGTTACTTTTCGTCCAGGTAAATCTCAAACAGGTGTCAAGACTGTTCAACCAATTAAAAAATTCAAGAAGGATGCTTTCTTCTCCAGTCCATATACACAAAACATCGTCAATATACCGCTTTCTCCGTCTAGTGTATACCTTGGTGTTGGCCGTTGGCCAGAGTTAAGGTGGGTTCTTACATATCGGACCCAATGCCAATAAACAGGGGCACCCATCAGGGTTGCCCGCTATCAACCTTGTTATTCTCATTAGCCATAGAACCACTTGCCGTGGCCATTCGCTTGAGTGGTGCAGAATGGGGCATCCCATTGGGAGACAGACACATATGATCTCATTATATGATGATCTACTCTTATACATTTGAGACATGAGGGCGACACCTACCACATTGGCTCGGACTCTCAACTATTCTGCTGCACTTTCTGGCCTGATGGTCAACTGGGCCAAATCCTGTTTATACCAGTTCACCCCCTCCTACCCTGATCCCACATTTGTCATTAATGATGTCCCAGTGAAGTGGAAGCCCAATGCTTTCAGATATCTAGGAATAACGATATACCATCAACCAACAGACCTACTTGAGGGAAACGTCATGAGGGCAATAACTGCTTTTAGGTCTCAAATGCTCTTCTTGCGCGCTTTGCAGTTAACTGTCATGGGACGCATAGCGCTACTCAGGATGGTAGTTCTGCCTCGGCTACTTTACTTTTTCACAAACTCACCATTGTATATCCGGCATCCTGCCTTCCCCTCCTTTGAGAACACCCTGAGGGAATTCATATGGAATGGGTCCCGATGCCGAGTCGCTCTTTCCAAGCTGTATCCGCCCTCTGATAAAGGCGGATTCGCTGTGCCAAACATGGAGCAATATTATCTTGCCACACAGCTCCAATGAGTGGCTAAATGGATATGAGGGCTGAATCATCATGACACGGCCATGCTCTCACCGGCCTGGTCCCGCTCGTCGATTCTTCAGCTTTTCCATCCTGATAGGCACGGTAAACCACAAAGTCACTACTACTAGAGGTGGCTTATAGATGCTTTCACCACTGCCTGCACCTCACGCATTCTACTACCCCGTACGCACAAGCGCTACCCCTCCTGAGCACACCCAGAGGTGGCCAGACCACCTCACAGGCGGAACTCTCTGTTTGGCAGGGTACAGGCTTACATACCTTTGGAAACCTCTATCGTGATGGCGCGCTCATGCCCTTTGATACTTTTTTTTATTTTATTTTTTTTTAAATTATTTTATTTATCATTTTTGTGAGAGAACAGTCATGTTAGGCATACACGGGTACATTCAATTAACATTTGTATATATGTTACAGGTCGATAGTGCAGCTACTGAGCCGGAAACAATCTGGGCTCCAACATAGAGACAGCAAACTTCCAATATTGACATTTGGAGGCAGGGTGTGGTAAAATCGATCAAGGCTAAGCTTCCCACATCTTATCAACACATATATATGAAACACCCGCTCATCATCATGGCCATAAAACTTTCCAAGCCTAGCCTAGCACAATAGCGAGTACAACAAACTAGGTGTCTGAGAGAGAGGGGCAGTTCCCCTTCTGACTGGGTCCATCTCCAGTGGCCTGACTCTCACGGAGACGCAACCAATCAATAAATGGGCCCCAGATATTCTTCGGCCGGGACGCTGTCGGCATGAGATCCCAGTAATTAGCCAGCTGTTCCTGACAGTAGGCCACATCTGTTAGCCATGTGTTTATGAGTGGCGTGAACGGAGAGCCCCAATGTATGGCTAGTCTGCGTCGCGCAAGAACCAGCAGCATTGCAATTAAGCGACTGCATTCTGGTTTAGATTGGTCTACATAGCCCAGCAGCATAACCAACGGGGTACACTCCAGCACCTCGCCTGTAATAGCTCCTATGACATCTGCCACCCCCCCCCAATATTCAGAGACACTGGGGCACTCCCAAGCGACGTGCAGAAAAGCGGCACCCTCCCGCTTACACCTCCAGCAGTTAGATGTTGAACGTAACCCTATTCTAAATAAATGTTGTGGTGTGCGGTAGTAGCGGTGAAGAAATTTAAAATGGATTAAGCGTAATTTGTAGTTTGGGGATAGGCGTTTCGTTTGTAAGCAGCAATAAGACCATATATCATCTGTAATCTGGTCTGGTAAGTCCTCGCGCCACTGCGCAAGCGCCCCGGGATCTGACCATGGCATGTGTAGCTGCGTGTAGGTGTATAGCCTGGTAACCAGTCTCCGTGGCGACGGTGTGGCCAGCAGGTTGTCCAGAGAGTGTAATGTAGGGGGAGGAGCCGGAAATGATTCATGTTGCTTCCTGCAGGCCGCTTTAAGTTGGTGGAATAGAAGGCTCTCCAATATTGGTATAGGGTCGCACGATTGCGCAGCAGGTTCGGGTAAGAAAGATCCTTCTGGGTATAGATCTACCATTGTCCTAAGTCCCATTTTATGAGCCCTCGCTACTGCCCCCTTATCCTGCAAAAAGGGGAAATTGGCATGGTATGCTAGCGGCACTAGGGGTGCATACAGGAACTGTACCCGGGATCGTCGTCTCAGGCCCTCCCAGGCCCATCTAGTCGTCTCCACAGTGTTAATTTCAGTCGGGGACCTACGATAGGGATAGTACACCGCCACTTGCAGCGGTATCTGATCTGCAATATCTCGCTCCGTCGCCACATGTGGTTGAAAAGGAGTAGGATAAACCCAGTAGTGCAAGAATTGGGCCTGTGCACTTAAAGCATACAGTTCAAAGTCTGGGGCTCCCAGGCCACCCCTGGACAGTGGACGTGTGAGAATGTCCCATGCCCTTTGATACTTTAGTGGAAGACGACGGACTGCCGCTGGGTAAATTCCTTCTATACAACTTTTTGATAACAGCGCTGGGATCCATGTGGCGAGATGTGTCAAGGGATCCCCCAACACACCTCACAGTCCAATATCTGCATCTTATGGGCACAGGGAGTCATCTTCCGAAATGGTTTGCAAGTCCTTTACACCACCACACTGCACATTCTCTAGCACACCTGCAATGTCATTGGGACCCAGACTTCAACCGCCCATGTACAGACTGAGAGTGGGTTGACATACTGGAGGGACGACCCTTCATCCCTAGAAATGCTTGTTTCCGTCTCATCCAATACTACATAACACACAGAGCTTACCTTTCTCCGGCCAAAATAAACAGATATTTTATGCAAACTGATGACCACTGCACTAGATGTTGTTTAGTAGATGCAGACCTTCACATGCTATGGTCTTGCCCATCTCTTACTGCTTACTGGCAGTATGTAGCTACTCAATTGGCCAAGTGTACCGGGCGGTAGCACACACATGGGAAACATGCATCAAGGGATTTTTCAGCAGAACAAAGGGGCACAGGGACACCTCCCGATTTATTGACCTGGTGTTATTGACGGCCAATCGCTTAATCACTAAGAGGTGGAAGCTACCAGAACCTCCCCCCCATGGACTCGTTCACTACTGACTTGGACCTATGTTCAAAGCACTGCATTATGTAGGGAGGATACACTGGGACTACGCAAAATCCTGAACGCTGCCAATTGGGATGCCATATTACAAGACTTCCAAAATGTCCGACATACAGATGCTGAAGATTCAGCTGCCAAGGATGAGGCAGAATAGCTAGTCATGGTGCCACAGAATCACACATAGCTGGCGTGCACAGAGGACAAGGCGCCGGATTTGCCACTTGTGAGTACCCCAGGTCCAGGTGGCTACTTGAGAGACAGCAAGCAGGACACCACACTGTGGCCACGTGTAAAGAGGGAGCTAGGTATGGCCAGGAGTGACCTGAGTTGGGCAGAGTTTAATAACCTAGTTCAAACTTTCCTTTCCCATAACCACGCTTCCCTATGGCTACTCTCCATTACCTATAACCCCCATTACGAGATCTCCTTCTCAGCGGCAACACATAATCTACATTTTGAGCTGACAACACTGCAGGCCCCACTATGGACGCTAGTGCCCTGTGACCTGGGGCCAAGCTGGCAAGGCAATTGAGACTAAACTAGTCTACTATGTTGAAAACTGCCCCATCGCAGACCTCACCTAGTCCTGCGTGTGGCACTATTAAACGCTCTTCTGTGTTGTTGAATTATGTATGACAAATATTACTGCAGTAATGTTGACCCATTCCTTGTACCTGTATTTTGTGTTATGCCTTAAAAACCAATACAAAAATTTAAACAAAAAGACTATCAAGGACATTTAGTGACTCTTGGATCTTTACAAATTTTTACTGACACTTTATTCAAGACTTCTTTAGCATTGTGCAACAAACAATTTGTTGAGATGTGATTGTCCCCTCCATGGTATATTGTCATGTACCTCTGTCCCGATTGCCAGATTGAATGTGAACCTGGTATCCTGCAGCTGCCATGCTTGGGTATCCATTTGCACTCAAAGACGTGGTGCTGCTGCGCAGGTCCTGCCATGCATACTCCATTCTGCGATTTACGTTTAAGAGGGATTGTAGCTGAGGCCACCGCAATGAGAAAGTACCGGTGTGAAAAGTAGGAACGAGAGCTGTGCCCGTCACACCACTAGATCTGCAACAACCATCGAGCAGGGTAAGAGGGGCTTAGCCTGTGACCGGTGCACAGAGGAACCTGGAGTGAGGACTTGAGACTTTTTGCCCAATTAAACATCTAGTCAGAGAAAACATGTAACATAACATAACGTGTATTTGTAAAGCGCACGCTCATCCCGAAGGGTATCTTGGTGCTTAATAACAGATGTTTATTGTTACCTAACTCAATGGTACTTATTTCCTTCATGTGCCTAATCAATGCTTATGCCAGCATCATCCTGGGGGACAGTAGACATTAGAGATCTAGAATGGGCAGAGGGTCCTAAAAGGGAGTATGGTGCCTTACTGAAAATTGTAACGGAGATTGCATACCCTGGAATTGTGATTCCTATTGAATTGTGTAGTATTTCATTTTGCTGTGAGATTGAAATACTTTTATAAAAAAGATCAGCACTCGGTTGAGCAATATGTTATTGTGTCTGTTGGTTGATTGTTGTGTTCTAAGCTCTTGTCCCCCAGAGTAACTCTTTTTGAAGCCTTTGGTGCTCGCCCTCGCTACCCTCAGAGCCAAGAGCAGAATGGGTTGTATTAGGCCTAGATTGCAGAGCCATAATACGATGGACCCTAAGACATCAATGGCAAATGACTTCAACCACCTTGGTTGGGGCCCAGTGGCCCCTGTCGGCCCTGTGCACACTGACATAATCCTTCTCACTAAAGCTGGTGTTTTTCTCTATTTGGGTGAATATCAACAGAAAGTCTTCATGGCGGCCCCAATTCTGCAACACCTAATCTCCTGTATTCCATTGCGAAGACAGATGTCTCTTCCTAGGCAATAGGAACTGTTCTATCACAAATAAATTCTGAGACAGAGGCACTACAACTATTGGCATTCTTTTCCAAAACCTTGCCCAGCTCAGCGAGAAATTATACGGTGATCAGAAACTATTGGCGATACATGAAGCTTTCTTTCAATGGAAGCAGAACTCCCTGTAACAGTCTGGATGGACCATAATAACTTGTGATTCCTAAAATCAAAATAGTCTACTAAGGCCAGACATGATCACTGATCCCTCCTCTTCTATTTTTAATTTCAATATTTCCTCACATATAGTCCTGAAAAAAGTGATGAAAAAGCAGATGCACTATCTAGACTAGAGGAACCAAAGCCCCAGGGTGAGCCTGGTCTGTGCATCTTAACTTTATAAAAAGTGAGAAAGTGAAAAATGCTTTAGCGGCACAGAGAAAGCATCAACGTACAATAAGCCATGTAATATCTGGTCTCAGATTAAGAATGCCCATACAAAACCTTCTGGTCTGCTGTATCCACTACCAAAACATGACCAACCATGGCAAATGATATCTATGAACTTGATTGTAGCTGTTCCTCAATCACAAGGGGCCAGCAGCTATTTGACAGTTGATGACTATTTACGAGTTGTGTGCATTTCACCAGACCAGGATTGGACTCCTAATCTGGCAGGCGCTCGCACCATGGCTTTGGCGGTCCTACAGCACCATCTGCTCTAGGACTGCCAAAGTCGTAATAAGGCGCTTTGTCTCTGCTCCCTCCCCCTTAACCTGAACGTTTGGTAGTTCACTCTTCAGTAACTTTTATAGGTGAGAGGACATTGGAATTCTGAGATTATAATCAGAATCTTTAATGTTTTCTGTTCAATTGGGCCTCGTGCTTCACCAAACCTGTGGTTCCAACACCTCATTTAGAGGTCGGGAAACACTAGGTTTGTGATGACTGAATGGTCAGCTGGCTCCACTGTTGGAAACCTCTCATCCATCTGCCACAGTGCCACTTTGTCTATGCCTCGGAAGGCCTATCCTATTCAGGAACAGCCTTCGGATGCACATACTTCCTACCGGTCAAGGGGGTGCTGCCGGGAAAATTAATCAATGGACCCTCCCTGTACAAAGAGCTCCCAGGATTGATTCCACATCCAAAACAATCCACACAACTCAGTTGCAAAAGGTTCCAATTGGGTGTCCTTCCCCTAATAACAACCGTGGGAGCCTGTAGTGAGGTACCTAAACTGAATAAGTATTGCAGACAATGCAAAAGACAGGATTGCATCATCCTTGTGTATAAAGTCAAATAAATGAATTGTGGCACTCTATGGTAACCGTGTGGTATTCCTGTTGTATGCAAATACAACTGGTGTAGGGTGCAAGTGGGTGCCGCCCTCCGATCAGGGGCGTGAAATTCAAAGAATGCAGTTTGCGTTGTAGTTGTGAAATAATGACTGCATATGACCAGAAACAAGGTCTACATGTTTCGGCCATCGTGATTCATGTGGAATCGCGGCCTTCTTCAGGACCTAGATGTAATTATGCTACTGCGTAATAGTAAATAAGTGAGAAAAAGCAATATTAATCACAAAAAAAGGATTGAAACGAATACAACCTTATGTTTGGGTTCTCCGTGGATTACAGAGTACTATTGGCACCCGTAATTCACGAGAAATTCACGAGAAAGCAGCCTCACCTCACCTGGCTACAGCTCAGGAAAAGAGGCCCGCTCTGTCCGTCGGTACCTCGAACTGGTATTCGTTTCAACCCTTTTTTTGTGATTAATATCGCTTTTTCTCACATATTTACTATTACGCAGTAGCATAATTACATCTAGGTCCTGAAGAAGGCCGCGATTCCACATGAATCACGATGGCCGAAACATGTAGACCTTGTTTTTGGACATATGCAGTCATTATTTCACAACTGCATCTGCACTGTTTTTAATCTGGACATCAGGAGATAATGAATAACACTTTTTTCTCCTGGTAGCCCATTTTAACTTTCACTTCACTGTTCACACACATGCACTGCGCCCATCACTCTTATTAATTCCAAACTCTTCACACCTGAGGGATTTTAGGAGATCCTACCAACTAACATTCACCCTAAAACATCCCTGAGCTCCTCCCTCTCAGTGAGGGGGTTGTAGCCCTTGGTTGCACTAGGTTTTGCAACCAAGAGGAGATCCCAGATGATGAAGCATGTCACCTCGGTGAGTGATGGGATTTCGTCCTTTTTAAAGGATTCCCTCTAAATATATTTAAAGGTCTCTACTTGTGCGATATGCTCTCAGACCTTTAATAGGTCTGGTAGACCCTTGGATACTTCGTGTGTTTAAAGTGTGTACTCTGCACCATGAATTCCTTTTTTATTCCAATCCACTTCAGCACTTTTTCGTTTAAACTAGTGAATTCTCTTCCCAGTTATTTTAATAATCAACTAGATCTTTTTATTTTAATATTTTGGATGTCACAGTTTCTCTCATGGGTTCTTTGGGATTCCCATGACACTTATAATAGTTGTGGAGAATACGTTTCTCTGTTCATTGATTATTGGTATTCTGGTTACGTTTTAGGATACCTTCCCCTGACAAAGGGCTTGTCCCAAAATGCATTGGGATCTATTTAACGGAATCTGTTCAACAAAGTGAATAGTCAATTTACGCTTTAACGTGTGATTACGTAACATGATGAATGTGATTTAAACGGATTTTGCAAATCAATAAATTTTCATTTGAAGATGATATGATGGAATATTAATCAGTGGTTTGAATTTATTTTGGAGTGCTAAGTGGGTACGTTGATCTTGTTCGAGACAACGCGAACTGCATCATCCTTGTGTGCCCTTATGTTGTACTTCACTGATTGGTTTGGAGAAATAGTATATTGCACCCTTTTTAACTGACACTTTTGCAGGCAAATCTAAAGACAAACAGGTTAAAAGGAAATTTGAATGAACTTTAAATCGACATGGTAATGAATTCCATTTTATAATGTTAGGAAATGGATTGTACTACTGAATATTGAGGCTAAGAATATGGATATGCAAGAATATTGTGTACAAAATATCAGAGACCAAAATATGTAAAGGTAAGTGCATATAGGGGAAATACAAATTTACAATTCCTAACTCTAAAACTACGTACTTTGAAGATACATGTATATTTATGTTCAGTATAGTTCTAAACTTCCTTACCTTTCAATATTTTTGATTCAATATCTTGTCCTCGATATTTCTATACCCTCATAGTCTAGCTTTGTTATTCAGGGGGCATACCTAGGAAATCCCTAATCGACAGGGATCTTTGTGATACATTAGTGATATTAAGAAAGAATGACACCATGACTGCACATTCCAAAGGGATGGTAGATACTAACAGAACCTTTTTCCCCAAGGTGGTGAATACTGGTTTTGCACTGACACAGATTTTTACTTTTAATATTAAAATTGTTATTGTATTGCAATTTATAAGCAGGTATGTCTGATTAAAATAACAATTGAAAAGATTGCCTTTAATGTTTTTTCTAAACATAAAATGGGTGATCGAGAATGTATCCCATCCTTCAGAGGGGAAGAGGGATGCACTTAGTAGTTGGAGAGTAGTGATTGGAGAGTAATAAAGATGACTGATAAATAATGGAGCAATTTCTCTTTAAGTCTTCAAGTTTTACCTAGTTAAAATGATGCTATGTCAAACCCTATGTAGGCAGTGTCAAGCTGACATCATGAACATACCTTTTATGGCTGGCCTCACAACATATCTTTGCTATTGGCAAAGTAAAAAATCTGAATGAAGGTATCTTTTCTAAGAAAAACATGTCTTCCCTAGTAATTTAGTTATTTTTTGAATACCTCCAATATTCCGTGAGCTAACCAGGAGACCTAATGAGCCTCATTGCTTATGTGCATTAGTGATGTTTATTCTATTTGAGACACTGTCTCACAGTTGGATCTGTGCCAATGTCTCTGAAAGTGATGATACTCAAAGTAGCCTGAGCAATACTCATTCCTCCAGCTTTAGTTTGAGTTCGGTTGATCCACTAAAACAAACTCAGCAGTTAAGTCCATAAAACCTGCATACTGCTCTCCAAGGAGTACACTTGCATCTCTAGTAATCTTTGCAGCATCAAGTAGTTATTTGTAGTGGATTGCCGAGAAAGACTACATTTTTTCCAACCTGATCTTGAAACCAAAAATATGCTTAGAAAGATTTTTTCTAGATAGTCTATGGGCCAGATGTGCGACCATTTTATTTTGCGCCTCGCAATTTGCGACTAATATCGAGTCGCAAATTGCGAGTCGCAAATTAAAATGTACAACAGTGTGTTTAACACTGTTTGTGATTCCCAATGGGGTCGCAAATTGCGAGGCTCATTAATATTAATGAGCCTCTTGCAATTTGCGAGCCCACTGTGAATGACAGGCCCTCCCAGGGATGGTGGCCTGCTGGGCTCAGCAGACCACCATGTCTGGGACTGCTTTTAAATAAAGCAGTTTTTTTTCAAATGCAGCCCGTTTTCCTTAAAGGAAAATGGGATGCATTTAAAAAAAAAAATGAAACGTTTTCGTTTAATTTTTTAGCCACTGCCTGCCCTTAAAAAATATTTTCGCATGCATTTGCAAAGGGGAAGGGGTCCCCTCGGGACCCCCTCCCATTTGCGAATGTATTACCACCTACTTGAAGTAGGTGGTAATTGCGAGTGTAAAACATTAGTAGAAGAGAGATTGTACGTCAATGTTTATGATTCTTGGGTCGAGTACTGCGCCTAGTACGGTAGGGAGTTTTTCAGTCTCTTAAATTTGCATTATCTTATTGTACTAGCAATCTTTTATTTACTCTTCCTAGATGGCGGAATACATTATGTGTCACGTGACTAGGAATTGTATCATGTGACATAGGTTATACAGAATAGTTCGTTTTACATTTGGCGGAACTCATTTTGGGATTTGTCACGTGACTAGGCTTTGTATCTTGTGATAAGGGTTACACTGAAGCCATTTCGCTTTCTATTAGCGATTACGTAATAGTTATCGCTAAATTACGTGTGAGTTCCCCGTTGAGTACGGTAGGGACATTCTTTGTTTTACAGGTTATTACCCATTGACTGCAATAGCCATTTCATCTTTCCAAGATGGCGGAGTATGTTTGGGATACCCGTCACATGACGTATACCATGTGACAAGGGCGAACCGAATATAGGATGCTCACAACATGGCGCCTATGCTGAACGCCACTTGCGGAGTCCCGTACGGAGTACCCCGTATTTTGTGGTAAGGAAATGTTTGGGCAGGTCGGCCGTTTAATGTGACTTTAATCCATATCACAGCGTTTATTATTACCTTGAAGTTTAGAGTTATCTAATCTATACTTTTTTACTTGAGCTGTTACCTTATTGATCAAGTCGGGTTTAATTGAGAGGGGGCTAACATAGGATAGACTCGATAGCGGGCAACGTGCCTTCCCCCTTTTCTCATCTATTCTCTTTTCCTGCTAGACGCTTAGTAAAATTACCGTTGACATAGAGCATATCCAGTGTGGGTGAACTCCCCCCTTTATAATACTTGGTGCTAGAGTATAGTTACCAATGTGCGGATGGTTGCTAGATTGTAATGTTATAGCAACCTCCTTGCGTTCTCTTTTAGGTCATAGACTCGTGACTGTATGGTGATTTTACAAATTGATCACTCTTTGATAGAAATTAGAAGTGGAATGACCCGTAGACGTTACCTCACGTCACCAGGTGAACTTTGACAGTACATGTACGGTAATGTTAGCGATTGTAGTAATTACTACTCTTTCTTAACTCTCTACGCGTATTTCATTTCAGTTTTGTGAAGTGGATTACGGATTACGTTTTAATTTAACAAATCTTCACTTGCAAAGTACGTATTAGCAAGTGGGAAGATACTGATCTACGTTATCAGGCAACCTCTTTAGCTCCCGCAGGGTAGTCTTTTGTAAGTATAGTATAATTATTTCCTGTAACTCTATTTGTGTATTTTATTTTCAGTTTTGGATATGGAGCGCGGAGTTTGACCGTATTAGACAATTATACACTTGCAAAGAGTGACCTTACAAGTGAGAAGGTATATAAATAATTATAACTTATATGTAGTTTAGGTTCTGGTACTATATAATTTTTAGTTACTAATAACGGGTTATGTTTTCACCCGTAGGTACCGATTAACAATTATCTCTATTGGAGCATTATTCGTGGAGTTGGAAAATTATTTCTTTATCAGGTGACGTAAATTACGCTAACTATGGGAGGTCTAGATGACTTAATCATCTTCACTTTGGTTCTAGTTATTGATTTTACTTTTCTGGTCACACAATTATTGATTTTCTTACCCTTTTGGGTATACGGTATTTCTGCTCTCTCTCTTATATACTAACGTGATTCTATCACTGGGTGATTGAATCTGCCTAACTCCGACTACTGGTGATGGTTTCACTTAGTTTACAGAAACATATTGCCTTTGTTTATATTTTTTTGGGGGGTTTTGCAGCCCTGAAGAAGTCATTGATGCGTATTCGCACACGACGAAACACGTGTTGGCTGCTTTGTGTGAAGAATTGTACTACAAGGCTTATTCTATGAGATACTGTACTACGATGAGCTGTGGAGATACTACCAGAATAAATTGAAATAAAAAATATGAACTTTTTTGGACAACGTGTGAAGATTTTACACTGAACTGTAATTGTTATAGTGTGCTCAGGGTAGATTTCTTTATTGCAAAACATTAGTACATTGTTTTGAGACTCGCTATTTGGAAGGGAACGCCCCTTCCAAATAGCGAGTCGCAAAACCTATTTAACGAGTCACAAATAAATTGCGACTCGCTAAATAGGCTTTGTACATGGCCCATGATGTTTTTGCATGGGCAAACGGGTTCGCAAACCTGTTTGCGCATGCAAAAACGGGTCCTACATCTGGCCTTTTGTGCGCTATTAAGAAGTAGGAAGGTGAAAATTCTCTTTAGCCTTTTTTAATAATCAGAATTATGATACTACATTTTCAGGAAGATAGAAACTGCTCAGATTTTATGCAGGCTGGGACTACTGGTAACAAAACATCTACCCTAACATTTTGAAGTGATATTATTACAACTGGGATGCCTCACAGACATTGTGTATTTGAGAATTTAGCAACTTAAATACATTTGATCATTTAGATTCAGAGGCAATCACATGAGTCTTTTTCTTTCTCCCCTTGACCAGATCCTGTTCATAATTAGTTTTAATATTTATCCCTAACACGCAAAGCTATCAATGATTTCCTCCATAAAGCAATGATTGATAAATTATCTAAAATTCTTTGTAAATGGAGGTTTGGTCGATTTTACCACAGGCACAGTTATACTAGAACCCTGATTCTACAAATCCTTGCATTTGTAAAACCTATATTTTCAACTGGGGGTGCACGGCTCAAAAGAGAGTCCAATTCAGCAATTGTAGATTTATAAATAACTTCTTTATTTCATTTCAGATATAAGTCATCTGACATAACAACTCCAGCCAACGCGTTTCATTCCCATACTAGGAACTTCATCAAGGCTCAAACTGACACGAAGTTACTTAAATAAATAAGAGATTTTTGTAGAGGTACCGTGTAATTCACTGGGACCGTGGCGCATCGGTTGCTGCTAGAACTGCTTATATCTTGTCCAGCCACCCTCCACCTGGTCCTTGAGAGTGGCGGGGCGGCGCGTGGTCTCGATGGCCTCCTGGCGGTTCCGTGTCCTCCGGGATGACGACTTCGGTTGCTGGAGCCTCCTGACGTTTCTCCCACCGAGCTGGCGTTTTCTCCGACTCTGTCTTCTTCCGTCTTCTTCCGGCTTTTCGCACTCTCCCTGTGATTCGTCCTCTCTTCTCTTCTGCTCGCCGTACTCCTCTGATAGGCCAGCAGGGAATGACGTCACTACGCGGGACTCCGCCTCTGGAACGCTGCGCTGTGTTTTCAAGGGGTACTCCGTGTCCTGTAATATCTTTGTATGGCTCCTCCGTTCCGGTTGTATTTCTGACCCGGAATGGGTTCTAGTACTCCAGTGATATTTGCACAGTAAAGGGCAACAGTGATTACTGTGTCCAAGATTTAGTGTATTCCAGAATTCTTTTCTTACGTGTGGATCTTGCGTGTATAAGTCATAAACGCAGGCTTCTGCAGACACGCCGGAAGCAGCCCTGCTACTGAACAGATGGTTTGCGTTTACGCCAGCAAAGACTTGGTTGCTCGCAAGAGGGACTCACTTAGCCCCCAAAGAGTGGTTTTACTATACCACGTCGTCATTCTTCATGATGGATTTATGACTTATACACGCAAGATCCACACGTAAGAAAAGAATTCTGGAATACACTAAATCTTGGACACAGTAATCACTGTTGCCCTTTACTGTGCAAATATCACTGGAGTACTAGAACCCATTCCGGGTCAGAAATACAACCGGAACGGAGGAGCCATACAAAGATATTACAGGACACGGAGTACCCCTTTAAAACACAGCGCAGCGTTCCAGAGGCGGAGTCCCGCGTAGTGACGTCATTCCCTGCTGGCCTATCAAAGGAGTACGGCGAGCAGAAGAGAAGAGAGGACGAATCACAGGGAGAGCGCGAAAAGCCGGAAGAAGACGGAAGAAGACAGAGTCGGAGAAAACGCCAGCTCGGTGGGAGAAACGTCAGGAGGCTCCAGCAACCGAAGTCGTCATCCCGGAGGACACGGAACCGCCAGGAGGCCATCGAGACCAAGCGCCGCCCCGCCACTCTCAAGGACCAGGTGGAGGGTGGCTGGACAAGATATAAGCAGTTCTAGCAGCAACCGATGCGCCACGGTCCCAGTGAATTACACGGTACCTCTACAAAAATCTCTTATTTATTTAAGTAACTTCGTGTCAGTTTGAGCCCTGATGAAGTTCCTAGTATGGGAATGAAACGCGTTGGCTGGAGTTGTTATGTCAGATGACTTATATCTGAAATGAAATAAAGAAGTTATTTATAAATCTACAATTGCTGAATTGGACTCTCTTTTGAGCCGTGCACCCCCAGTTGAAAATATAGTATTTTGTTGATCTGGAGCACAGTTACACCAAGCAACGGCTGGTGTTGGGGTTGTTTGCACGGCGATTGTACACATCGGAACAGGTGTGAGGTGCGGTGCAGAAGGTCCGCCGTTGGTTCTTCTTTGACTTTACTCATTTGTAAAACCTCTTTTAATTTTAAGCACACATTATCTTTACATTATTTATTTTCACATGAGCCATTTTATATCCTCTTTACCACTGTGAATCAATTATATCCCTGGAGTTGAAATTAAACATTCCACTAGTCTGACTGAAATCTGTAGTTAAGCCTTAATCAGGGATACCATTTGAAGTGTCAGGCCTATGAAAAATAATCTGTTCATCTTTATTTGACTCTTCTGGCCTTATTCATTTATGAGCCTCCAACCCTGATTCTCCTACGACTGAAATTATGAGCATAAAGTTACTATTAGGAACTTTTGCCTGTTTTTGGAGTTCGTCGCCATTGGGTGGAGCTGTCCCAAGGAGAAACTAATATGGATTTTTAAGACTATTAGTTTTAAATTCATAAAAAATATATATAGTGTTTTTTTAATGAAAACACATTTCCCTAGCTATTATTCACCTAGGGCTACTTCACGAGCATGGGATATGCCTTCACTAAAACATAACATATCAATACATTTTACATTAATTTAACGAGGGGGCGTGGCTTGGAGCGTCAAGATGGCGGTCGCACTCTAAGAGTGCTCCAGACCCCTCCGTCATCTGCTTCAAGATCCACTGCCATCGACGCCTTATCTACATCTGGGCGAGGAGATCCCCCTTCCCCATGACGGAGACGCAGCCCTGGGAGGTCCGACGAGCTGCCTGAATCCGCCCGAGAGCCATCTCGTCACTGACGGCCCACAGTGCGGCGATCAAGATGGCGGACCAGGCACCTCTCTAGCCGGCTGCGAAGAGGCCCGGGAACACCTGCTGAGGTTTACTGGAGTCCCTGGGGGAAGAGACTTGCCGCCGAAGCTCCCGACACTGACTGGTGGTGCTCCGGACCCCTGGTGAGCGCCTGAGGGGACCCGACGCAGCGCGACCGGCACACCGGCCTGTCCTAGGCCTTCTTTCCGGCCCCTCCCCCGGGCTGCCCCAGCGAAATGAGCCTGCGCAGGCCGCGCGTCCACCCGAAGGTGAGGAGGCATCGCTGGTGGCGTTCGGCGACTGCGTGGGTGCGACACCTGTTTGACCCCTGGGAGGCCCCCCCTGAGCTGAAGACTCCGGACTAGGGCGGCGAGGGATTTGGCAGCCGGGAAGCGTGGCACCGAGAGCTGCCGAGAACGACTGGGCCCCCCGATGAGGTGGTGAGTGCCCTCCCCCCCCCATCTAAGTTGTGCGACTGACCCCGGGTCCCGATGGAGCATCAGACCCCCGGGGGGGGCGGATCGAGGAGATTGCCCCGGGAGGCCTGACTCACCCCTGACACACGGAGGCGCGAGGCTGCGGCCCGTGGGTGACCGCCTCGGCTCTGACCTGCTGTCTCTAGTCATCCCTGAGCCTAGCAGCGGGTGCTCCCTGGCAGCGGGTCCGACGGAGGGCCCACCTTGGCTGCGTTGTCTTGTGTGCAGGGGCGGTGGCCGCTTGGTCAATGCTGCTGTGAAGCTCTCCTGACTTGGGCCCTGTGTCGCTGCGGTGATCCCTGCACGCCTCCCGAGGGGCCACTGGGCCCTTGACGCGGTGCCCGCGTGGCTCGCCTGGAGTTCTGCTCCTGTTGCACAGCGGTAGTGGAGGCTGGGGCCTGCCGCCTGGGTCTGGGAAGGCAGCAGATTGCGCCCCCCGGGGTCGGGAGCAACGACCTGCGCTGGAGTCCACAGATCCTTTCCCCCCCTCATCACAGACCTGATCTTACTGCTGGTGGGCGCAGCGTGGTGGGTATGACCCCGGCCCACAGCTTGGTGCCTTGATTCGGGGCTCCGTCTTCCCCCGCTTGGCTCTGGGAGTAGCCACCCGCTCCTGGGAGGCCACAGACCTACAGCCGTGTCCATGCCTGTGGCCCCTGGGAAGGCACACACTCCGGGGCCCGGACCTCCGACACCTACAGGTTTTCCGGCCCGAGGCAGAGGCGCCCCACCTTGCCGCACTATGGAAGCCTGAAAAGGCTGCAACCTTGCCTGCAAGGACCTGCACTGGAACCACTCTGACTCCGGCCCCCCGCTGGAACTCTCCCCGGCACCAGCCATGGGAAAGAAACATGGCCCTAAACCCTCTACCACCCACACACAGACAAAAATAGATCAATACACCACGGCTGAGCAGGGACCCCCGGGGCAGGACGGGAACGGCCCTTCTCTCCAGGGTAAAGACTTGGCCGCAATCCGATTAGCACGTCCCAGGCCTCGGTGAAGGGGAAGATCGGAGAAGTCTGCGTCGATATGTCCCTTATCCGGCAGGACTTGCGCAACGCCACGGCCCACATCTCGGGGGCCGAATCTCGCCTCTCCACGGTGGAGGACGACATCTGCCAATTGAAGGAGCAAGTGACCTGCTTGCAATCCCACACCAAGGAATTACACAGACGTGCGGAGGATGCCGAAAACCGCTCAAGCCGCAATAATCTCCACCTAGTGGGATTTCCGGAGGGAATCGAGAAGGGGAAGATGACCGCCTTCATAGAAACATGGCTTTCCTCCTGGATGCCCAAGGACGCACTCTCAACATGGTTCGCGGTGGAGAGAGCCCATCGGTCCCTGGCGCCTAAACCGCCACCCGGAGCCCTGCACCGCCCCAATATAGCTTGGATCCTAAACTTTAAAGACCGGGACGTGATTCTGAGTGAGGCACGGACCCTGGGCACCCTAAAATTCCAGAACCATACCATCATGGTGTTTCCAGACTACACCCAAGAGGTACAAGACCAACGACACTCCTATGTAGAGGTCAAAAAGAAAATGAGAGCTCTTGGCCTTCAGTATAGACTCCTTTTCCCGGCCCGCCTCCGCGTCATCTTTCAGGGCAAAACACAGTTCTTTGACTCGCCACAGGCGGCCTGGACTTGGCTGACGGAGGAGCGCCCCCTCGGATCCCGGTCGGGCTCCTCACCTGTGCACTCGGGCCCCCAGACCTCGCGACCTCTGTCCCCCAAACAGCAACGCAGGAAGCGCACACAATCACGCAGGGGGCGTAGGGGACACAGAGAGGCCTCCAGATCATTGAGCCTGGCTGCTCGCGGGCCCGGAATCACTCCCAGCCCTCTGGGCTCCCAATCACGGCAAAGGACCAAATCTGTTGGGAACTCGTCCAGGGAACGCATCCCCCTGGGCAGCCTGGACTTGGTGGCCACGGACTCGGACCTCTCCCGCAGCTCAACGCTCTGAAGACCCTCGGAAGGGCAGCGAATGAGAGTGGGGGGACAATGCTACCTATAAGTTTTAAGCATATACCACACAATGTCATGCTGTGGAATTGCAAGAACTGCCGGTGGCACACACAGATCTGATGTCAGCGGAGGGGTCCACCGGGGCGTGGGACTCCCTGACCCAGTTCGGGTCCGCCCACTGACTCCGAGGCATGCCCTGGAGACTGGACACCCTTGTGCACCTCTTGCTCCCCACGGCGATCCATTTCCACGAATCGCATTGAACCGAGAAACGCCGCACCAGAAGTCTCCACAATGCGTCTACTGATCCTGAGCTCTCTTGCAGCCCGGCGCTCCTGAAGTGACGGACCTAATCAATACTGTAGTTTCATCACTTCACCACCAAACGCACCATGGCGGGACTCTTACTATGATCTACTGGCCTCTCTGCTGAGACAATGAGTATCCTTATGTAAGGAGGGGTCCTCCACGCAATCCAACCCGAACGTTTTAGTTTGGTTACGTATTTTGCCTAATTGGGACAACAGATGCTTCTGGTCCTGAAGTATAGGGTGGGGGAGGGGGGAGGGAGGGGGTTGGGACTGTTGTCCCACTGTTGTTGTTGTTTTATCATGTTGTTATGCCAGCACTCTTATGGTACACTACAATAGTCCCACGTACTGTTTGCGACCCGCAGTCACATTTGCTGTCCTGCACTCAAACCAGACCCTAGTATTCCCGCAGCCAACCAGGGTCTTGCAGACCTCCGATCCCACTTGCACCCACCATGATGGACACGACCAGTAGCGGACCTTCCCTCCGTGTACTATCTTGGAACGTCAACGGGCTCCTCGATCGGGTCAAACGAACGGCAGTCTTACGCTACGCCCAGCGCCAGGCATCTGACATCCTCCTACTCCAAGAGACCCATCTCATGGGAAACCACTGCCCCTTCCTAGCGAGATATGGTTATGATAGAGTCTGGCACTCAGGATTTACCCGGGGCTCACGGGGGGTAGCAATTCTCATGCGGCGCAATCTTCCCTTTGTGCTCATGCAGGCCACTAGCGACCCCCAGGGAAGTTTTGTAGCTCTGAGTGGAATGTTAGAAGGAAACCCTCTCAACCTAATTTCCATATACTCACCGCCATCGATGCTCACAAAGACCCTGGAACACACCACTGACCTCATTTCGTCCCTGCCTCTAGGTGCGACAATAGTCGGAGGCGATTTCAACGCGGTTCTAAATCCCCACCTTGACACTGCATGCACACCTTCTGCTGTAAGGGCCACTCACGCCAAACAATTGACGAATTAGGTGGAATCCCTGGGCCTGTGCGACGCTTGGAGAATTTGGCATCCCCAGACTCAGCAATTCACTCACACGTCAGCTGCACACCACACCCACGCACGTATAGACATCATATTTGTCCCCCCTACTGACTGCCAAACGATTAGAGATATCACTATCCTTCCCAGGGGCATCTCGGACCACTCACCTGTACTTATGTGCACTGGGGAACCCCCCAGCTCGACTCACCCAACTTGGAGGATGAACGCATGGTTCCTCCAGGACGAGGAGTTTAGAGAAGCGATTGGGGCGGAGCTTCAACAGTACTTCCTCACCAACACTGGCTCTGTTCCATCCCTGGGTACCCTGTGGGAAGCAGGCAAAGTCACCATCGGTGGCTTCGCCAAGGGCCAACTGAAGCTTAAGCGTCTGAATCAGACTAACCAGATCACCCTGTGAGAGGCCCAGGCGCTTGTCCTCGAGCGGCGCCCTCCTGAAGACCGAGACGAGATTCAGGAGAGACAACTTATACACCTGAGAGGCGAAATTAGATAACTCTCCTTGGATGCTGCCAAGCTCTTATGGAGATCCTCTATAGCGAGGGTGTACGGCTGGGGGGATAAGAATGGGAAAATCCTACATAGACTAGCTGCATATCCCATGGCTAACCGTATAATTCCGGAGATTAAAGACCCGGACGGCTTTGCCCATCGTTCCCCCTTAGCAATGGCCCAGACTTTTGCCTCATATTATCGTGAGCTATACTCTGTGCAGCGTCCTGAAACCTCCCTCCCAGACCTGCTCAACTCGGGTCGCCTTCACCTCCCTCGCCTCAGCGCAGCTGAATCTGCCAATCTAGACCTCCCCATTACCCGTGAGGAGATCAATGATGCCATAATGCGCACCTCACCGGGTAAAACCCCAGGCCCCGACGGTCTCCCACAGGAGTACTACGCTGCTTACCGAGAGACGCTCGTCCCACACCTCTTTGATCTATTTGCTGAAGCCCTCGAAAAGGGCTCTTTCCCCCTGAAACAGATGTCGCCACCATTGTTGTTCTCCCTAAAACACAACCGCCTTCGTCCAAATGTGCCGACTACCGCCCAATCTCTCTCATAAATAGAGAAGTTAAAATATTCGCCGCAGTCCTCGCCCAACGTTTGAGGCCCTACCTCACCAACTTGATCCACCCCAACCAACGTGGGTTAATGCCACTACGGGGGACTAGGCACTGTCTCTGGCATCTCCATCTGGCCCAGGCAAACCGCCAGTTACTAACTCCCTACCTGGCACTACTTCTCATTGTCTTCGAGAAGGCCTTCGACTCTGTGGATTGGCGGTACCTGGACGATGTGCTGGCCGAGATGGGTTTCGGTCTACGCTTTCGCAACCTGGTGAAGGTCCTTTACTCTCGACCTCAAGCGCGAGTGCTCGTCAATGGGGTACTGTCGGAGGCATTTCCTATTAGAAGAGGAACGAGGCAGTGATGCCCTCTCTCACCTCTTCTTTTCACCTTAGCGATGGAACCCCTAGCGAGCCTCATTCGGTCGGAAGACCGAATTCGGGGTTGGAAGTGGCCCAACTCGGGAGAAGACAAAATTGCCTTGTATGCAGACAACGTCTTACTCTTCCTTGCGGAGCCGGCCTAATCTGGTCCCCACTGTCTCCGGGCGCTGCACGCCTTCGGGCGGGCCTCGGGGCTGCGACTCAACCCCAACAAATCAGTCCTGGTCATTCTACACTTAACTAGAGACTGCTTCGACTGGCAGTCCACAATGCCCATTAGGCGACAGTCCTTTAAATACTTGGGGATCTGGGTCACATTGCTCCCTGATCTCGCCTGCTCCCTCAACATAACCCCACTAGTGAAGAGAGCTAAGGAGGACCTCCGCAAATGGCAGACGCTACCACTGAATCCCCTGGGGAGGGTTGCCCTGTTTAAAATGATGATCCTCCCTAGAATCCTCTACGTCATTCAAAGCACCCCCTTTTACTTCCCACGGGCCTGGTTCAGGAAACTAGATAGCCTCACCACTTAATTCCTCTGGGGCCGTCGGAGACCCCATATAGCCTTGGCCCGCTGCCGAATCCCGCCCTTTGACGGGGGCATGGGATTGACTAACTTATACTTATACTACCTGGCCACCCGCCTACTCAAATTGCATGACTGGTTTAACGGGGGATGGTCCGACCCGGCATACAGACTCGAGCTGAGCGAATTGGGTCTATCTAACATCCAAACGATGATGTATGGGGGGCCCATACCCAGAACTCTACCTGTGGTGACTCAGGCTGTTCTTCTGGCCTGGCGGGCATCCTTGCGTCACACCCACTGGACAAATAAATTGACCCAATACACACCACTCTGGCATGGCACGTGGCTTAGGGAGGTTAGCGCACTGAAAGGATTCCGGGCATGGGACCTCATTGGGATCTCCCAGCTCGGGGACGTGTGGACCGGTGAGCACATATGCACCTTTCAAGATCTGCAAACCAGACATTCCCTACACCCATCACAATTCTACAGATATTTACAGCTGCGCCATGCCCTCCACTCACACATACCGGATGGCACAACGATACCGGAATATAGTCTTCCGGAGGTGCAAATCATGATGGGGAACCTGGGAAGGGGGGAAATTTTGCGTATCTATCGCTCTCTAACCAACAACACCCCAACTACACTAGATCAGCTCAGAAGCCAATGGGAGGGCTGGGTGGGACCACTTGAGGAGGAAGATTGGAGGGATGCGCTGATGGCACCCAAGACGATCACTGCCTCAGCTAGGCTCCGTCTGATCCAACTGTACTATTTGCACACAGCATATTTAACCCCTGCACGCCTCCATAATGCTAGTTTGAACCCAACTGCATCCTGCGCGTGCTGCGGCCAAGATCAAGCAGACTTCTTCCACATGGTCTGGACCTGTCCCCTCCTGGGGCGGTATTGGGAACGCATAGAACAAGAGCTCACAGAGGTCTTGGGTTGGGAGGTTCCACACAACCCGCTAAACATGCTCTTGGGGATTACGGACGGCTTGGACGGGTCCAGGAATGACAAACTGTTCTTTAATATGGCTATGATCGTAGCCAAAAGAGACATAGCGGCCAACTGGAAGCTTCCCAATCCACCTAGTGTCGTGAGGTGGCGCAGGGGAGTGGACTGGTGTGCGGCACAAGAGAAACCCCTATACGAAGCTCGGGGTTGTCCGACTAAACATCGTAAGGTTTGGGGCAAATGGTTGGGTCAGATAAACTAGATAAGCGTTCCTCAATTGACTGTATGTATCACATGGGACCCCTTGGGGTCAAGAGCTGCCATGGTTGGTATCCAAACAAATGTGGAACTTCTTATCATTACGGAGATGTACTGTATTGCTGGTCTGTTTACCTTTGCCTAAAATCAATAAAATTGTTTATCAAAAATGTTTTGTTTAATTTTTATTAAATAACATTTTGAAATAAAAAGAATCAACATGTTAATTGTGCCTCCTCTACCCCTTACAATATCATTTGTGTTGAATGTGTCACAGTCTTGCTTCCAAGCAATGTATTATTTTATTGGCGATTTCAATTTGTTTTTAAAATATTTACAATACATTGTATTAAATGTTATGAATATTATAACTTTACATTTAGAAATGTTTTTTTATTATTTTAAAAAAGTTCTATTTCAAATGTTATGAATATTAGTGCTTTTGCCTTCATTGATATCTACACGAGTGTGTTGCAGTACCAGTGGTTGGCCATATATAGAGCATTACTTAGTCCAAGGCTGGGCTGGAGTACATTTAAGCCCGTTTTTTTAGTACTACTTGTGTAGTAGATTTAGATGTGTATTGTGCAAATTGCAGTAGTCTTACTCTTATGTGGATGTGTATTTTGTATTAACATGCACCTCCCTAAACCCTTTTTTCAATCTCCCTTAACCCCACCTATTTTGTGTAATTATTCCCCATTGTACCACCGCTAGCCTTTGTCCCTCCCACTTTTGCTACTGAATCCTATAATTGTGTGTGCAGAGATCTCTTCCTTCAGCACAGAGATCTCCACACAGAAAAGATAGGAGAGGCGAAGATCCTTGGCAAGAGGTGTGTGAATTGCATTTCGGAGTTCGTACATTTGCATTACTTTATATTCTGCAAAATAGCTTTTGTGAATAGGCCACAGAGCTTATAAGAGCTTTCTGTAAATGTGAGATAACCCACATCAACCATATAACGTTCTGGCCACTCATAACCCGCAGCTAACCATTAGTAGTCTTGAGACTCATCACCTTACATTGAAGCCACCTTAATTCACAATATATTTTTGCCTGGTCACTGGAGCTTTTTAGTTAAATTTAAGATAATAGGCCCTCATTAATTATAACTGTGCTAAGATGCATGCAGTCAATAATTGAGGTTTACATTCCCACTTAGGCCTTCTTTATTAGTGGCTTTATAATTATAGCAGTAGGCGTGTAGCCCATCAGAATGAGTTCAGCAGAAGCAACACTGATAAGTCATATTTCACCCAAAGAATTCCCTTACTTCAAGTAGACGAAGTCTCCTGGTGGAATATGAGGAGAAAACATGCAGAAGTCAGCTTGGTAAGTCCGAATCCCACATGTTACTCCCGAAAAACACTTAATTCTTGTTTTTCACCCCCCACTAGTGATTACGCCAACCTTTACTCCTGCCTTTCCCTACTAGATTTAATGCAGATGGTCTTTTATTTGCCTGCTAAAAGTGGTAGAAGGGAGGAAAACAATTCAAGATTATACTTTCGATTTAGTCATGCTGTAATGGACCACAGACTCCGAAGTTCAATTTGGTGGATTTATTATAAGGCCAAACATAATTGAATATAAACACCACCTCAATATCAGAGTATATAGGTACAGAAAGATCAATACAGAGCCGATTCTACGAATATAAGTCATTCGGCACAGAAGGCATAATATGATGAACTCCAAAATCAAAATACAGCAAAGAATAGAAGCGGAGTCCAATTCTCTTTTCATTTAAGAAGAAGCAATTCTTTCCCTACTCTGCTCTAAATGAGGATTCTACCTATTTCCCTTGTATCATATCCCAAAGGTGTCAGCACGTGTTGACTTCCTAAGAAGTACTCATGTCAAATGGGTCTGATAGCGTAAAGCTATGGAGCTCGCTCTAAGATGCTCCTTCTCCTCCGAAAACTGGCAGAAGTCTCTCGAATCTGTCCCTGCACATCATACAAAAAGACAATGTTCAACCCACAATACGTCATGTTTAAAACTTTTCTATTTGCAACATTTTGCAGTAAGTTTCCACAGAAGCTTTAATTAAGTCGACTCTTCTTCCAGTGGCCTTGGTTCCCAGATAGGCCAGACACGAAAGGAGTCCTCCCTTCTCGCCTTGCAGTCTTCTTCAAAGACATTCTGGGTATCTCCTTAAATCTAAGAATAACGAGGTCGAATTCCTGCACCTGCAGTAGGATGAGAACACACTGTCTTCGAGCACAACAGAATTTATTTAATTAATTCTTGAGCAACCAAGGAGAAACGAAACTCAAAACAACCTACAATTTGGGCCTACAAATCGCGTAACTTAAACTAAACATGGTTACATTATATGAGTATAATTTCGTCCTGCACATTACACATACAGGAATTACATTTTCTAATACACGCAAATCCTACTTAAATGTGCTCACTTCATTTTAATACTAATATGACGTGAATAAATGCCTCTTAATAATCATAAAACACTGCACACGACAAAAATACATATGAGTGCGTTTATATCAGGAGTATAGTGCACCCCTACAATTTAGGAGTGCTGTAAGCTCTATCACCAGCATCACCAGAATCCCCGGTAATAGTAAATATGGGGCAGGGAAATACAAGAAATGATTACTGGATACTTGTAATGAGAGCCTTTGATTTATAAATAGCCCTACAGTAGTATATGTAACCTTCCATTTCAATACACAGACATTCAAACTTGTGGTTCATTTTCAAGAGTTGTTGAGCTCTTTTTTTGTCCGAGAAAGCTCCAATAGTTACTCAAATCTTATGTTAAAAGTTATTTGTGAAGCAAATTTATGCCAAAGCTTCTTGTGCCTAGGCATGGAGCATTTCAAACTTTTTAGTCCTAGGAATTTTAAAAGCCATGCTTCCATGAATTAATGAACTTGATTATTTTGGTCAGCCACATCCATTACATAGCATCATCTGCAATAAAAAGTAAATGGGAATTTGATATTCCTAACACATCTTTACCTTGTGAGAAGAGATCTGAAATGATGTGGCTGCCTTCTAATTTATGCTGACAATACAACATTTCTAAGGAAGTGAGGTTTGCTCTCTTGGTTCTGCTGAGCCTTCCATGGCACTTTGCAATCAAATGTAGCTAGCACTAAGTGACACGGTCAGCGAGCTATGGCAGGGATTCCAAGAGATGCTGCCGGCTTCTGCTGTGTTCGAGATACTGATTGAAGGAGGAGGGAACATACACCGTATATCTAGTTTTTATACGGACCTAAAGAAAGAGTGCAGCCAGTTATAATGGTGCGCTCTAAATGGGATGCAGACCTAGAGGAACCCCTCACAGACAAGGAGCGGTGAACCGCCTGTGAGCTAGTGCAAATGAGAGCTAGTAATTCAAGACTAAAACTAACACATTTTAATATACTACATCAAACATACCTGACCCCTGTCAGACTACGTAAATGATTCCAACACAGATCTCCAAACTGCCCTGAATGCGGAACAGACATGGCACCCCTTATTCACATGTTCTGGGAGTGTGGTCCAGTAAGGGCCTACTAGGAGGTTGTTGGACTTGGCCCTTATTGTCCTAAAATTTTTCGCTTTTCCCCCTAGCCTTTTTACTGACATGGTGTGTCTGAACTGAAAATAATAAATGCTGTGCAATGGTGTACGCACCTTTATTTCCACCATTGTAGAAATGCACCTTTGTAAAATGTTACTTTTAAAATGGACGCCCTTCCTGTCTGCACATGTGCCGCCTGTCTGAGGTGAGTTGGCGGTCTAGTTGTCTGTTCCCAGCACCCCTAGCTTTTGGAGGAAGCCTGGCACCCAGGGTGCTCTACACCTCCCCTAAACCAGTTGGGACCGGTTTCCCAGGGAACCTTCCAGAAGCTTCCAGCCCTTTCTGGTAGGTGGGGTGAGGGGGCTGTGCCTCCATGTGCTCAGACGGAGCGTGGACTAGATTGAGAGGGGACACTCTGCCAGGAGGTACCGCCACATTGGGCCTGTGTGCTGGCCCCTGTGCCCATCTGCACCCCTCCGCTGTCCACAGGGCCAGTGAGAGCCCTTTACTGGAGTGAAGACTGCTGTGTCAGGAGGAGTGACACTTTATGGGAGATGACTGCTTCTAGGAGCTGCTGTCCTGTTCTGATGAGTACCCACTGCCTGCTGATCTTGCCCAGTTTTGCCTGCCTGCTCTCCTGCCGTCCTAAGCCCAGCACCTGGTGAGCACTATATCTTACTGCCAGCTGCCTGCTGCCTGGCACCCTGTGAGCACGTGGTCTGCCCAGGAGAAGAGAGGAGCTGATGCCTGCAGCGCTGTGCTGCTAAGCGCTATAACTGTGCCACAGGGGAAGAGGAGCGCTGCAACTTTTTTTGTGGGACTTAGCGCTACAACCTTGTTCCTGCACCAGAGAGCGCTGCCTCCAGCCCTGCCCAGGAGAAGAAGGTGCGTGGGTCCTACAGCGCTGGGATGCCGGAGTGCCATATTTGCATTGACTGTGCTCTGCTTGCTGCGGAGCGCTATAACTTTGCCCAGCAGAAGAGGAGCGCTACATTTGAAGTGACTGACCATCCCTGCCTGCTGGCTAGCGCCTGGAGAAGAAGAGCGCTTTATCTTGTTGCCCAGGAGGTGAGGAGCTGACATCTGCAGCGCTGTGCTGCGAGGCGCTATATTTCCAGTGACTGTGCCTTCCTGCCTGCTCCCTAGCGCCTCAGGAGGGCTATATTTCATTGCCAGTGAAGGGGAGCGCTACCACTTTATGGTGTGGGACCTAGCGCTTTGTGGGCGCTACAACTTAATTTCAGCCCAAGAACTTTCCTGCCGCCTAGCGCCTCGTGAGCGCTATATGTAAATTGCCAAGGAGGAGTCCTGCGGCGGAGGGGCCTGAGGCACATTGTCGGTGCCTGCCCTCCCGCTGCTGGCGAGAGAAGGCTCCGCTGAGGGTGAAGCCAGGAGAGGTCCCAGAAGCGGGACCTGTCGGGGCACATTGCCGGTGCCCGGAGACTGCAGAGACATCCAGAGGGGCCCAAGACTGCCGGTGAGTGGGGCTCAGTCATCTTGTGGTTGGGGGGTGTCGGGGCACATTGTCGGTGCCCGCCCCGGTGCCAGTATTCTTTGGAGGGCATTGGTTGTGTTTAGGAGTCCCATAGGAGGGGGCTCCAACGTGACCAGTACTTGTTTCCTCCCTCAGCTACACGACAGAGGCATTTTGGGAAATTCTAGAGTCCCAGAAGAGGGGCTCCATCGTGCCAGTGTTCTTGTGGGCAGATTCCTGTTAGAGCCCGGAGTGGGGCTCCCATCGCTGCATTGTTGGCGCCAGTGCTTGTTGGGTTTACCCAGCTACCCCCGCAGGACAGGGGGCAGCTGCCACGCGTTGGGGACATTGAGTTACCCAGAAGGGAAGAGAGAGGAGTGAGGGACCCTCCTACCCTAGCGCTTTGCGCACCTTTGTTTTCGCCGCCCTTGCAGCCAACCCTGACTGTGTGGGACATAGGGCATTTGAGCCCCGAGAGAGGCCAGTTGGCCTGGGGCCAGTCTCAGTGTTGTGCCCCGACTGGGGGCGAACTGCGGTTATGCTGGCGAGGCCTATTGCCCCATATGATTTATGGCATAATATGGTTGCATAATGCATTTGTACCTAGGATGCTACTTAAAGCTTTTCCCTCAGGTTTGCAGTGCTGATGGTAGGCCTTTTGGGTTCCTGCGGAGGAGGAGCCACATGCTAAATGTGTTTCTATGCCCTATGTTCTCATGTTTTATGCCCCAGGCTCAGGATGTGCCTAGTGTGCTTTTATACCTAATGCTAATGATAATATTTTCCCCGTGAGGCTTATATCGTTGGAGTCCTGCCTAATGTTGCATCTGTGCTTATGATTATGCCAATGCTAATGGGCATGTTTAATGTGATGTTCACAGGTCTATGCCTACTGTGGTTGTTCCGGCCTAATGCTCTATGTTACTGATAATCTTTTTCCCCTAAGGCTGACTGCTGATGGTTTTGCATTCAATGTTAATGCTTTTTCCCCAATGTCGGACGACGTCTTTATGCCTCAGGTGACGCCTCATGGCCTGCAAGCATGTTTTCCTTTCAGGTCTGATGCCAATGTGTCCTAATGCTGATGGACTTTACATTTATTCTTTCTTTGTCCTGGTGATGGTTCTGGCAGCGGCCCGATTGGCCCTGCCTTGTAAATAGTC
Organism: Calotriton arnoldi; assembly: GCA_963921515.1. Lineage (NCBI taxonomy): Eukaryota > Metazoa > Chordata > Amphibia > Caudata > Salamandridae > Calotriton > Calotriton arnoldi. Next base: position 170,905 of record CAWUFW010002704.1, on the reverse strand, counting down.
CCCCCTGTGAACTGCTACCCGGTGCCGGTTGGCACAGTTATCTGCACCTGTGATAATATCCTAACATGTTCTGCATAATACATATGCTGTTTTTTTCCACCTAACCTGGTGTGGTCTCCTTTTGTAGTGTGCCTGGTGTGTCGCATGTGAGTGTGCTGCGCAGATGCTTTACACATTTCCTCGTAAGTTTCCACAGAAGCTTTAATTAAGTCGACTCTTCTTCCAGTGGCCTTGGTTCCCAGATAGGCCAGACACGAAAGAGTCCTCCCTTCTCGCCTTGCAGTCTTCTTCAAAGACATTCTGGGTATCTCCTTAAATCTAAGAATAACGAGGTCGAATTCCTGCACCTGCAGTAGGATGAGAACACACTGTCTTCGAGCACAACAGAATTTATTTAATTAATTCTTGAGCAACCAAGGAGAAACGAAACTCAAAACAACCTACAATTTGGGCCTACAAATCCCGTAACTTAAACTAAACATGGTTACATTATATGAGTATAATTTCGTCCTGCACATTACACATACAGGAATTACATTTTCTAATACACGCAAATCCTACTTAAACGTGCTCACTTCATTTTAATACTAATATGACGTGAATAAATGCCTCTTAATAATCATAAAACACTGCACACGATAAAAATACATATGAGTGCGTTTATATCAGGAGTATAGTGCACCCCTACAATTTAGAGTGCTGTAAAGCGCTCTATCACCAACATCACCAGAATCCCCGGTAATAGTAAATATGGGGCAGGGAAATACAAGAAATGATTACTGGATACTTGTAATGAGAGCCTTTGATTTATAAATAGCCCTACAGTAGTATATGTAACCTTCCATTTCAATACACAGACATTCAAACTTATGGTTCATTTCAAGAGTTGTTGAGCTCTTTTTTTTGTCCGAGGAAAGCTCCAATAGTTACTCAAATCTTATGTTAAAAGTTATTTGTGAAGCAAATTTATGCCAAAGCTTCTTGTGCCTAGGCATGGAGCATTTCAAACTTTTTAGTCCTAGGAATTTTGAAAGCCATGCTTCCATGAATTAATGAACCTGATTATTTTGGTCAGCCACATCCATTACATAGCATCATCTGCAATAAAAAGTAAATGGGAATTTGATATTCCTAACACATCTGTACCTTGTGAGAAGAGATCTGAAATGATGTGGCTGCCTTCTGAATTTATGCTGACAATACAACATTTCTAAGGAAGTGAGGTTTGCTCTCTTGGTTCTGCTGAGCCTTCCATGGCACTTTGCAATCAAATGTAGCTAGCACTAAGTGACACGGTCAGCGAGCTATGGCAGGGATTCCAAGAGATGCTGCCGGCTTCTGCTGTGTTCGAGATACTGATTGAAGGAGGAGGAACATACACCGTATATCTAGTTTTTATTCGGACCTAAAGAAAGAGTGCAGCCAGTTATAATGGTGCGCTCTAAATGGGATGCAGACCTAGAGGAACCCCTCACAGACAAGGAGCGGTGAACCGCCTGTGAGCTAGTGCAAATGAGAGCTAGTAATTCAAGACTAAAACTAACACATTTTAATATACTACATCAAACATACCTGACCCCTGTCAGACTACGTAAATGATTCCAACACAGATCTCCAAACTGCCCTGAATGAGGAACAGACATGGCACCCCTTATTCACATGTTCTGGGAGTGTGGTCCAGTAAGGGCCTACTAGGAGGTTGTTGGACTTGGCCCTTATTGTCCTAAAATTTTTCGCTTTTCCCCCTAGCCTTTTTACTGACATGGTGTGTCTGAACTGAAAATAATAAATGCTGTGCAATGGTGTACGCACCTTTATTTCCACCATTGTAGAAATGCACCTTTGTAAAATGTTACTTTTAAAATGGACGCCCTTCCTGTCTGCACATGTGCCGCCTGTCTGAGGTGAGTTGGCGGTCTAGTTGTCTGTTTCCCAGCACCCCCAGCTTTTGGAGGGAAGCCTGGCACCCAGGGTGCTCTACACCTCCCTCTAAACATGTTGGGACCGGTTTCCCAGGGAACCTTCCAGAAGCTTCCAGCCCTTTCTGGTAGGTGGGGTGAGGGGGGGCTGTGCCTCCATGTGCTCAGACGGAGCGTGGACTAGATTGAGAGGGGACACTCTGCAAGGAGGTACCGCCACATTGGGCCTGTGTGCTGGCCCCTGTGCCCATCTGCAGCCCTCCGCTGTCCACGGGCCAGTGAGAGCCCTTTACTGGAGTGAAGACTGCTGTGTCAGGAGGAGTGACACTTTATGGGAGATGACTGCTTCTAGGAGCTGCTGTCCTGTTCTGATGAGTACCCACTGCCTGCTGATCTTGCCCAGTATTGCCTGCCTGCTCTCCTGCCGTCCTAAGCCCAGCACCTGGTGAGCACTATATCTTACTGCCAGCTGCCTGCTGCCTAGCACCCTGTGAGCACGTGGTCTGCCCAGGAGAAGAGAGGAGCTGATGCCTGCAGCGCTGTGCTGCTAAAGCGCTATAACTGTGCCACAGGGGAAGAGGAGCGCTGCAACATTATTTTGTGGGACTTAGCGCTACAACCTTATTCCTGCACCAGGAGAGCGCTGCCTCCAGCCCTGCCCAGGAGAAGAAGGTGCATGGGTCCTACAGCGCTGGGCTGCCGGAGTGCCATATTTGCATTGACTGTGCTCTGCTTGCTGCGAGAGCGCTATAACTTTGCCCAGCAGAAGAGAGCGCTACATTTGAAGTGACTGACCATCCCTGCCTGCTGGCTAGCGCCTGGAGAAGAAGAGCGCTTTATCTTGTTGGCCAGGAGGTGAGGAGCTGACATCTGCAGCGCTGTGCTGCGAGAGCGCTATATTTCCAGTGACTGTGCCTTCCTGCCTGCTCCCTAGCGCCTCGGGAAGGCTATATTTCAATGCCAGTGAAGGGGAGCGCTACCACTTTATGGTGTGGGACCTAGCGCTTTGTGGGCTCTACAACTTAATTTCAGCCCAAGAACTTTCCTGCCGCCTAGCGCCTCGTGAGCGCTATATGTAAATTGCCAAGGAGGAGTCCTGCGGCGGAGGGGGCCCGAGGCACATTGTCGGTGCCTGCCCCTCCGCGCTGCTGACGAGGAGAATGCTCCGCTGAGGGTGAAGCCAGGAGAGGTCCCAGAAGCGGGACCTGTCGGGGCACATTGCCGGTGCCCGGAGACTGCAGAGACATCCAGAGGGGCCCCAGACTGCCGGTGAGTGGGGCTCAGTCATCCTGTGGTTGGGGGTGTCGGGGCACATTGTCGGTGCCCGCCCCAGTGCCAGTATTCTTTGGAGGGCATTGGTTGTGTTTAGAGTCCCATAGGAGGGGGGCTCCAACGTGACCAGTACTTGTTTCCTCCCTCAGCTGCACGACAGAGGCATTTTGGGAAATTCTAGAGTCCCAGAAGAGGGGCTCCACCGTGCCAGTGTTCTTGTGGGCAGATTCCTGTTAGAGCCCGGAGTGGGGCTCCCATCGCTGCATTCTTGGCGCCAGTGCTTGTTGGGTTTACCCAGCTACCCCGCAGGACAGGGGGCAGCTGCCACGCATTGGGGACATTAGATTGATTACCCAGAAGGGAAACAGAGAGGAGTGAGGGACCCTCCTACCCTAGCGCTTTGCGCACCTTTGTTTTCGCCGCCCTTGCTGCCAACCCTGACTGTGTGGGACATAGGGCATTTGAGCCCCCGAGAGAGGCCAGTTGGCCTGGGGCCAGTCTCAGTGTTGTGCCCCCGACTGGGGCAAACTGCGGTTATGCTGGTGAGGCCTATTGCCCCATATGATTTATTGCATAATATGGTTGCATAATGCATTTGTACCTAGGATGCTACTTAAAGCTTTTCCCTCAGGTTTGCAGTGCTGATGGTAGGCCTATTGGGTTCCTGCGGAGGAGGAGCCACATGCTAAATGTGTTTCTATGCCCTATGTTCACATGTTTTATGCCCCAGGCTCAGGATGTGCCTAGTGTGCTTTTATACCTAATGCTAATGATAATATTTTCCCCACGAGGCTTATATCGTTGGAGTCCTGCCTAATGTTGCATCTATGCTTATGATTATGCCAATGCTAATGGGCATGTTTAATGTGATGTTCACAGGTCTATGCCTACTGTGGTTGTTCCGGCCTAATGCTCTATGTTACTGATAATCTTTTTCCCCTAAGGCTGACTGCTGATGGTTTTGCTTTCAATGTTAATGCGTTTTCCCCAATGCCGGACGACGTCTTTATGCCTCAGGTGACACCTCATGGCCTGCAAGCATGTTTTCCTTTCAGGTCTGATGCCAATGTGTCCTAATGCTGATGGACTTTACATTTATTCTTTCTTTGTCCTGGTGATGGTTCTGGCAGTGGCCCGATTGGCCCTGCCTTGTAAATAGTCCCCCTGTGAACTGCTACCCGGTGCCGGTTGGCACAGTTATCTGCACCTGTGATAATATCCTAACATGTTCTGCATAATACATATGCTGTTTTTTTCCACCTAACCTGGTGTGGTCTCCTTTTGTAGTGTGCCTGGTGTGTCGCCTGTGAGCGTGCTGCGCAGATGCTTTACACATTTCCTCGTAAGTTTCCACAGAAGCTTTAATTAAGTCGACTCTTCTTCCAGTGGCCTTGGTTCCCAGATAGGCCAGACACGAAAGGAGTCCTCCTTCTCGCCTTGCAGTCTTCTTCAAAGACATTCTGGGTATCTCCTTAAATCTAAGAATAACGAGGTCGAATTCCTGCACCTGCAGTAGGATGAGAACACACTGTCTTCGAGCACAACAGAATTTATTTAATTAATTCTTGAGCAACCAAGGAGAAACGAAACTCAAAACAACCTACAATTTGGGCCTACAAATCCCGTAACTTAAACTAAACATGGTTACATTATATGAGTATAATTTCGTCCTGCACATTACACATACAGGAATTACATTTTCTAATACACGCAAATCCTACTTAAACGTGCTCACTTCATTTTAATACTAATATGACGTGAATAAATGCCTCTTAATAATCATAAAACACTGCACACGACAAAAATACATATGAGTGCGTTTATATCAGGAGTATAGTGCACCCCTACAATTTAGAGTGCTGTAAGCGCTCTATCACCAGCATCACCAGAATCCCCGGTAATAGTAAATATGGGGCAGGGAAATACAAGAAATGATTACTGGATACTTGTAATGAGAGCCTTTGATTTATAAATAGCCCTACAGTAGTATATGTAACCTTCCATTTCAATACACAGACATTCAAACTTATGGTTCATTTCAAGAGTTGTTGAGCTCTTTTTTTTGTCCGAGGAAAGCTCCAATAGTTACTCAAATCTTATGTTAAAAGTTATTTGTGAAGCAAATTTATGCCAAAGCTTCTTGTGCCTAGGCATGGAGCATTTCAAACTTTTTAGTCCTAGGAATTTTGAAAGCCATGCTTCCATGAATTAATGAACCTGATTATTTTGGTCAGCCACATCCATTACATAGCATCATCTGCAATAAAAAGTAAATGGGAATTTGATATTCCTAACACATCTTTACCTTGTGAGAAGAGATCTGAAATGATGTGGCTGCCTTCTGAATTTATGCTGACAATACAACATTTCTAAGGAAGTGAGGTTTGCTCTCTTGGTTCTGCTGAGCCTTCCATGGCACTTTGCAATCAAATGTAGCTAGCACTAAGTGACACGGTCAGCGAGCTATGGCAGGGATTCCAAGAGATGCTGCCGGCTTCTGCTGTGTTCGAGATACTGATTGAAGGAGGAGGGAACATACACCGTATATCTAGTTTTTATTCGGACCTAAAGAAAGAGTGCAGCCAGTTATAATGGTGCGCTCTAAATGGGATGCAGACCTAGAGGAACCCCTCACAGACAAGGAGCGGTGAACCGCCTGTGAGCTAGTGCAAATGAGAGCTAGTAATTCAAGACTAAAACTAACACATTTTAATATACTACATCAAACATACCTGACCCCTGTCAGACTACATAAATTATTCCAACACAGATCTCCAAACTGCCCTGAATGCGGAACAGACATGGCACCCCTTATTCACATGTTCTGGGAGTGTGGTCCAGTAAGGGCCTACTAGGAGGTGATGGTACAAACCTTATTCAGAGGGACACAACTGACTCTTACCGTAACTGCCAAACAATGTGTCCCTAAAAAAAAGGTGAAATGTAGTACAAATTTGCTCGATTGCGAGTGGGAATGTTTGTCTCCAAAACTAGGAATGAGTATGCAAGAGTGGGGAGTGGTACTCCTGTGTGTCTCGTGCCCTCACACACCCTTGCGAGTGTAAAGCATCATCATTGGGCACTGCTCCTCGTGGAGGTGGCGCTGCAGTCCCTCACGGGCCCTACTAGAGGGCTCTTTGGTGAAGATCTTCTAGGAGTTGCCGCACTTGTGCATGTGGGTTTGTGGGCCAAGTGATGGGTGTGAGTGAAACTAAAATAACCCATTGGTACCCTAATAGGTTTATTGGGGGGTCCTCTGGGCTAAGCTAAAATCTAGACAGGGATAGAGATGCACTTTAAGCAAAAAATAGGAGGGGAAAAAACAAATATATTCCCGCTGCTCTCAACCCGTAATTCAGTGTTATTGTGTTATTAAAAGTGAGAGGTGGTCGACATGTTTCGCCGGCGTACTTGTTGGGCTGACAGGTCTTCAGGTCCAGGAAGGAGGGTGAATAATTTCCACTCCCTACCCGACCGTAAATGCTGATGCGGCCCTACTCCACCACGGGGAGGGTCTGGTCCAGAGCACACGAATAAGACGTGTCTCAAATGAAATACGTTTATTTGACCTCATTGTAGGTATGGTGGGAATATAGGGCGTCTTTCCCTGATTCCCACGCCTTCCACACTGATTCACGGTCCTGATGAAGTGCGTAGGGATCCATTAGGGACCCGTTGACAGCGCGAAACATGTCGACCACCTCTCACTTTTAATAACACAATAACACTGAATTACCACTCTTGCATACTCATTCCTAGTTTTGGAGACAAACATTCCCACTCGCAACCAACCAAGGCAGCTGAGCGCCCTCTCTTCTTCTTTCTCAAGGAACTGATACCATTTATAGTGTTTTACGCTGTCCTTAGGAGCATTGGTACAGGACCTATTTCTAACAGCTCCTTGTCCCTCCCTCTCCTGAATTGTGGTTATAGTACAAGTTTGCTCTCCTGAGGTTGTTGCTAGGGAAATGGAGCATAGCATAGCGATTCACTGGATGTCACCGAGAGTGCCTACATGTGAGGCTTGGTTGAAGGACATGACAGAGTGGACGCTCATAGAGGAGAGGTGCCTAGAAGTGGAAGAGCAATGGACGGAGATGACACACGAACTTGCTGCCCGCGAGGAGAGTGCATCTGAAGGAGAGCTGGAGGAATCAGGAGGATCAGATGGAACACTGTAACCCTCATGAGGGATCCGAAAGGGGCCTCCTGCCTCTACCTGAGTAGGATGCTTTGGGACCGTGGGGCTCCCAAAGATGGGAGAGTTTGGAAGCTGACTACTCCTTCTAATACAAACACGTAGGATAGGAAGTCCTCACTGGAGGACTCTGTCTTGGGGATCGAGATGGGGGGATCCCAGGGAAATGCACCGAAAACAGCACATTGTCAATAGTGCCCAGATGATGGTGTGAGCATGGCTTCAAGAGGGTGTGGCCTGGTTGCTACAATCCCACTCAGAATCCAATCTCCAGCTATGGTTTTACTCCTCCACCCTCACTTATGATCCAGCGGAAGCGGTGTAAAATTGTGGGCATAGACACAGGTTACCCAAAATACCGTAAAATTCAAATATCAGCAAATAATTTACTATAACTCAGAGTTTGGCCCATAGAAATTCTATAACCACTTACAAATTATGCGGTCTTCCGATAGATCTTTGTAAGAGCTAATAGGGACTCAGATAATTAGAGACGGAAGTCATTCCTTCATGAGGACCTGTAATGAAGAAATGCCTATCTAACATCAATAATCAATAACCATATCTTATCAATAGTATCATCAATAAAATGACAAAACTCGGAATAGTTATCAAGGCACTTTTATCTAAACTTCAAGATGAATGGTCAAATACACAGAAGTACATTGGAATTTTCATTACTTGGTTTATCAATTGAGTATAGGAAAAATCACAACACAATTACAGTTCAAAGTAAAATACATCAATAATCAAATAACTGGCGTGAGAGGGGAGACAGAGAGAGAGAAAGAATTCACACTCAAGAATCATACGAACCAAAGTTCAGCTGTAGATTATCTGGACCAAGACGCAGGAATGGACTAAAGCACAGCGGGCAGTAGACTGAACAGCTAACCCTTCAGCCGAAAAGTATAGCCTGCCCAACTTCACCAGCTGATGAAGTACAGGGGAAACATCAGGAGAGTTCAGTTCAGGATAGTCAGAATTCAGACTGACAGCATGTTATGCCCAACATTTGCATGGAAAGTAGCTGCACACGTCCTTTTCCCACGGGGCAATTATATCTTGAAATGTTCCAGTTCATGCCCACAAAGTAGCTTTGCACAATTTTGCACGATTTCTATTGGTTGAGATCCATGGTGTGATCGTGGAATGATAATTTTTCAGCCCAAAATGTCCGGAACCCTCACGTAATATCTTTGTTCATTGTTTGCTGTTTTCTAAGAATGGCAATATCAAAACCACCTCGGAAATAGGAAGCACACTTGCAACTTAACATGTCCACAAGCTCGCGTCTGAGTTAGCTTGCAACAAGGTTGACACAATTTATTCATAGAGAGAGGACATTCAAACTGTAAGAAAGAAACGTCAACGATAATACTTGTAACTAGAGCAATCAAGTCAGCATTTTGTTCTTATTCTAAGGAAATAATGAAGGACAAAATAAATTTCTCTAAGGCCTACAATGGAAAGACACAATACGTTTAAGGCCTACTTGCCAAAACTACAAAAATCAGCATTTTCTAAAGGAAACGTGCTAACGTTAAAACATTTGAGAAATATAAACGTATAAAAAAACTAATACATAAACATCATTTCACTATTTTCATAAGCATAGTCTAATCATAATTCATTATTAAACAGACAGCTTCTCTTTGCAGTTTCAGATTTGCGTTTGAGAAAACAGAACAAATCTCATTTCAATACAGCAATCCTTTCAAATCATATTTTGCTAAAAACCCACCAACAGCATGATTATTTTTCACATTATCATAACACATTAGTAAATTTTCTCTCTCTTATCGTATATGTCTCAACATCACAAGTTTGCGACCTTTTCTGCATGCTTTTACGATGCAGTTTAAAAACTTTCATTGTTCAACAAGACACAATGTTAGTCATGTTTTTAAGTATGTTTTAGTAATTCACACGCAATGAGCAGGATTTGACCAAGCAAAACCATTCTTAAATAATCATTATCCATCAATCCCTTCTCTGATGGCGAATCAAGCCATCACATAAGCTCCATTAATCTGATTACAATCTGATTATTTTAGAATGCACTTGTTTTCATTTGTTTCAGCCTAACACCTTCTACATCCTTTAATACTTCATAATAAGCACCCTTTCTATCTTCTAACTCTATCTCGTCCCTTTTTCTTTTTCGACCTCTTCGTTTCGACTCTTCTACTTTGCGTTTACAACATCTATATATCAGTACTACAATTATTATACCAACAGCAACAGCAATTAATGGTGTTAGTATTTGCCCTACTAAGCTATTACCCAATGCTGCAAACCAATTTCCCACCAAGGAAAAACCCTTACCAAGTTTCTCCCATGCACCGTCAACTTTTTGTTCTGTTAAATCACTCCGCAAATGAGTAATGTTACTAAAATAATCACACAAGTCTCTGCTTTTGTCAGGGATATAAGTGCAACATTGTTGAATTTTCAGCATGCTACAGACTACGCCTTCTTTTGCCAATAATACATCAAGTGCAAGACGGTTTTCTAAAACCGTCAATCTAATAGCAACCATTTCAGTATCAATTACTAAGAACCCACCAGCAGTATCCGTTGATAAACGATCAACCACTGTAGACATGTTTCTAATTTTATGAGTTCAAAATCACTCCCACTGAAGGTATTAATGGCACCAAAAATATCACCCACAATTTCTGCAGCACTTATTCCCCTTTTACACTGTGTTAGTTTCTTTTCATTGGTTCCATGATTATCCACGTGATACATTTTTGGAAAACAATTCCCACATAACAACACCAATACCAATGTTGAGGCAATCTATAATAAGCATTTTTCCCCACACACAAAATATACTCCAGGGAAGACTGGATCAGTACCACCTCTTAACCCCCAACCCCCGTAATTAGGAAGGTGTGTTCACACTCACTAGAACCAATGAAATAATTATTATTTTCAGTCTTTTGTCTTAATAAGCAAAGCTTTCCCTTGTGATGCCAATCCAGAGTCATTGCAGCATATGTCTCACCCTTCTTGTAATCACCCTCCCTTTGAGCCCATGGAGGTATTCTAGATTTTTGCTCTACAGATTTTCTCCTAAATACTTGCCGTCTATCCTCTACAGTATTTATAAACTCTTTCTACACTGCGTAAACTACATGTTACGTTATTTCTAAGCACGTATACATTATCAATAGGCTTAGTGGTATGAAAAAATTCTCCCATATATCCAGCATTCTTTGAAGAAACCACTATATTCATGTTCTTTTTAACAAGAACCTCTGAAAAAACTAAATCATAGTTAGAATAAAAATATTGAAACTGCTCCTTGCCATATAACAAACTTGTTAGTACACTACATGAAATTCCATATGTTAAAGGAAGATGATGATCAGTCACTCCTTCCAACACAGACAAAGGTAATTGCATGCACACATAACAATCTCTTGCATCCATAGTATCAACATATTCATACAAGACAAGTAGTAATACAAGGACACATATAAAACAGGTGTTAGATCACTTTCGTCTATTAGAACTTCGATTTTGATTTCCAATCTCAGAACTATCCATTTTAGAGAGGAAAAAAGAAAGAAAAAAAAAGAAAAATCCAAAGTAATATTCAATCTTCAATCAGCTAAATTAGCAAGATTTTAGCAAGGTTTGTGTATCCCACAGTTTCCAAGCTTCAGGTCACGGCCTTATTTTCAATTATTTTCAATCTCCTCTCTTTGTTTTTCAGCACCCTCTTTTTTCAGACACAGTTCGTTTAGGGTGGCTGATATGATGAGTTGTCTTTGGAACAAAACGCAATAAAAAAAAATTTCCAATCACTTGTGGCAGCCAAATATGTCCATTCAGGTGCTGCGTATTTTTGCCTTGGAACTCGCGCTCTTTTTGTTCTGCATACTGTGTTTTCTTCTCCATCTGTATCACTTTGTTCAGATTGACTAGGAACTTCAGCTACAGTTGTTGGGATCTTTCTGTCCAAAGTATCTTTCAACTGCTCTGTTCCTCCTGGCCATTTATCACCTTTCCGTACTTGTTTTCCAGGTACACTGTCTATTCCATTTGTTTCGATACTTCGTTTAGCTGATTCCCTTTTTTCTCTTCCTTGTCACTTTCAGGGACCAATTCTCTTCCAGTTTCGACAGTGTCAGTATTACGAGACCCAGTAGCTTGTGCCCACTCTACTTGATTCTGGGTCTGTTCAGGCTCTCTTTGTTCTCTTTGCTCACCTTCAACTGACTCTGTACTTTCAAGTGGACATAGGACTCAGCGAGTATGCGCAGCATGCACCCAATTAAGCAAACCACCACATTTAACTGCTGTTGTTGTCACAAGAATCACTTGATATGGCCCACGCCAACGAGGTTCCAAACAAGACTTCCTCACGTGTTTTTTCACAAGTACCCAGTCATAAACCGTGTGCTTGTTCTTGTTGGGCAGTAGTTGCGACTTCTCCAGCCTGGTGAGACACAGAACACACTACATCAGCCAATCCTTTACAATAATCGAGCACTAAATCATCAGATATGTTCACAAGCTGATTTGCTGGGACGGTTGGCTGTCTCATAGCCCTCCCCATAACAATTTCATGAGGCGACAGTCCTGTTCTTCTGTCTGGGATACTTCTCAAACTCATCAACACCAATGGTAAAGCATCAGGCCATTTCAGTGTTGTGGATGCACAAACCTAAGCCAATCATGATTTTATTGTGCCATTTACTTGCTCGACCACGCCTGACACCTCAGGTCAATAAGCACAATGCAATTTTTGCTCAATTTGTAAGGCAGCACTTAGCATACGCACTACTTCATTATTAAAGTGCGTTCCTCTATCTGATTCCAACGAGACTGGAAATTCAAATCTCTGTATCAATTCTCTAAGCAGCAATTTAGCAACAGTTAGGCTGTCATTACGTCTTGTTGGGTATGCTTCAACCCAACGTGAAAACAGACACACAATCACCAAGACATATTTTAATCCTTTGCAAGGAGGCATATCATAAAGTCTAACTGCATATGCGTAAATGGACCTCCCGCTTGTCCAATTTGACCCAAACAGACAACTGGTTTTCTCCCTGCTATTGTTGCTGACATGTCACACATCTTTGACACAGACTCTCTGCAATGACTCTGAATTTGGTACTGTACCATGACTGTTTAAAAAGCCTTATCATAGCATCTTTGCCTACATGAGTCGGACCATGGCAGACTCTTGCCATTGGTGACAATAGACTATCTGGCAACACAGGCCTTCCATCTGTGTAAACCCACACGTCATCATCTGGTCTGCATGTGCATCCTGCTTTGATCCACCCTTCTCTTTCTGCATCAGTAACTGAATCTTGTTATGCTCTAATCTCTTCTCAACAATTGAAAACATTAGTCTGCATTCTGTTTCATCAGATTGTTCTTGCAAATGTTCCCCATTGACAGTATATGAATTTTTAGCACAAAAACGCGCAATTTCGTCGGCATACCTTTTGCCAACGGTGACATAGTCACGACCAGATTTATGTGCTGAACATTTCACCACCGCAATTTCGCTGGCAATTGTAGTGCCATCAGTAGGTTCTTTACACACTCTCCGTTTCGTATAGGTGAACCTGAAGAGGTCATGAACCCACGCTGAGATCACAACTTGCCGAAATCATGCACCACCCCAAAACCATATTGACTATCTGTAACTATGGTCACTCACGTTTGTTTTGTTATACAGCATGCCCTAGCGAGCGCAATCAACTCCACCACTTGTCCTGAACTCACTCCTTTCAACCATGATTCTTCAATGACATTTATCACTGTACAAACCGCATATGCAGCTCGCAAGGTACTCTCAGAAACTCTCAAGCATGATCCATTCAACAACAGAACATGATCTGATTCAGGTAATGGAGTATCCTGTATATCAGGCCTCGGCTTTGTACACAATTCAGTCACATCCAAGTAATCATGATCCGCTTCATCCACCAACACTTCGCAACCAGGAAGCGGTAACACGGTAGCTGGATTCAAACTCATGCATCTTGTCACAGACACATTTTCCGCACCGAAAATCACCTGTTCATATTTTGTTAAGCGACTGCTTGTAAGATGCTTTGTGCGAGTTCACGTTAACAAAATATCAACTGAATATGGCACATAAACTTTCAAAGGATGTCCCATCACAATCGTCTCACTTTGTTCCAAACTCATACATGTAGCTGCAACCGCTTTCAAACAACCAGCTAAGGCAGCACCCACAGGATCCAGAGTAGCAGAAAAATATGCCACTGGACAGCGTGCTGTTCCATGCATTTGCGTTAGAACTGAAAGTGCACAACCATCACGTTCACTGCAAAACAATGCAAAACTCTTGTTAAAGTCTGGCATTCCCAATGCTTGTGCCCGACATAAACTATCTTGCAGTTCAAGAATTTTTTTTATGCATTCATCATTCAGAACAACAGGATCTGACATGTCTTTGTGTGACAACCTTTGTAATGGCTTGGCTATCAGTGAAAAACTTGGTATCCACTGCCTGCAATATCCAACCATTCCCAGGAACATTCGAACCTCCTTTTGTGTACTCGGCGGATTCATTTGCAAAATGGCATTGATCCAATCTTGAGACACTTTCCTGACTCCTGTCTCAATGTTATGTCCCAAATAAAGAACTTCTTTTTGACAAAATTGTAATTTCGCTGGTGACACTTTATGCCCTCCTACTGCCAAATGGTTCAGTAGAGCAATCGTATCAGCCACACAAGCTTCTTTTGTTCCCGACGCAACCAGTAAGTCATCAATGTATTGCACTAAAACTGAGTTATTAGGCATTACCAATGACTCCAGACATTTCTTCAATATCTGATTGAAGATCGAGGGACTCTATGTATACCCTTGAGGAACTCGGCACCATGCCAAGACACGGTTTCCGAACCGGAACGCAAATAAATATTGGCTATCCGGATGCAAGGGTATCGAGAAAAAGCTTGACATAAGTCAATCACTGAGAACCATTCTGCTTCACAAGGAATTTGGTACAGAATCACAGCTGGATTTGGCACTACTGGACAACAAGGTATCCCGATCTGATTTATTTTCCGAAGGTCCTGGACTATTCTGTATTTTCCATTAGGTTTGCGAATTCCCATGATAGGCGAATTGCAAGGACTCCCTAAAATCTCATTTAGAATACCTTGTTCAATTAACATCTCAATTACAGGTGTTACTCCTGCAATTGTTTCTGGACCCGTTTTATAAGCGGGTGTTCTTGGGAACTCTGAATTTGGTTTTACAGTAATCTGAATTGGAGCTACTCCTTTCATCAAACCAATGTCTTTACCTGAAAAATCCCACACATCCAGACAGCACTGTATCTCTCAACTCAACTGGCAAATCATTTGCTGTAAATAGAGGATATAAGTCATTCACTTCTGTTCCCTGTAGTGCCATTTTAAATACTACATCCTCATCTTTTGGATGAAATGCTATTCCATCTGGCGTACAGTAAATGGAACAGTTCATTTTGCACAATAAATCCCTACCTAACAGATTTACTGGACTGTGTTGCACACCACAAAGTTGTGTAAATCTTGAAAACCTCAATCTGTACTTTCATGGGTCTGGTCACTGGGGTCTTAATCAAGTGATTTGAAACTCCTACAACTTGGATACTTTCTCCCGAGAGGGGTAGGTTGGGAATTTCTACAGTTCTCACAGTGGAACGGGTAGCACCAGTGTCTACGAGGAACGTAACAGCGTTTCCGTCAACCTCGCCATCCACATAGGGACCGCTCTAATCCACCTCTAAGGATGCGCCAAGCACGCACTCCTCCTCCCCCTCAGGCACCATCATTGCGATGTATCTGAATCACTTTCATCCAGCTGCATCAAGTACTGTGAAGACAACTGCACATTGGAATTCAATTGATCATTTGTATGGAAACCCATATTCACATTATACCCTTTCACTTGACCATTCATATTTTACATAGGAGCTTGTGGCATTCGCTGACCTTGTCCTCTACCAACCAACATCTGTGGATTCAGACTCTGTTGATTCATTTGTGTCTGACTCATTCCATCTACTTCTGTGTCTATAAACTGTGCATCACCCGTATTTTGTCTGAATACTTTTACACTTGCGCTTCCAATGCCCGAACTTGCCACACGCATGACATGGAAACTTCTTCTTCAGTTCTTCTATATTACCACCTCGACCTCTCCTTTGTGGTAAGGGTATCATATTCATCACATTATTTCCATTTGTCACTATACCTTTCATACCAGTAGTAGTCTGACCATTTCCCTGATAAGCTACTATAAAATCCGTATTCGTATTCATAAATCCTCCTTTCTTTGCTGCTTTCATCTGAGCCAGCATCAACTTTTCTTTTAACTTTTTATGACGCGAATCAAAATCATCACCACGGTTTTCCGCATAACGAATAATTTCGTCAACCAATTTGCTCTGCCAACAAATCAAATGCTGCTGAATCATAGCACTTATCTCTGGCCTCAATCCGTACACAAACCGATATACAAAATGTCCCATATCTTTCTCAGAGACATTCTCAATACCACGGTACTGTTTAAACACCTGCAAAAGCCACTCATAATATGCATGCACTGACTCTTTCAATTCCTGAGTAGTCCTATCTAGTCTCACCCAATCTGTTTCTTTCGATGAAATTTTCGCTTTCAAATGCGTAATAAACTGATTATACTTTCTCATGACTTCTTCTGATGGGGCTCCTGTCTTTGGATCTCTTGAATATTCTTCTTTTGGCCAATCTACAGCAATTTTACACTCAACCCACAAATCAGTCGGGACTACAATATCAAACGAGCCATCCAAATCTTTCCACAAAACCTTCGAAACCTTGACAAACCTTTCTACTTGTTTATACCATTCCACTGGCTTCTCTCTCAACCTAGGAAAATCATTTGTAAATGATAATATATCTTGGCTTGACCAAGGGACATGGACAAACCCTCCTCCTGGTACTTCTCTCATAGGATATACTTTTGCATTCACTGCTTCGGTTCCTGTCTCCCTCACTGTTAGACTTGGCATCTTTTGGCGTGTTTCCCCTGACTTTTTGCTTTCTGACCTCCCGGTTTTGACTCTGTTTTTGCTGGTGTAATGATTCTGCGCACTTTCCTCACTGCTGTCCAGTGGGAAAGTGCAAGTGCTCCTGTATAAAATGTGTTATGGATTGGTGTTTCCATGATTGGCCTATTTGGTTTATGTGTCAGTCCCTTGTAAAGTGCACTGCCAGTGCCAGGGCCTATAGACCAAATGCTGTTGGTGGGCTGCAGCACTGGATTGTGCCACCCACGCAAACAGCCCGTAAAGTGTAACTCGGGCCTGCCATCGCAGAGCCTGTGCGCAGCCTGGGGCTGCCATGTCGACTTGGCAAGTGCACACACTTGCAAGTCCCTCAACCTTCCCTTTGCTACATGTTAGTCACCCCTAAGGTAGGCCCAAGGTACCCCTGTGGGCAGGGTGCGTTGTATGCGAAAGGTAGGACATGCCCTGGTGTGTGTGGCATGTCCTGATAGTGAATTACAGCCGAGTTCGTTTTCACTATTGCAAGGCTACCTGTTCCCCTAGGCCAGAACGGGCAGTTTTGATTATTACAGCTTATAACCCTAACTGACCCTGGGAACATGGTAGAAATTCGAGTTTAGTATGCCTGGACTCAGAATGATAAAATGCAGCTTTTAGTGAAGTTGGTTTTAACATTCTGTGTTTGAAAATACCACTTTTAGAAAGTGGGTATTTTCTTGTCTAACCATCCAAGCCTGCCTCTGCGGGTTGTGTATTCCTTGTCTGGAGTGTGAGTGACAGGGGCTGGGGGATGCCAGGAGGCAGGGTGAGTCAGCACAGGGCTGAATAGCAAGATCTACATGTAGATGGGTGGGAGGGGTTGCACCTGGGCCCTGAATAGGACAGTGCCTTCCCTCCACAATGCTGGCTCCACCTCCTGTGGTGCGTCTGATGTCCCTGGCCTACTCACTGAAAGAAGGGACGGAGACTTGTCAACAAAGTGCTCCAGAACTGGTTTGGACTAGGCAAAGGCCTCTCTGCCTTCAGAGAACAAAGGAATTTGGGATATAAATATTGGGGCCCTGACCCCATGAATTTAGATCTCGCTGGAATCAAGGAACCTGCCAAGACGAAGAGCTGGAAGAGCTGCCAGGAGGAGTACTGCCCCTTTGCTGTGTTGTTGCTTTGTTGGGTTGTCCTGCAGCTGCTGCTTCTGCCTTGGGCAGTGAAAGGACTGAACTTTCTACAAACTTGTGCTGAGTATCTCCAAGGGCCTGGAACCGAGCTGGCCTCCTGTTAAGAAGTCTCAGGGACTACAAAGACTTCACAAGCCTCTGGGTACCGCTTCTGGAACGCTGTTTCAGTTGTCACAGAGGAAGGAACTGCAACCGACTCCGTCAACCGAATCCATCCCTGACCGGTGACCTGTTTGCACCGCAGAGCCGCATCGCCCCGCTTCGCATCGCAACCCTGGTCTCACCGTGGCGGCGTCCGATGCCGCCAACACCGAGCCGCTGCTTGCACTGTGACCTGTGGGCACCGCAGTTCGCATCGCATCGCTTCACTGAACCAGCCGGACCCGACCGGCGCGGTCGCTGCAACTGGCTCAAGAGTCGTGACCGCATCGCATTTGGGGCACCGCTCGCACGTCTGCGGCGCACCGCTCCGACTCGCACCGCTGTCCGACGCCAGCTCCCGCACTCCGGCTTGGTCGCCTGCATCGCAACCTGTCAGCACCGCATCGAGCACCGTCTCACCCTGCATCGCACGCCTTGGACTCACCGACTCCGTCTGCACGACGCTCATCGAGCCGCTGCCTGCACCGCATCGAGGGACACCGCACCTTGCATCGCTCCGTCTTGCACCGCTACCGCGACGAACGCCCGACCGGCTCGTACACTCCGTACCAGCCACAACGAGAAGGTACTGTGACCGAGTCTGTTCACGACTCTGCTGGCCCGTATCGACGCGGTCGGCTGGAACTGTTAGACTCTGTGGTTTTCAGCATCGCGGTAGGCTCGGACGGAGCTACCGACTCGTACAAACTTTGTTTTTGAACTATTCCTGCAAAGAAGAAGTTACCTTATCAAGCATTCATTTTTAAAGTATAGTATTGTGGGTTTTTGTCGTAATTGGTCTTGTCTTGAGTATATAAAAATTGGTTATTTTTCTAAACTGGTGTGGTGTCCGTTTGTAGTGCTTACACTGTATTACTGTTGGTTATGTGCAAATGCTTTACACACTGCCTCTGAATTAAGCCTGACTGCTCGTGCCAAGCTACCACGAGGGTGAGCAGGGGTTACTTCACGAGTGTAACACCCTTACCCTGACTAGGAAGAAGGGTCCCTACTTGGACAAAGGTGCAAGCCCTTGCCAACTAGAGATCCCATTTCTAACATTGGTTGTCAGCGGTGAGGATAGGACTTGTGTTTGCACTTGACTTACAGTGATTGGTGTGCACTACTACCATATCGCAGACCATTACGTACCACATACTGGTTCTTTTTCTTTTGGCCTATTTTTGATCTTGCCAGTTTTCAACTCACTACTTTTGTCATGCCTGACACAGCTGCATCATCCGTTGCATCTCTGGAAGTTATCTTTGAGGAGGATAGGTTGGAAACCTACGCCGTAAAGGAACTACGAGCAATTTGTAAAAACCTGAAAGTCCAAATTAAAGGCCTCACAAGGAAGGAGGAGCTACAGAAGGCGCTGAGGGCCTGGGTAGCAGCCAGACATGCCAGTGGGCAGCCTGGTAATCTCAGTGAGGAGGTGGAGGAGCCTATTTCCAGGGTGGATATGCTTTTGGGTAGAGGGGAACCCGCCAGGTCAGGCAGCAGCAGTCTGTCCCCAGAAGAGCTGGAGGACAGGCGGGAGGCAAGGCAGTTTGAGCTGCAGAAGCTCAGGCTGGAGAGTGAGCGGGAGGAGAAGAGATTGGCCATAGAGGAGAGGAAGATGCTCTTAGAGCATGAGAGAGAACTGAAGGAGCTAGAACTTAGGAGTAAGTCAGGCTCAGATGGTGGCAGCAATTCGTCCAGAAAGGCAGACAGGATTGTGCACATTCCCAAGAATGTAGGCAAGGAGTTCAAGAAGGGGATGACATACAAAGGTGGTTTCAGGGTTATGAGGCAGCCATACACATGAATGGGGTCCCTGAGGAGAATTGGGAGCAGGATTGTGGCCACTTTTCCCTGAAGAAGCAAGGGATGCTCTGATAGCTTTGGGTAAGGGGTATCACCTCACCTATGCTGACATGAAGGATGCCCTTCTCACTAAGTATGGTCTTACTCCTGAAAAGTACAGGGATCAGTTCAGGTCCAGTAAGAAGTCTGATGCCAACACTTGGTTGGAATGTGTGGATGTGTTCTGCAGGTCGCTGGATGGTTGGGTAAAGGGCAGTAGTGTAACAGATTTTCAGGGGCTCTACAACTTGATTGCATGGGAGCACTTGTCTAGTCTATGTTTTGCAGATCTGCGCCAGCACCTAGTTGATAGTAAGCTAACTGACCCCAGGAAGCTTGCTATGGAAGCGGACCGCTGGGTGAGTACCAGGGTCCACAAGAAAGCGTTTGGGGAGACTCAGCCAAAGGTGGGCAGGGTCCCCAGCAGAAAGGTGGGGGGGACAAGGGTAAAGCACAGGAGTTCTCTAAAGGGCCCCAAACTAGTACCCAGGGTAAAGGTTCCCAGCCCCCGGTGATAAGAAGAAAGGGGTCTCTACAGGGAAGCCTGTTGAGACCGGCCCCACAAGTGTTATGCATGTGACCAGGTAGGTCACTTTAAGAGGGACCCCAAGTGCCCAAAGGGGACACAGCCACCCACCGGTGGACAGTCCAAAGTGTTGGCTAGTGTAGCGCTTGGGGAGGAGGGGTGCCCACAGGAGGGTGGGGATCCCGCAGAAATGACCCTTGTCTCACTAGGGGACAGTGAGATGGTCCCAGGAAACCAGGTGCCCCTAACACAAAGAAATATAGCACCTGGGTGACCATTAATGGGAACAGAGTAGAGGCTCTCAGAGATACTGGAGCCAGTGTGACCTCAGTCCGGTGTCACCTGGTCTCTGAGAAGCAGGTAGTCCCAGGGGCATTCCACCAAGTAGTTGCTGTAGACAACTCTGAGCGCCAGTGTATGGTGGCGCAGGTTCCCTTTGAATGGGGGGTCTCAGGTCCCTTGAGGGTGGTTGTGAGCCCTACCATGCCTGTAGATTGTCTGCTAGGAAACGACCTGGAGCAGTCCTTATGGAAGGAGGTTGAGCTCAGGTCTCACTTGGAGATGCTTGGGTTGCCAGAGTGGGCATGCGTGTCTACTCGGTCAATGGCAGCCAGAAAGGGTGATCAAGAGGACTTGGAGCCTGGAACAGTGGCCCAAGTCCCTGCCAAGAGAAAGGGCAGGGCGCGGGAAACCGGCCCCGAAGTTCCCACGGACCGGGAGGAGGCAGACCTCGAGGGGACGCCCGGTGCCTACAGGGGAGCAGGTAGCCGAACTGGGAGACATCTCTGAGCTGACCCATTGGCAGCAAGAAGGGGTCCCACCAGGAGGAGTTCTGCAGGGAGCAGAATGAGTGCCCTACTCTGGAGGGTCTGCGGCGGCAGGCTGCAGACCAGGCAGCTGGTAATCAGTCTGGGTCACATCTGATCTACTGGGAGAGTGGTCTCCTATACAGTGAGCCTAAGGTTGCTGAGCCTGGGTCAGCCCGTGTGCTGGTGGTACCCCAGCGCTTCAGGACCTTCCTACTGGGTCTGGCTCATGACGTGCCTTTGGCAGGACATTTGGGGCAGGACAAGACCTTTGACAGGCTTGTCACCCACTTCTTTTGGCCCCAAATGCGAAGGCAGTCAGATGCACACTGTAGGTCTTGCCAAACTTGCCAGGCAAGTGGTAAGAGTGGGAGGAAGGTCAAAGCTCCTCTCCAACCTTTTCCTGTTGTTGGAACACCCTTTGAAAGGGTAGGGATGGATATTGTGGGGCCACTGGATCCCAAGACAGCCATGGGCAACAGGTACATCCTGGTCTTGGTGGACCATGCCACCCGGTACCCGGAGGCAATCCCTCTCAGGACAACGACGGCGCCAGTGGTGGGCCGGGCGTTAATGGGGATCTTTTCCCGTGTGGGATTCCCCAGAGAGGTGGTTTCTGATAGGGGACCAATTTCATATCCAAGTATATGACATCCCTGTGGAAGGAGTGTGGTGTAACCTACAAGTTCACCACTCCTTACCACCCACAAGAAACGGTCTGGTGGAGAGATTCAACCAGACCTTGAAAGGCATGATCAAGGGTCTAACAGAACCCATGAGGCGTAAGTGGGACGTCCTCTTGCCATGCCTACTCTTTGCATACAGGGAGGTGCCTCAGAAGTCTCTTGGGTACAGCCCCTTTGAGCTCCTGTATGGCCACCCTGTCAGAGGACCTCTGAGTTTGGTAAAGGAAGGCTGGGAGGCAGCTCCCAGGAAAACTCCCCAGGATGTATTTAGCTACATGCTGGCCTTTAGAAACCAAACTGCCCGCTTCAGGAAACTCGCTCAGGCGAACCTAGAAGCAAGCCAGGAAGAAATGAAGAGATGGTATGACCAGAATGCCACTCTGGTCGAATTTCAACCTGGGCAAAAAGTGTGGGTCATGGCCCCAGTGGCACCTTGTGCCTTGCAGGACAAGTGGACTGGGCCATATGAGGATAAAGGAGCGCAAAAGTGGCGTCACCTACCTGGTGGATTTGCAGGCTCCAAGGAACCCTTTGAGGGTCCTTCACGTGAACCGCCTCAAGCCCCACTTCGAGAGGTCCGAAGTGAGTATGCTCTTGGCGACAGATGATGGGGTGGAAGAGGAGAGTGAGCCTCTCCTGACCTCCTGTCTACCAAGGAGCATGATGGGTCAGTAGAAGGTGTGATCCTCTCCCCTACTCTGACTCAGGAGCAGCGGGGGACTGTCACCAGTTGTTGGGACAGTTCGCCCCACTGTTCTCTCTGACCCCGGTGTTACTCACTGGTGTACCCATGACGTGGACACTGGTGACAGCCCTCCTGTGAAGCACAAGATTTACAGGTTGACTGACCGGGTCAGAGCCAGCATCAAGTAGGAGGTCTCTAAGATGTTGGCGTTAGGGGTGATTGAGCCCTCCCACAGTCCTTGGGCCAGCCCAGTGGTCTTGGTCCCAAAGGCTGCTGCGCCCGGTGCCACTCCAGAACTCCGGTTTTGTGTGGACTACCGTGGGCTCAATGCCGTCACCAGGACTGACGCGCACCCCATCCCCAGAGCTGATGAGCTCATTGATCGGTTGGGAGCTGCCCGGTTCCTCAGCACGTTTGATTTGACGTCTGGGTACTGGCAGATTGCCTTAACCGATGGGGCCAAGGAGAGATCAGCATTCTCAACCCCAGAAGGTCATTACCAATTCCGGGTGATGCCCTTTGGGTTGAAGAATGCCCCTGCCACCTTTCAGAGGTTGGTCAATCAGGTGTTGGCTGGGCTGGAGGATTTCAGTGCCGCCTACCTGGATGACATTGCTGTGTTCAGTTCCAGCTGGGAAGAACATGTACAGCACCTTGAGAAAGTGTTGAGGGGCTCTGCAAGGTGCAGGCCTCACGATCAAGGCCAGTAAGTGCCAGATCGGGCAGGGTTCTGTGGTGTACTTGGGACACCAGGTAGGAAGCGGCCAGGTGGCGCCCCTACAACCCAAGATTGACACCATTCTGGCTTGGGAGCCCCCAAGACCCAGACAGAGGTGAGAGCCTTCTTAGGTCTCACCGGCTACTATAGGAGATTTGTTAAGGGCTATGGCACCATTGTTGCCCCCTTAACAGAGCTGACCTCTAAGAGGCAGCCCAGGAAAGTGATCTGGACTGAGTCCTGCCAGAAAGCTTTTGATGCCCTGAAGGCAGCCATGTGCACGGCGCCCGTGCTCAAGGCACCTGACTTCTCCAAGGAATTCGTCGTGCAGACTGACGCTTCAGAGCATGGTGTGGGAGCGGTGCTCTCACAACTGAACGAAGAGGGCCTGGATCAGCCTGTAGTCTTCCTTAGCAGGAGACTACTTCCCAGGGAACAGAGGTGGAGTGCCATAGAAAGGGAAGCTTTTGCTGTGGTCTGGGCGCTGAAGAAGTTGAGACCATACCTGTTTGGGACTCACTTCCGGGTTCAGACAGACCACAGGCCCCTCAGATGGTTGATGCAAATGAGGGTGAGAATCCAAAACTGCTGAGGTGGTCCATCTCCCTACAGGGAATGGACTTTGCGGTGGAACACCGTCCTGGTACAGAACACGCCAACGCAGATGGTCTGTCCAGGTTCTTCCGCCTTAGTGAAGAGAACTCCAATGGGGTTGGGTAGTTCTCCCTACTTTCAGCTGGAGGGGACATGTGTTAGACTTGGCATCTTTTGGCGTGTTTCCCCTGACTTTTTGCTTTCTGACCTCCCGGTTTTGACTCTGTTTTTGCTGGTGTAATGATTCTGCGCACTTTCCTCACTGCTGTCCAGTGGGAAAGTGCAAGTGCTCCTGTATAAAATGTGTTATGGATTGGTGTTTCCATGATTGGCCTATTTGGTTTATGTGTCAGTCCCTTGTAAAGTGCACTGCGAGTGCCAGGGCCTATAGACCAAATGCTGTTGGTGGGCTGCAGCACTGGATTGTGCCACCCACGCAAACAGCCCGTAAAGTGTAACTCGGGCCTGCCATCGCAGAGCCTGTGCGCAGCCTGGGGCTGCCATGTCGACTTGGCAAGTGCACACACTTGCAAGTCCCTCAAACCTTCCCTTTGCTACATGTTAGTCACCCCTAAGGTAGGCCCAAGGTACCCCTGTGGGCAGGGTGCGTTGTATGCGAAAGGTAGGACATGCCCTGGTGTGTGTGGCATGTCCTGATAGTGAATTACAGCCTGAGTTCGTTTTTCACTATTGCAAGGCTACCTGTTCCCCTAGGCCAGAACGGGCAGTTTTGATTATTACAGCTTATAATCCTAACTGACCCTGGGAACATGGTAGAAATTCGAGTTTAGTATGCCTGGACTCAGAATGATAAAATGCAGCTTTTAGTGAAGTTGGTTTTAACATTCTGTGTTTGAAAATACCACTTTTAGAAAGTGGGTATTTTCTTGTCTAACCATCCAAGCCTGCCTCTGCGGTGTTGTGTATTCCTTGTCTGGAGTGTGAGTGACAGGGGCTGGGGGATGCCAGGAGGCTGGGTGAGTCAGCACAGGGCTGAATAGCAAGATCTACATGCAGATGGGTGGGAGGGGTTGCACCTGGGCCCTGAATAGGACAGTGCCTTCCCTCCACAATGCTGGCTCCACCTCCTGTGGTGCGTCTGATGTCCCTGGCCTACTCACTGAAAGAAGGGACGGAGACTTGTCAACAAAGTGCTCCAGAACTGGTTTGGACTAGGCAAAGGCCTCTCTGCCTTCAGAGAACAAAGGAATTTGGGATATAAATATTGGGGCCCTGACCCCATGAATTTAGATCTCGCTGGAATCAAGGAACCTGCCAAGACGAAGAGCTGGAAGAGCTGCCAGGAGGAGTACTGCCCCTTTGCTGTGTTGTTGCTTTGTTGGGTTGGCCTGCAGCTGCTGCTTCTGCCTTGGGCAGTGAAAGGACTGAACTTTCTACAAACTTGTGCTGAGTATCTCCAAGGGCCTGGAACCGAGCTGGCCTCCTGTTAAGAAGTCTCAGGGACTACAAAGACTTCACAAGCCTCTGGGTACCGCTTCTGGAACGCTGTTTCAGTTGCCACAGAGGAAGGGAACTGCAACCGACTCCGTCAACCGAATCCATCCCTGACCGGTGACCTGTTTGCACCGCAGACCGCATCGCATCGCCCGCTTCGCATCGCAACCCTGGTCTCACCGTGGCGACGTCCGGCGCCGCCAACACCGAGCCGCTGCTTGCACCGTGACCTGTGGGCACCGCAGTTCGCATCGCATCGCTTCACTGAACCAGCCGGACCCGACCGACGCGGTCGCTGCAGCTGGCTCAAGAGTCGTGACCGCATCGCATTTGGGGCACCGCTCGCACGTCTGCGACGCACCGCTCCGACTCGCACCGCTGTCCGACGCCAGCTCCCGCACTCCGGCTTGGTCGCCTGCATCGCAACCTGTCAGCACCGCATCGAGCATCGTCTCACCCTGCATCGCACGCCTTGGACTCACCGACTCCGTCTGCACGACGCTCATCGAGCCGCTGCCTGCACCGCATCGAGGGACACCGCACCTTGCATCGCTCCGTCTTGCACCGCAACCGCGACGAACGCCCGACCGGCTCGTACACTCCGTACCAGCCACAACGAGAAAGGTACTGTGACCGAGTCTGTTCACGACTCTGCTGGCCCGTATCGACACGGTCGGCTGGAACTGTTAGACTCTGTGGTTTTCAGCATCGCGGTAGGCTCGGACGGAGCTACCGACTCGTACGAACTTTGTTTTTGAACTATTCCTGCAAAGAAGAAGTTACCTTATCAAGCATTCATTTTTAAAGTATAGTATTGTGGATTTTTGTCGTAATTGGTCTTGTCTTGAGTATATAAAAATTGGTTATTTTTCTAAACTGGTGTGGTGTCCGTTTGTAGTGCTTACACTGTATTACTGTTGGTTATGTGCAAATGCTTTACACACTGCCTCTGAATTAAGCCTGACTGCTCGTGCCAAGCTACCACGAGGGTGAGCAGGGGTTACTTCACGAGTGTAACACCCTTACCCTGACTAGGAAGAAGGGTCCCTACTTGGACAAAGGTGCAAGCCCTTGCCAACTAGAGATCCCATTTCTAACACTCACAGAATACCATGGTAAAGCCACTGAAGTTACTGTTGTATCCTCTTTCCTTTTTGCCCATCTGCCTTTTCATCGATCTACTTCACCCCAACGCTTTACAGTGTTAATTAATTCTTTGATCTGCAATCGCTTTCCTGAAACATTCAAACTCTCAAAATCTTTAACACTGAAATCCAATCAATATGTCTTTTGTAAAGCTTTGGAATTCTCTATATCAACGCCATAGGTTTGTGCAATCTCAGCAAATTTCTCATGTATGTTTCTTGCTTTCCGTGTAATATCCTTACACATAAAAAGCAATTCTTCATCCCGATATTTACCTAACCTCTCTGGACTAATCGTTCCCAAAATAATTTCTTCTAATTCTGTTTTAATTTGCTCACATCTATACTCAAACAGTTGTTCTGTATACTACAACCAGGTGCTATTTCTTTTATCAACTCATCTATTTCTCCTGGGGAAGGACCTAAAAATGTACTCGATCTCTGATTCTCTTCACTAGTTCTACCTGTCTTCAACTCTCCTGATGTTGGTGTCATCCACCTCTCTATCTGCAACATTTCTCGGATCCATATGTACAGCTCTTTTTGGGGTTTCAGCTGAATTTTCTGAAATACGAATTAAGGGCTCTAACCCTTCTCTTGTGACAGCATTTGCATTTGCTCCATTATGCTCATTCGACTCTTGGTTTACCACACTCGTTTTTTTTCCATAACTGTATGAACTCCACTCACATTTCTATCGGGTATTGTTAAAGTATGTACCTGTGAAACTCCTTGTCCATTATTGTATAATGGAACAATAGGACCAATAGTCACTGGGACTAAAAAAACATCTGGACTCATTGGTGTCATTATTCTCGACAACTCTTCGCTAATTGGAATCTGATTCTGCCCTAATAATGTTTTCTTATGTGCTGATTCTACATGTACTATTGGGGCACTTGGAAGGGAACCTGACTCCACATGATTCTGTTCCTCATTATAAGGTGGAGGTCTATTCATCAGTAACTCATTCAAAAAATCATTGTCTATATCATCAGCTCCCTCAACAACTAATTCAGTATTTTTAGATTTTGACTGCTCAGCATTCCTCTTTTTCTCTTTACATTTCTCTCCTTCACCCGTCTCAGCTACCATGACTGGAAACATTTGTGCTCCTTCAGCTATATCCCTTCTCCACATTTTCTTATGAGCATCCCACTTTGCCTCTGAATATCTACTCACAGTATTCTTAAATCTAGACTGAAACTTTTCTTTTTCTCTTTTGCATGCCTCATGTTCCCATTCTTCAAGAGCTTTATACTGCATAGGTCTAGGTTCTGGTCTCACGTTATTCATTTGTCTCCCTAAGTTCTCTAAAATTCAAGTATTAAAAGTCCCATTCTCTGGAAACGCTAAATAACCATCTTGCTCAGTGTATTTCATCCAATTCTCTAACCACGTACATGTGTGATAACCCCTTTCTAATGACATATATGAAGCAGGGGTTCCTTTAGGAGCCACAGGAACTCCTCCTCTAATAGGTATCGGCTCATCTTTACTAAACAAGGTTTTCAACATTTTAAAAAACTTCATAATCTTCTATGCTAAAAATCAAACCTTTACAAGAAAATTTTCAACAACTTCTTTCCGTGTTATGATTCTCTGCCACCAGTCAAACCCGGTCATGCTGTCCAATATCAGCGCGACTCACACCAACCAATACCAGCGCGGCTCCTGATGACGAATTCTCACCAATCATTCAATACCAGCACGGCACCTAGTGACGTCAGCTTAACTCCTGCGACTGACCCTCCCTTTACAAAATCAGTGTCGGCGTCTTTTACAAAGTCTTTAATAAAACAAACAACATAAAACAACTTGTCTGCTCAACTAAAAGAAAAACGATAGAACCACACAATCTGAGAATTTCTTTTTCTTCCAGCAAAATCTTGACCAGCGCGATTTCACCCTCACTTAAATGAAAATCTCCAAGATCCCTCCAGATGCGCTTTCTGAAGCAACCTCAAAAATCTTCACTTGTCACACTTCAAGAGTCCCTATGCTAGCACTGGAAATACCTTTTGCACAGCACTACTTCCACAGCAGACAACACGCCTAGTGTATGCCCCACTAAGACCGCCCTTAGGCTTTATCCCAGGATCTTAGGCCAACGACGGACCCGTTACTTCCATTAAGGTCAACAACGGACCACAACATAGAACATAAAGGTACAAATTTCTATAGTCTGTCAATGTCTTTAACTCCGTCTCTACATTACCTAGTATATTTTAGTCAAACGAACCATCCGATTACGCTACCGGAAAACTGATCCAGTGGAAGCGGTGTAAAATTGTGGGCATAGACACAGGTTACCCACCATACCGTAAAATTCAAATATCAGCAAACAATTTACTATAACTCAGAGTTTGGCCCATCGAAACTCTATAACCACTTACAAATCATGAAGTCCTCTGATAGATCTTTGTAAGAACTTATAGGGACTCAGATAACTGGAGATGGAAGTCATTCCTTCATGTGGACCTGTAATGAAGAAATGCCTATCTAACAACAATAATCAATAACCATATCTTATCAATAATATCATCAATAAAATGACAAAACTCGGAATAGTTATCAGGGCACTTTTATCTAAACTTCAAGATGAATGGTCAAATACACAAAAGTACATTCGAATTTTCATTACTTGGTTAATCAATTGAATACAGGAAAAACCACAACACAATTACAGTTCAAAGTAATATACATCAATAATCAAATAACTGGCGTGAGGGGAGAGATAAAGAGAGAAAAAGAATACACATTGCAATTTCAGTTTGCAACTCAAGAATCATACGAACCAAAGTTCAGCTGTAGATTATCTGGACCGAGACGCAAGAATAGACTAAAGCACAGCGTGCAGTAGCCTGAATAGCTAAACCTTAAGCCAAAAGGTACAGCCTGCCCAACTTCACCAGCTGATGAAGTACAGGGGAAACATCAGGAGAGTTCAGTTCAGGATAGTCAGAATTCAGACTGGCAGCATGTCACGCCCAAGATTTGCATGGAAAATAGCCGCACATGTCCTTTTCCCATGGGGCAATTATACCTCGAAATGTTCCCAGTCCCTGCCCACAAAGTAGCTTTGCACAATTTTGCACGATTTCTATTGGTTGAGATCTATGGTGTGATCGTGGAATGATCATTTTTCAGCCCAAAACGTCCGGAACCCTCACATAATATCTTTGTTCATTGTTTGCTGTTTTCTAAGAATGGCAATATCAAAACCACCTCGGAAATAGGAAGCACACTTGCAACTTAACATGTCCACACCCTCACTTCCGAGTTAGCTTGTAACAAGGTTGACACAATTTATTCATAGAGAGAGGATATTCAAACTGTAAGAAAGAAACTTTGATGATAATACTTGTAACTAGAGCAATCAAGTCAGCATTTTGTTCTTATTCGAAAGAAATAATGAAGGACAAAATACATTTCTCTAAGGCCTACAATGGAAATACACAATACGCTTTAAGGCCTACTTGGGAAACCTACAAAAATCAGCAGAAGACAGGAAGTAGCAGCCTACTCGGGTTGTTAGTGGATATTGCCCATGCGTCCTTCCTAGTGCTACTGACACAAGAACAAATTAGCGCTGCTGACAGATGTACACATTACACCATGTGAATGTGGGGTCATTATGTTCCCCACAAAATGCATGAGATGGATGAGTGAGATTGTGTCTGGAATGAGATGGCACACGAAAGTGCTGGAACATTCCCCTTCTCCTCCCTTACTAGTGCTCAAATATTTCCCTTGGATTAATGTAGGGGACCAAGAAAACATGTATTAACCCCTGCACATTCACCCAGGCTAGACTGCAGGGACTTGAATCACTTTTTATGGACACACGACAATCCTTCTAGTGGTCAGCTGTCCCAGCAAGTTCCCTAATGTCAGAATGCTTAGTCTCCACCAAGTGTTGTGGTACCTCTTCAAATTAACTTGCCATATGCTTGGGTATACTCGCACATCACAGCACTGTTATCCTTTACCCAGCCACTCAGTGAATTCTGTGCCCACTCCATCCTTCAAAGTCCATTATGAATATTTAGAGCTTTTCTTAAATATTTTTAAAAGAGCATTCTTCATGAATGTGTGCTGTGGGCAGTGTTCAGATCACACAGTAAGATCAGGACCTTCTATTGGAAAGGTACCCATGAGTACACACCACCAGTGCTATTGTACTTGATGATTTCCACCATTGAGCTCAAAAGTCTTAAACCACTAGACGAGGTTGTCACCAATGACTAAACTAGTCAACCCATTCTAAAAATTTAGAGATTGAGATCAACCATACTGAAAGCTCCACTTATCGCATGGCCTTGTCTGGAATCACAAGAGGTCACAAGAGCTGGGTTGACTCATCCTCTTGGTGTTTCCACTTTCAGTTCCTGTGTTTACCAGCCTGACGTTCGAGTTCCAAGGCCCACTCATTCTTTCTAGTTCCAAGGGTCACCATTTCTCCTGTGGAGGCCCTCTTCCACTCATATTCTCTCTTTCATTCATCCTCTCCTTCTTCCATGCTTTCCAGGAATTTTCCAACACACAGGCTTTTTTCAGTGTGAAGCTAATTAGAATGCTCTCCTTCCATGGATCCTTCTGAAATTTTCAGACAAGTATCTCCTATTTATCCCAATTATTTCAGTAAAACAATTGCGGTAGCAGTTAACCATGTCAATGTTACACATCTAAGAGTCTTTTGTTGTTACTAAACATACACAAATTCCAATCTACACATCGCTTTGCTGTTCCAGCGTCTCATCTCCCCTGCGCCTGTTTTCGTCTTTGATTTTGACGCATCCCAGGTACTTTGTGATAAAAGTGACGCATCCATAGTTTCCTATGGACTGTACTATTTTGTACCTTTTAAAAGTGATATCTTTACTTGTGTATGTTGGAGTTTTATTGTTTTGGACTTGTTTTATTCAGTTAAATATTGGTTATTTTTCTAAACTGGTGTGGTGTCCTTTTGAAGCATTTTCACTGTATTACTTTAGCTGCTGGGAAGAACAGGAACAGATACCCGAGACAGCTAAGCCAAGGGATTCATCAAGTCCCCCAGAACAGGGAGGAGTTTGGGAGCAATTATTAATTGAGTTATTAGAATCCACAACTCCCGTACCCCATCCAAGGACTTCCTCAGTAACCTCGAATGGAGCAGTTGGAACAGTTAAAAGCACAAAAGCAACGGATTCAGATCGAAGCAAGGTAGGAGGTATCTGCAATATGGACAAAAAGACATCATTCAATAATAACACTCCCATATCAAAACACGCTAGGGAAAGTGAAAATAATTTGCTCTTGCCAGAGAACCAACATTCATCGCCAAATAGTGAATACTCGCTCAAAATTAAGCACGATCTTAAAGTTGTAGGGGACAGAGTTCTATCAAGCACATGGGGTGTCTTATTATCGACTCTGGATTCAATCTAGTCAGCAATCTCCCACCAAGCGGATAAACACCACTTCCAAGTGGTCCTTTTGAATATCATGCCTACCTACATTGTAGGAATAGACAAAAAGTTACAGTCACTCAACGATCTTATTATGAGAGCCCAGCAGTACAAGTACACGCAGCTAATCAATTGTCACTGTGTACCGCAAGGAGAGAACCAGGAAAGTTTAACATCAATCTTGACTGATATATTGAGGGAAATAAGAGCACAAGCAGCAAGGTCAGATACAAGCCAAAACTTCAACGAATCCGAGGAGAGTACTCCAAAAAATATTAAACCCCCAGTAGAGAAGCCCAAAATAAAGGAGAGCGGTTCTTCAACCAACCGAACCTCTACTGTGGAAATTCCACAGTCAACAGAAACACCAGATAACCCCCTTGACAATCAAGACAAAAAGAATCGTGCTTCATCAAATCAGTCCTCTTGTGGGGACAATCCTCAAGCAACAGAAATA
Organism: Calotriton arnoldi; assembly: GCA_963921515.1. Lineage (NCBI taxonomy): Eukaryota > Metazoa > Chordata > Amphibia > Caudata > Salamandridae > Calotriton > Calotriton arnoldi. The sequence goes on along the minus strand of CAWUFW010002704.1, from coordinate 138,784 downwards.
TTAGCCAACGCTTTGGACAGTCAAGCCAAATGACCAGTCTGCAGAAAAATAGAGAAAGAGGAAAAGTTGGAGATAGAAAAAGCAAAGCCGGGGGTTGTAAAAAAGGAAAAAAAGAGAGCAAGAAAAATGCGTAACAAAGGAAATCAGCGCAACAAATGAAAATATGGCAATTATTCTCCCAACACAAGAACGAAAGGCCTTCTAGTCAGGAGAACGTACATAAGGAGGATTTAGATCCAGTAAGCAAGCAGCTCGGAAGCCCAGAAATAGTTTCTAAAAGGAAAGAGAACTCAATAGTCCCACTTGACTTGAATAAAGATATATGGCCACATGCATCAAAAGAAAAACCGGTCGCAAACGGGCAGATCCTCAGAATCTGCCCCTTTGCGACCGCTATTTTTGCATTTGGGAGGCATCATCCCAAATGCAAAAATCGCAATTTATGGAATCGCAAAATTTGCGATTACTCAAATTGCGATTGCATTTGAGGCATCGCAAATTGCGATGCCTCAAATGCAATGCATGATGCCATTGAAAATAGGGATTTTGCTATTAGGGGACGCAAATTACCGTCAAATGAAACTTGACGGTAATTTTTTCAAAGTTCCTGGTTACACACACACACATGCCCTTGGACATCAGGGTGTCCTTTTGGCATCCTTGCACCCTTGAAATTGCATGCGCAATTTGCGAGTACCTATTGGGTACTCGCAAATTGCGCATGCAATTCCCATTCATTCCTATGGGCCTCTAGGCCCATAGGAATGAATGGGAAGCAATTCCTTAATTGCGACTCGCAATTTGCGACTCGCAATTAATGAATTTGTAGGAATCACAATTTTATTTACGATTCCAACATGCATAGGCAATAGCGATTCTTTATTTGTGTTTCCTTAAAAATCGCAAGTAAAGAATCGCTATTGACTTCTTTGATGCATGGGCACTATAGTTTCTCAGAGTGGGTCTATAGTCCACTACGAGCCTGTTCCCAACAAACAAATATCAAAGGCACCTAGGGCAGCGGATTCTCTATGCCACAATTTGATAGGAGAAAATAATCCTGAGGCGGAAGTGCGAAGGAATTCAGCAAACAGGGAAATTATATTTGAGGTGCAGAAACAGAGTTGTTTCCACAAACAACAAGGTGATGGAATATGGACAGTGCAAAAACAAAAACAAAATACAAATTGGGTCTTGGAAGATCGCATGTCGCAAAATGTCAGTCAGCTACCTCAGAAGACTGACCCAGATTAAAGGTTCACAACAAAAGGAAACTACTCAAATCAGTTAGTGTTTCTTCCAAATTACATCTCAAAAGGGAACTTTGGCATGTTAAATAGAGGCATGATCATTAAACTGATAAAGGAAATAAGGGATCTGGCACATATTGAATCTACCAACTTGTTATCAATTGAATTTAAAGATCATCCATTGCTGACTAACAGAGAGACTACAGTAACAAGCTGGTCCTCACCAGAAATAGCAGATCAGATCATGATTCATCAGCATAGGTTCAAGTCCTTGGGGATTGAGCTACAAAGGATTGAGGTACCATGCTACCCAGGGCCTCTTGTTCCTATAAAACAAAGAGGAGGATCGATCTTAAGGGGTGCTATTGGCGCAGGAACCAACCAAAAAGAATAAGAGAACTTAAAAATCACTAAGCCCTTAAGCATGAGTACCCAAGGAGTAAATGTACAAGGTAATAACAAGATCAATTGGGGAGCAGACGACAAATGGACGGGGCAACTAAAACTCCACACCCACACGCAATCCTGACAACACCTGTAAAAAACCCACAAGAAAGTCCTAAAACTCTTAGCATCTGCTCCTGGAACACCCATGGGTTAGAAAACCTACTAGAAAACAACAAAGCCATGGATTTCCTCTTAAAATATGATATAATTTTGATGCAAGAAACGTGGAGTCTTAAACCCCTGCCAATCTTAGGTTATACGGATTTCCATATACCGGCAGCAAAATCAGCAAGATTTGGCCATCCAAAGGGGGGGTTTGTCTACGTATCTCTCATCCAAACTTGACTGGTCTATGGAAAAATAACCAACGGGGACCAAATGGATCCTTGTAATAAAATTAGATAATCAAAAGATTAACATGAAACCGACAATAATAATTTTAATAAATATCTATATCCATCCAAGACGAGTGACTAAAGAGGCGCACATGAATACCCTGATTAAATTGATAAAAACAATGCAGAGACAACATGCGCAAGCACAGTTCATCATCACAGGTGACTTCAACACAAATTTATGCAAAAACGTCAGGAATCTTCATCAAATGGGTTACAGATTTAGAAGTCAGCTAGAATCTCTAGGTTTAAAACATTTGAATGGAAATACCAAAGAGGACTCTCCGGCATCAATCACCTTTCTAAGTGGGAACAAGAGCTCAACTATCGACCATACGTTTGTGAGTGAAAATGTAAGGTCTCAGAGGCATAAATTCCAAATAATTAAATGCACGGAGAGTGATCATTTCCCACAATCAATACAATTGGAACAAAGTGTTGCCCGTCTGATGGCACCAAATGACTTAATCACCACGCCCTTCATATGTAATCTAATAAGTCTGAGATGGAGAGGAAAAGGGATAGAGAAAGTAATGGCTGAAGTATATCTTCAAGCAGCAACAAAAGAAGAAATCGAGAAGGGAACTGGGATGCAAGAGAATTGACAATCAGTAAACAGGGAAAGACTAAAGGCTTGGGTATCCTTATTAGCCGTCTTATTGGAAAAATTCCCACATAAAGGAAAGCAAGCGCACCACATCTCCCACAGGAAGTAAACTTCCGGCGAACAGACACCAACCCTGGTACTGCATGAAACTGGAAAAGCAAAAACGCCAAATTCTGCAAGAAATTTGAATTGTTGCAAAGCAGTTAAGACGTGGAGGAATACCGGACAAATATAAGCTTAAAAAACTAAGAGCTATATATAAGAAAAGCTGTCGCGAAGCTAAAATAAATCTCCACGCGCTTATTTGGAACAAACTGCTAGTGGCAAGTAAACAACCGAACGGGAAAGAATTTTGGCAAGTGATAAACGTTCTGACACATGGAAAATCCAGACATCATACCGTAGGTATCAACGCAGACACGTGGGTGGCCCATGTGCAAGCAATGTACAAAGAACCAGAGTTCAAACTAAAAACAGACAGTTGCGATATAGTAACTGAAAAGAGAAGGGGCTTGTCAATAGCCTCAGGAACTCAAGACAAGCATTTGTAATGCAATCGGTCTCGCCTTTGGGACCATATATGTATTTAGCTATGCAGCACATTAGCCTGGGTGCTGAAACATCTACTGTTCTTTAACATGGAGGGAAAGTAAGCACCAAACTGCGTGACTTGCCAGGTATGGGAACACATGGAGAGAAATATTGCCTTTCAGTGGGAAATGGTATAGTCCAAAGCTCCTTTTTTATTATAAAATCAGGGCCTTCGGCGGTCATATCAAAGAAAATACAATATTTGAAAAAAATATTATTGTCTACAGGTGCTCGTGGAAGACAATTTCTATGGACTGGAATCTAGAGAATGCTAAAGTGATTCTTATATTTTACTGACCTCTGCTGGTCGTTTTCTATCAAGAAAGATGCTTATTCGGTCTAACTCTCGCAGCTGATAAGTGTGGTGTTCTGTCTGGAGTCTGTGAGGTGCAATCTGTCAGGGCACCTTGATATTACTTCCTTCCTTCCGAGATCGGTAAATTAACGGACATAAAATGCGATATAGTCGCATATGTTATGTGTACCGCTTAGAAACTGCAGAAGTGATGTATGCAGCGCTACATACAACAAGCATTGGCATAGCCAATAGGTCTCGCTTTTGGGACCTTATAAGTATTTAGTTATGCAGCACAATATCCTTGGTGCAACAACATCAGCTGTTGCATGGCTAAAACTTGTACCTTATAAGTGTTTAGCCATGCAACAGTTGATGTTGTTGCACCAAGGATATTGTGCTGCATAACTAAATACTTATAAGGTCCATAAAGCGAGACCTATTGGCAATGCCAGTGCTTGTTCAACAGGAATCCCCTTTTAGTGGGCTATCAATCAGGTATTCTCATCCACTGCAGGACAGGAGCAGGCACTCAAAGGATTCTAGGTGACATTCAAGGTATCCCGGATGATGGAGAATCCTGCAGAAGTGTCAGAAAAAGCAAGCAGGGACAGAACAGAGAATCTTGGATAGGGCAGGCAATTAGAGGTACGGAGTGAGCAACAGGGCAAGCAGGCAGGGGGTTTAGAGAAAGAAAGAGGGGCAGAGGAGGGCCAGAGAAAGCAAGCAGGGACAGGCCAATGAATCCTGGACAGGGCAAGCAAAGAGGGGGCAATGAAACTATGGATAGGATAGACTCCCAGCAGAACGCAGGGACAGGACAAAAAAATCTGGGGCAGTGCAAGCATGCAGGGAAAGAAAGCATTGGCGGGAGAAGCAAGCAAGAGCAGAGGAAGATCAGAGAAAGCAGGCAGAGACAGGGCAAGGAGTCTGGGACAGAGGGTGAAAGCAGGGATAGGGGAAGATAACAGACACAAGGGCAGGGCAAGGAATCTGAGAAAGGGCAGGCAAGCAGAGAAAACAAGCAGCGACCGGAGAAGCAAGCAGGGGCAGACGGTCACAGAAAGAAAGCAGGGCATGGAATTTGAGACAGGGCATTCGAGCAGGGAAAGCAAGCAGGAGTGATAAAGCTGGAACAGGCAAAGAAGGCAGCGACAGGGCAAACACGTTGGGACATAAGCTAGCTGGGAGATGGAGCGGTGGAGAAAAAACAGGAACAGGACATATAAGCAGGGACAAGGAAAGCAGGGCGAGGGTAAGGAAGCCAGGACAGAGAGTGGTTGTGACAGGAGGAAAGGAATTGGGTACTAAAAGTGGACAGGATATAACGAGTAAGGACATTGACGTTATACAAGGACAAGACAGAGATGCCATATTATGAGAGCGCAAACAGATGCAGGAAGAAAATGCAGGGTTAGGCGCTACAAAGTGAGTTCAGTTTATGAAAGCGCTTAAGTATGGACCCGGGAAAAAGCATGGGGGAGCAGGAAAATACAGGGAGAGTATAATGATAGAGATAGCGAGGGCTGGGGCTTGGACAGCAAGGAAGTACGAGGTGGAGCAGGCACTGAAAGGGAAAACACGGAGAACACCCAGGGCCAAGGAAGGAAGATCCAGGCACATGGGAGAGCAGGCGTAGACCAGAGAGCAATGAGTAGCAGGCAAGAAATAAACAGGGAGAGCAGATGGGGCCGGGGGAACAGTCGGGCATCGCGGAGAGGTGGCAATAGAGAAGAGAGGAGATGCTAGGTGAGGCCCGGCGGTAATATGCAGGTAAAGGGGGGAAGAACCAAAAACATGGGGAGGAAAGTGTGGGGGAAGCAAACCGGGACAGGCAGAAACTGTGCAGAAGAGAAAGGAACCAGAGGCTGCAATCAATAACAAGCATTGGCCGCGCGGGCGTAAAAGTAACGCGGCCGCGCGGCTGAATAAGACAAGCCCGGGAGTTGTGTGAGCGCGCGCGCGCTAAACTGAAATTAACAAGCATTGGCCGTGCGGCCGTAAAAGTAACGCCGCGCGGCCGTGAAAGCGAAAGTCATCGCGATCGCGATGACGCGCTCTGTGCTGAGAACGCGAGGGATGCGCGCGCAGCAGTGATTAGAGAGGCGGAGCGAGGCGCGCGCGCTTGTGCGCGTAACCGCAGGCTGGTGTCCGCTTTGGGAGGACTTTCAAAAGCCCCTTACTAAATGTTTCGCAGAGCAGCGCATGCGCGCTGGCTCAGCGAGACCTAAAAAGAAGGGGAGAAGCATCTGAACTGGAATGCGTCTCGACTCCTCGCAGAGCCCCCGCTGCTCCCCGTAACTCCACCGGTAGTACGGCCATTACTCTTTTGTTATATTTGAACCACTGAAAACATTTTGCGTCGCTAAACAGATTAATAATAACGCAAAGCTTTTATGACTTTTCATGCACCTGGGGGAAACAGTGCATTTTACGTGGTTAAAGTTTTATTTGGCGGGAAAAGAAAGCTAACTTGCATAAGTATACGATTTTGAACGTTTCCCTGAATGTCTGCTACTGGTGCACATTTAAGCGAATCTTCTAAAACATTGATGGTTGTTGTATAAAGACTTCGGGGTATCGTTTATTAGACGAACAGGAGACATGTACACTTTTAAAGAACATCAAAACCCCAATTCCGTCCGATGCTTTAAAGGTATATTTTTACTTCCTTGCCACCGTGACTCAGTGACACTGACTTGAAATGAAATGAAATGATCTGGGTCCGCGCGACTTTAGGTGCCCAAATTTTTCGCAGTTTGGACTGACTAGGGCGCCACTACTGCCAGGATATTTATCTGCTCTCTCTTTTTTTATTAGTTCTTCCCAGCCAATAGTGTGGAAACATTGCATCAACTTTAAATAATTGTATTGATAAAGTAAATTCTTTAAACGTCATTTACCTCCCACTGCTTGACGTAGAAGTCGGTTAATGACGATGTTTTTTTTCTATCACATTTTCCCATGTTTTTGAATTTCTACAAACGACTGATTAAATAAAAGGGCTTTTGGAACTTTTTTTAAATAGGGAAAGGGGATTACTTTGCAGTGTAATTGCCCAAAACGGACAAAGTACAAGCCTCACGAGGTATACGTGTATTTTTAAGTTTCTTTTAATTGCTGATGGATTCCATTGGTGTCTCCCGTAGGAGAGCCGGCCAGGCTCCCGTGGAGGGATCTCCCTGGTACCTGTTGGGGGTTTGGTGGGAGGGCGACTTAGAGGGCTATGTGAGGGATCTCGTGACTCCCAGTGGGGTTTTCTGCCGGGGTAGGGTGGCGGGCCCCTCTCCGGGGGAGAGACGGGCTCACCTGTGTTGGCGGGGGCAGTGTGGGGGGCTAGTTCCCGTCCCTGTGAGGGGCTGTACTTGTTGCTTCCGCGGCTCCTCTGCAGACGCGGAAGGCGCAGCAGCCCTGGCTTCCGCCTGTCCTCAGCCGCTTCCCTCAGCCCCTCTCTCCCGTGCAGGCAGAGGAGCAGGGGCTGCTGGGCTCAGAGCTAACAGCCGAAGCCTCCGGCTCATAATCACTGTGGCGAGGGAGGGGGGACAGGCGAGAAGACGGGAGAGGGAAGAGGACGGCGGAGAGAGAGAGAGGAGACTGAGGAGGGGCGTGAAGATGAGAGAAGGAGCCGAGGGATGAGGGGAAATGCACATTAGAAGAGGGCGTGGGAAAGGGGCTTTAAGAACCGGAATGAGGGAACGGAAGAGGAATAAGGCTCTTGATTGTCCGGCTGCTTAGAAAGTGAAAGCGCGCACGGCGCGCTAAACGTAAGCAAAGCACGTCGTGACGTATACAGAAATAGTGCTTACAAGAATTTTAAAAAAAACATTGGCAATGCAATAGGACTCGCATTTACGCGAGACCTATTGCATTGAAAACGGAAGTGCCGGCAGGCAAGAAGACACGAACGGGAGTGGGAGGGGGAAAAGTGGGGGGGCGAGGAAGTCACAGACTGAGGGAGGGGGCGGGGGGAGACAGGGAAGAAAATAGGGTTAGGAGTAAAGGGGCCAATAGCCGTGGAAGGATACAAATGATGAATGAGGAGGGACTAACAAGCCTCAAACCAATCGGAAGGCAGCATTTAAGACAAAAGCCAATGGGCAGAGAGTGGGCGGAGCTTCCATGAAGCTTCCACGCTACAGAATATACTGCATGCCCCGCAAAGCGATAGCAGCGCATTCGCGCTGCAACGCTAGGCGAGACCTAAAAAAACCATCATGAATAAACATCAAAGCAAAAATATCCTTGAACTTACAGATACAGACCAATTAACAAAAATCATAAAGAAATTAAAAACAGAAGGTGCAGCAGGCCCTAATGGTATACCAAATGCTCTCTTTAAGGGAGAGCTTCGTACTGGGCAGATTATTTTACACCGCTTTTTAAGGAGCTGTTTCTGACAAATAGAATCCCAGAATCATTGAGGGGAAGCATTTTTCAACCAATCTTTAAAGGTGGAAATCCGTCACTGCCCAGCAACTACAGATTTATCGCATTAATAGATGTTGAAGCTAAGCTATACACTACCTGTCTGCTAGAACATCTAAAAAAATGGTCAGATGACACGAAACAGATACCTCGGTTCCAAACTGGGTTCAGGGTAGGGGCAGGCACATTAACTAATCTTTCAGCTCTAACGCTACTAACCGAAAATGCCAAACAACAGAACAAGCGGATGTTTGCATGCTTTGTGGACCTAAAGTCAGCTTTTGATTGTGTGCCCCGAAAACATTTATGGAGAAAACTGGCAACGTGGGGCATTCCAAACAACTTACTGAACGCCATCAAAGAACTGTACACTGATACCTGGACTCAGGTGAAAATAGGTGATGGCAGTTGTGTAACAAAGAAAATAGGCACCCACAATGGATTAAAACAGGGGTGCGTGTTAGACCCAAGCCTCTTTAATTTGTATTTATCCGATCTTGAAGAAGCACTCACTGAAGCAAATAGCCATCCACCAACGTTAGCCAAAGAGGAAATCAGGTACCTGCAGTATGCTGACGACATAGTGCTTCTCAGCCAAACCCCAATTGGGCTTCAACGCAGCATGAGTACACTAGCTATATGGATCGGCACAGGTTAGAATTAAATTTATCTAAAACAAAGGTAGTGCGGTTAGTGGATGCCAAATACAAAAAACACGTGTGGTTTTTGGACGGGAAAAAAGTCGAAGTCGTTGCCTCATTCAAATATCGGGTTTAAAATCGAGAGAAAACTGAGTTATAAGCATCAGCTTATAGCAATGAGGGCTGAAGCCCAAAATCTCATATACAGCTTTAATTTATCAAAAAAGAAATTAAGCTGTCCATCCTACAGCCACCTATTATCCGTTATGTCGGCACCGTTAATGCCTTCTGCCACATATGGTAGCGAAATTATGGGGGGTCGCGAAATGTCAATTCTAAACAACAGCCAAACAAAGGTTTATAAAAACGTCTTCCTCATTCAGCAAGCAGCATCACCGGCTCAAGTCCGACTAGAGTTTGGTTTGACCAATCAGATATTCCGGAGTAAAAGTGCTTTTATTAAACTATGTGGAAGGCTTGGAGCAGCCACAACTGACTCTATTGAGAATCTGTGCTGGAAAGAAATAGAAGCTCAAAGAGAGAACAAAATACAAGGTTCCTGGGGCTGTTACATAGCACAGGTTATTGAGGATCTTTGCGCTCAAGAAATTTGGAACTCAGGCATGGGTAAACAGGCCCTTAACAAAGCATTAAATCTGTCAACAAAACTCCTGTCTAACATAACAGATGAAAACAGCTTATTACAAAGACGTCATGCCTGGACGGTGATTAATTCATATGGCACCAGGAAACCTCAGGTTTATTTATCAGCACATTTCTCAACAATTTTAAAAAACCAATTCATGAATTTACGCTTTGGTATGTGGGAAACAAAGGATTTGATCCCCTCCTGGAAAGACCAGCACCAAAATCAAGACTGCAGATTGTGAAATTACAAACATGAATCCCTATCACATATTCTCTGTGCATGTCCGAAGTTATTAAAAGAAAGAAAGATACTTTTGAAAGAAATATTCATTAATGTGAACATACGAACATGCAGAGAAGCTGTAACCACCTGGTTAGGTGGGTCTTCGAATCCTCTGGTCTGCAGGGGGGTTAAATTCATGAATTTGTATCTAAAGGAATTAGGAAGAGTTGCAGAAGAAAATCAAACAATCTAATATACAGTTTTATGATGAAGATGTTCTTTAAGATGAGGACGAGGTTAAGGGGGCGTGGCCAGCTGGCCATGATGGCAGACGCGCACTAGCGAGGCTCCGTCCCAAGATCCACAGATCAAGCACTTATCAGGCGCGAAGCAGCGCCATCGAATAGATAGAGGCAGCCCACCGGCACAGAGGTGTTGTCGGGAGAGTGTGCAGCAAGTTTGGGGCTCCCGGGTACTGTGCTCGCTACGAAATGGCCACCTGAGCCGAAGTGGTACCATTGACCCGAGCCGAGAGCTGAGCGGCGGCGGGAAGCGTCGTACTGTGGTGGCTGATCCAACTTGATCGCAACGGCAAATTGGAGTGAGGTGGCCCCCGGGCGCGGGATGAGGAGCGGGCGCCGGTCCTGTGCCCTAAGTGAGCGAGCTGCTGCTGGCCCGGCCGGGAGCTGCTGCGAGGCCCCGGAACGGAGATAGAGGCCATCGGGAGGCACGGAGGGCCGGGTGCGACCCTGCTGACTGACGGTGGCCCACGAGTGCGGGCAGCAGATTGCAAACATCAGGAGGGAGCCAAGTCGGGAGGTGAGGAGTGCTGTGGACTATTGCTGGCCGTGACGGTGGGCTGGTGGGCGTGTGAGGCGGCACCCGCCTGACGACGGCCGGGAACAGTACAGAGAACAGGCAGAACACTGTCTGCTGAGGCCTCTGTCGCGGTGTGCGACGTAGATTCCTGCTGCAACAGAGAAGGCGGGCTGGATCGGAGCCTGTTCTCTCTTTGAAATAGTGGCGCAGAGGAGCTAAGGGGAGCGAGTGTGACTCACACCAGAGCTGTGGATCCAGGCCATACTGCACGCCACATGTGGGTGGGCTGCTGAACCGTGCACACTCTGGGCAGGAAGATATGCGATGGCCGTGAGACCCCTGCCTGTTAGTACATACTAGGGGGGCACCGGCAAGGTGCGAAGTGCGGTGGTGAGAGACTCCAATGCCTGCTTGCAAGATGGAACAGCAGTGATCTGCAGAAGTGGGACAGGCGGTGAGACGCAATGAAGTGTGCGTGGTGAAGACGGCGGCCGTGCACTTGTGGAAACGCGCGGCGGAAGCATACGTCGTCCCAGCGACTGTGTTGAGGTCAGGAGTGCGATTTTGCACCACGAGTGGATCAAATAACACATGACCCGGGCGTTTGGCCGCTCTGGGTGGGCACGGGCTCGGCCTTGGAACTGACTCCTGGATGGGCAGTTTCAGGGACCGCCTGTAGGCATACTGTAAGTGGTGACGAAAGCACAATTCACTGGATTGCGATCTGGGGTGCAGTCTGGAAGCCACGGGCAGCACACTTGATTTGAGCTGATGGAGTGGGCGTGCGTGCCTGACCCGCAGATAGGGCTGGAGTGACCGCATAGACAAGTAGGACAACGCCGGATACGCGACTACCCGACGGGCCCCGCAGGTGAACTCCTTCTACAGTGGGGCCAGGTGCAAGGGGCCACAGGAAGTTGGCTCACTCCCCGTGCAAGGGACATTGCATTCTCAGTGAGATGGGCAGGCAGCGCACGGGAACGTGAGCAGCGCCCACGCGCTCGACGACAGGCCCAACTCAATCAGATCAGGAATCCAAAATGTCGGGCGCCTCCAGAGCAACCAGTCTGGAATCAAAGATAGACTCTGTGCTTCAGGCAGTGACGCAGATCGGAGAAGCGTTGACCCAAACTCGTACATCCCTTGAAGGCCGCATCGACAAGGTAACATCGGATTTCCCGCTCTTGCATGCAGATCACAGGAAGCTGACTGGAAGGATCCACGAGTTGGAGAAGGAGATGAGAGAGGTGGCCCCGGTAGTCACGGAGGTGTCCGCGGAAGTACGCGCCCTCACGGCCAGAATCCGCTCTCTGGAGTGCAGAATGGATGACGCTGAAGGCTGATCGCGTTGAAACAACGTGCGCGTGGTGGGTCTGCCGGAGGGCATAGAAGGCAAAGACGCAGTGGCGCATGCCGAAGTCTGGTTGAAATCCCTGATGCCTGAGGGAGTGCTCTCTCCTTTTTTTGTGGTGGAAAGGGCGCATAGGGTGCCGTCGGGCCTGCCCGATGCCAGGCGCTGGGCCAAGACCTTTCCTGGTTCACCTCATGAACTTTAAAGATAGAGACACAGTGCTCCGGGAAGCCACAAAAAAGGAAGCTATAAAAGTGGGCAACTCACAGGTCTTCTTTTTCCCAGACTACGCCCTTGGTGTGCAGCGACAGCGGAGTACCTTTCTAACCATCAAGCGACGAATGCGTGACTTAAATTTGAAATACTCGCTCATATTCTCGGCTCGGCTGCGGGTGGTTGCAGATGGCTCCACGCACTTCTTCAACACAGCTGAGGACACATGGGACTGGCTTGAATCTAAAGGACACCACACTTCACCGAGCCAAAGACAAGACGGCGCAGGGCCGAGGATGGGAACTCGGAGAGGCTGTCGGGCCAGGCGTAGGTCACGAGCGGCAGAATCCTTGGTACAGTCGGCGGCCACTCCAGACCGCGAGCAGGTACTCCGGGAGAGGAGAAATGCACTGCAGGCGGTGGTGGATCTGAGAGACCGGCGGAGCAGCAGGGACGCTGATGCCTCCTCTGAACAGTCGCTGAGTGAGGACAGCACGCAGGCTACAAGGCCGACTCACGAGGACTCACAAACACTTCCAGTTGTAACGCCCCAGACTGCTGATGATTTAATGTAATAGCGCAGCGCAGCGCATGGACACGCAAGTATTGAATCGCACAACCACATGCCTATGGGTCACTTGAACTACACGCATGACTCGTGACTGGGTTGCCCTATTGCACTGCACGGAATACAATTATTGGGTGGTCCTCTATAGATGGGGGTGCACACCAGGCTGCAGGTCACGGACACATGATATGCAAGGCTTCACAGCGCACACATTCACGCACGTAAGGCGGATCCAGTGTCATACACCCCATTCCCTGCCAGCTTAGCCCACCCCACCTCCTAGTAGGACTATAGGAGCGCATGTTGCCGTGAATTGCCGTATGGCATTTTTGACAGATTGGGCGGACACACGTTGTTTTTCTGCTCCACCCCAGTTGAACCGTTTAAGGGTTCCCCCCGCATTCCCTGTTCGAGTTATTAAACTCCTACCCGCCTGGACATTGCAGCTACTCTTTGTAATTACTAGAGATGCCCCATGTAGCTGCTACGCCCTTAGCGCTGATGGCAGCCTGCGAAACACGTCACTCTCTCAACATGCCCTATGCCTTCCACAAACGTAGTCACTTGGAATGTTAGGGGGCTTCACACACCAGCCCGCAGATATGGAGCATGCGCATATCTTAAGCGGCATGCCACTCACGTGGCGCTCCTGCAGGAAACGCACATCTTACAGCCAGAAATCAGTAGGTTACAACAGAGGTGGAGGGGCCAAATACTAGCCACAGGCTACTTGGCCTACGCCAGGGGAGCTCTGATTTGGGTACGGCCTGGTAACCAGTTCGAGTCGGAGGAGATCCATATGGTAGATACGTACTTGCCAGAGGCCGTCTAAATGGGATACATTTGGTGTTGGGGTCTATATACGCTCCGAACACAGACCAAGGGGCTTTTTGGCAGACACTGACAGATCTACTCTCACGCTGGTGTCACATTCCCTGGCTACTGGGCGGTGACTTTAATACGGTCTTAGATACGGCATTGGACAGGTCATTCCCACCACTACCGCAGACAGTTGCGTCAGCCAACGCTAGGAATCTAGGGGAGTGGCTACAAAGGTGGGACCTATTGGATGTATGGAGGGCTCTTCATCCACGGGTACGGAGGTATTCACACTACTCGCACCCACACAGGCTACATGTACGTATTGATCGTTTTGTTGCAAGCGCGCCGTTGTTGGCAATGTGTCTCATGCGGACTATCTCGGCAAAACGCACTCTGACCATAGCCCGCTCGAAATGACACTGGGAGGTGAGGATAGGGGGCCAACCGCTCATCTGTGGAGACTCCAACCTATGGCACTGGAGGACCCGCTGTTTAGAGAAGCGGTAAATACAGCGATAGACACATACTTCGAGCACACTACGGGGTCAGTCGCAGATGAGGGTACTCTATGGGACGCATGCAAGGCTCTGGTCAGAGGGTATTGTATGGGGTTGAGTTGGAACATTAGGAAACAACTAGATGAGGGGGTGAAGCGAATTGAATACTTATTGACCCAACTTGAGGCTGAATTAGCGCAGGGCACTGATACACAGCAAGACATTGATGTGCAGCGGGCTCTACATGCTGAGGTGATGGAGTGATTACGTTGTTTGCATTATGCGTCACAAGCTGCACGCACTCACGCTGCGGCTGATGGAGCGGGTAGACTATTAGCGCGCATGATCCGGCAGGAGTATGCGCAGACACCTATACTACGGCTACGCTCAGTGACGGGAGCATTGCTTACCACACAGCATGAAATTCATGGTGAGTTCACTGCATATTATACCAGAGTGTATCGATCGGTGAGCCACGCAACGCTAACGGACATAGAAACCTTTCTTGCTCCTTTGCCTCTGCGCCAGGTTGCAGCAGACCAAAGAAGTGAACTAAGTGAGCCGCTTACACTGCTGGAAGTTCACAGTGCTATAAGCTCCCTAGCTACAGGTAAAGCGCCAGGCCCAGATGGATACCCAGCTGAATACTATAAGGCCTATCAACAACTCCTAGCGCTGCGTCTTCTCGCAGTATATAACAACGCGCAGGAAGTGGGCGTGCTCCAGGACACGCTCCGTGAGTCCCTACTGGTGTCCTTGCCCAAACCTCACAGAGATGTGGAGCTGATTGGATCTTACCGCCCTTTGGCGTTACTTAACACCGACTATAAAGTACTGGCCAAAATACTAGCGAACAGATTGGCCCCTTTGGTGCCACAGCTGGTGCACGGGGACAGCACATCGTTAAACTTGTGACGCTTCTTCTGAGTGGCGTGCTGCGCTGGGGATAACTGGGCGCATGCCGGATGCCTAGTGCTAGATCTGGAGAAGGCGTTTGACACCTTAGAGTGGGAGTTCCTATTTGCTGTGCTGCGCAGGTATGGATTGGGGGAGGTCTTCCTGGACCTCGTTAAATTGCTTTAAGAGCAGCCCACGGCCAGGGTAAAGACAGGCCCATATATATCAACATCGGTCCCCATAGAACGCGGCACAAGACAAGGCTGCCCACTTTCCCCACTGTTATTTGCGCTTGCCATTGAGCCACTGGCCAAGGTGCTCCGTACCACGCAGGGTGACTGGGGTTTCCCATTGGGGGACGGCATACATGCGGTCTCTCTCTATGCGGATGACCTGTTAATATATCTCAGAGATGTGGGGCAGCCGTGTGGAGCAATCGAAGACACACTTCTCGGGTTCGCCTTGATGTCGGGGTTAAAGGTGAATTGGGAAAAGTCATGTCTGTACCCATTCGCAGGGTCGACTCCCGACCCACAATTAGTAGTCAATGGAAGGGCTGTGCACTGGCAGACTGAAGCGTTCCGATATTTAGGGATTCTTATATATAGAGACCCACAGGACCTTCTAGAGGGCTACTTAGTTCGTGCTGTCACGGCGGTGAGGGCTCAGATGTCCTTCTGGGCTACCTTGCCATTAGCGGTCATGGGCAGGATTGCATTGTTAAAAATGGTGGTTCTGCCACGCCTCCTTTATTATTTCACAAATTTGCCGTTACACCTTAGGCCGCCCTTTTTTAAAAATCTGGAATCCGACATGAGACAATTCATATGGCATGGATCGCGAAGCAGAGTATCATTAGCTAAAATGTACCCGCTGACCACTCAGAGAGGACTCTCTCTACCCAATATGGAGCAATATTATCTAGCTGCACAGCTTCAATGGGTGGCGCGCTGGCTCAGTGCGCGCCAACTTGAGGACACAGCAGCACAGGCGCCCGGGCTTACCCATTCCCAAATCGTCACACTGTTTCATCCGGGGCGAACGGGTAGTGCACCTACGCAGCTGCTGGTCAAAGTGGCATATCAATGCTATCGACGCAGCCTGCGCATCACGCGCCAAGTAGTGCCATATGCACCATCACTCCCTATACTGGGTACGCCCAGGAGGCTTAGGGAAGTAACAAGTGCGGAGCTGGTGCACTGGGAGGAGGCTGGTATACAAACATTAAGCGATCTGTACAATGATGGACAGCTTATTCCGTTCGCAGATCTAGCCGAGAGCTCGGACTTACCACAGGGTCAGTTCCTATTACATGCCGCAGTGACACATTTACTCAACGCGTTGTGGGGTGACGTGGCGCAGGAACATACCACTCACCTAACTATTCAATATCTGCATGAGCTGGGCACAGGCCGCCACTTGACCAAGTGGTTTGCGGAGCCCCTCAGAATCCACACATCACCGCATCTGCTGCCCCTCCGAGCCCATTGGGACGCAGACTTCGGGCGACCCACCACAGACAGGGAGTGGGAAAAGATACTCGAGAGTCCTACGTAAATCCCACGTAATGTCAGATTTCGTCTTATCCAATATTACAATATTACATTTGTCCATAGAGCCTACCTGACACCGGACCGTATAAATAGGTATTTTAATCGAGCTGATACTAAATGTGCAAGATGTGAGGAGACTGACGCGAACCTACTGCACATGCTGTGGTCATGCCCTGCTATTCAAGCGTACTGTGGAGCCGTCATCGGCTGCTTGGCCCAGTGCACGGAACGAACCCTGGACTGGTCGTGGGAGGCGTGTATTCTGGGGCTATTCCCAAGATCCAAGGGACACAAAGTGACTTCTAGATTTGGGCCTCATAGTTGCCAAATGTCTACTTACACACCGCTGGAAGTCTCCTGACCCCCCAGTAGCAGTAGCCTGGTATCAATCCTTACTATGTTGGGCGCAAGCTGAAAGTGTGGCGCTTCGCCGAGAAGACGCCACAGGGTTGCGAAAACAGCCAATAGCAGAGGCGTGGGACACAATATTAGCTGACTTCCGCACGACCTGGCATGACCGCTTGGAGACGCAGGTGGACGAACCTGCGGCGGATAACGACTAGGCAATAGCAGATAACGTATAATACGAGGACAGAAGGGAGACGCGCAGCTTTTTATCATGGTAGTCTGTGCGTGTGTGTGACAGAAATGCTATTTTCCCTCCCCCCTTATCCTCCCTCCCCCTTCTCCCCAGCACTTTGCCTGCTCTCTTTTCGGGCATACATTCAGCCCCCGAGCATCAACACACACCATCTAAGTGGTGGTCATCGAATACTAGAAGGTATGGGACACCGGGGTACACACTACGCACAGCTGTAATAGATAGACGGGCTGCTGTGGCGCCAATGGAGAGTCATGGGCGTGGGGCATGCAGCGGCACATGGATCTACTGTAAATGTTCCAGGCAGTGGGGGTACACTGTGGGTACACTGTTAAGAGTTATACATGTTTTTATCTAACTGCTCATTGTTTAAATCTGTATGCAAAGACAGCATGCTAAGGACCCACATTTGGAGCCTGTAAAAGTTGACAATGTTGGAAATGAGGAACGCCATAACTGTATTAGTTGTATAAGCAAAGATTCAATTTGTATGGTGACACAGCCGCGTTCAAATGTAATGTATACTGTGAATATAGCAACAATAATAATAATAATAAAAACAAAGTTAAACAAAAAAGAGATGAGGACGAGGTTAGGGTTGCAGCAGTTTATGGACAATATAATCGGGTCTTGATTTTATTAAGTGTAGAACAATGAACGAAGATTTTTATTCTTTTTACTAATGCTTTTTATAGGACGCTTTAAGTAATGTAAATGAAATTATATGGTGTAATGGTTTTAAAAGACCGAACATTTGAATAAACTTGACTTGACTTGACATTGTGTTACTGTGTGTGTGTATGTACAAATGCTTTACACATTGCCTCTAAGATAAGCCTGACTGCTCGTGCCGAAGCTACCAAGGGGGTGAGCATGAGTTATCTTAGCTGTGTAATCCCCTTACCCTAACTAGAATAAGGTTCCTACTTGAATAGGATGCAACTACTGCCAACTAGAGACCCCCATTTATAACATTGTTGGTCAGCGGTGAGGATTGGACTTGTGTTTGTACTTTACATACAGTGATTGGTATACAATGCTACCAGATCGCAGACCATTACGTACCAGCATACTGTTTTTAATCTTTATGTTTTTGCAACTCTTGAGTTTGATCCACAATCATGTCTCAGTTTGGTGAGCCATCAGCAGTCCCTGCAGAGTTAGTGTTTGAGAAGGAGAGGTTGGTGCCTCAGCTCAAAAAAAATGTTCAGGGATACCAAGTGTCTTTTTAAAGATCTTACTAGAATGGAGGAGCTGCAAAGGGTGCTGGGGTCCTGGTTGTCAGCAAGGGAGGCTGGTGGGCGCACAGAGGATGGGAATGATGTTGTGGAGGAGGAGGAACAAAGTCTGCACCTGGGATGGCTAGAGGAGCCAGCATCACCTGTGAGGAGGGGGGGCATCCAGAATGGTGGAAGAGCTCCCTCCACAGCTGGCAGCAGTATTCCCTCTCCAGGCCTGTCTCCAGAGGGGCTGGAGCTTAGGCAGGAAGCATGCGTTGGAGCTTGTAAAACTCAGGTTGAAGCAGAAAAGAGAGAAAATGTTGGAGATGAAAAGAAAGAAATTAGAGCTAGAGAGAAGCAAAATGCTTTTTTTTCTTGAACTGATCTTGAGAGAGTTAGAGTCGAAAGACAGGACGGCTGAGTCCAGCTCAGATGGTGGCAGCAAAAATGTAATGTCCAGTACTGCAGAAAAGGTTGACATACCCAGAGACTTGGTGCCTGACTTCAGGGAGGGGGATGATATACATCAGGCGATTCAGGTTTATGAGGTAGCGCCAGAGGTGTGCAGGGTCCATGAAGTGGATTATGGAACTGGCACAGGCAGTCATATTCCTAGTGGTGGGAGGGACACTCTACTGACTCTAGGAGTGAGTGACAGGGAGAGGTGTGCCCCCATGATAGAAGCCCTGGTAAGGAAGTATGGAGACACCCCAGAAAAGTGTGGCTTGAGTTTCAGGGACAGTCAGATGCTGTCTCACCAGTCTCAGGAGGGTGATGTGGGGTACTTTTTCAAGGCACTGGATGGTGTGGTGAAGAGTAGTATGGTTAACACTTGTGGGGCTGTACAATTTGAGTGCTGGAGAACATATGTTTAGTCACGGTTTTCCAGATCTATGCACTCAATAGTGTGAGTTCTCTCACTCCAGGGAGCTTGCGCTGGAGAGAGACCTTTTGATGGATACCAGAGGGTCTGAAGAGGCCTTTGGGAGTGATCCTGAAGGGGGTGGCTCAGGTTTTCCCCAACCAAGGGAGGTGGGTGAGGTTTGCAGTAGCCCAGATAGGTCCCAGTGTAGTGGGATGGGTAGAGGGTCCTATGTCCCTTCTCAGGGGAGGAGGAGAGGTGGAGGTGGACAGACACCCTGGGTGCCCAAAACACAGTCCCAGAGTCTGGATGGTTCTCATAGGGAACACCAGGAAAGGGGACTAGTCTGGTCCAGGATACCATCCCCTGAGGGGGACTCCATAGTGTCAGGAGAGCGGCTATCACAAGCGTCCCACCAGTTCTGGTGTCTGGCAGCACCACTCCGGAAGGGAGGGTGCAGAGGTCCAGATGGAGGGGTGAGAGGGGGAGACAGTCCCCAGTGGGAGTACCAGTGGGTTAGGGGTTGCCAGCTCTGAGCTCTGAGCACTCCAGGACTGAACCTGGGCAGGCCGCTTCTGGCTTGAGGGGCTCCATGCACTGTCAGATGGACAGAGAACAGGAGACCATTGCCAAGCAGTCTCTTGCACAACACTTAAAGTAAGTGTTGCCCTTGCGGGGTGGGTATAGTCCCCCGGAAGTCCTGGCTTGCCAGGCACCTGCTCAGCCTAAGGGTACAGACTCTAAGCTGGGAGATCAGTTGCAGGATAGCGCCCCTGAACTGGTGGAAGAATTTTGCAGGACACTTGCCGCAAGCACCCTGACAGTCCTGGAGTCTGGGGGTACCTTTCCACAGTGGAAGGTACAGGACCCCAGAGGGGAGCACAGGGTGTGGGAGAGCCCCCACTCAGTCTCCTGGTCAGCCTCAGGGTACAGACCCTGGGCTGGAGTACCAGTCTCAGGATACCACCCCTGAACTGGTGGGAATGAGATTGGACAAAGGGTGCCAGGCACCTGGGGCTACCGCCCCCTCCTCTGAGAGACCACCGAGGTTGGAGAGCCCTGAAAGGCCTAGGGCGTGGCTCTCAAAACTGACGGCTGTCAGAGGCCACTGTGGGTTGCTGTCCTGGTGGACAGAGTTGACCTTGGGTTGGGGACAAGAGTCACACCACGTATGTGGAAGGGGCCAAATCACTGTGTTGGCCATGGTGGTACAGTCTGCCTACTGGGAGACATCTGTGAGCAAAGTAAGGTTAGGGGCTGCACAGATGGAATCCACAGGTGAGGAGAAGGATTCCCCATGGGTTATCATAGTGTGCCCTGAGAGTATGGACAGAGAGATCCAACTGGGTTTAGAGAGGCATAGAACTGGAACGTGCCGCTGCTGTTGCGGGCCAGGGTCCATGTACTATCGCCCCAAGCAGGGAAGTCCATCAAGGTATTGATTAGTCTGCCCTGGATTTTGGCTAGAAGGGAGTTGTGTTGGACCAGGTATTTTTTGCAGGGTTCTCCTCAAACCTTTTGCTTTCTCCCTCCGATTTTTTTCTGACCTGTTTTTGTTGGCTTTAGGAGTCTGGGCACTTTACCACTGCTGATCAGTGCTAAAGTACATATGCTGTCTGTCTAAATTGTATTGGTAATTGGTTAGCCATGATTGGCATATCTGATTCACTGGTAAGACCATAGTAAAGTGCACTGTGTGTGTCCAGGACCTGTAATTCAAATGCTACTAGTGAGCCTGCAGCACTCATTGTGCCACCCACATAAGTAGCCCTGCAGACATGTCTCAGACCCGCCACTGCAGTGTCTGTGAATACAATTGTAAACTGCCACCTCGACCTGGCAAGTGCACCCACTTGTCAGGCCCAAACCTTCCCTTTTACTACATGTAAAGCACATCTATAGTAGACCCAAAGTAGCCCCATGGGCAGGGTGCAGTGAATTTAAAAGCTAGGATATGTGCTGGTGTGTTTTATATGTCCTGATAGTGAAATGCTGCCAATTTCCTTTTTGTCACTATTGCAAGGACTGTTTCTCCCATAGGTGTCCATTGGAGCTGCCTTGTAACCTCTTACAAGTGTAACTTCAATTGGGAAGAGATAGAAATTTGGAGTTTGGGGTCCCTGAACTCATAATTTAAATATACATCTTTTACTGAAGTTGGTTTTTAAATTGCGTGTTTGAAAAGACCACTTTTAGAAAGTGGACATTTTCTTGCTTTACCATTCTGTGCCTCTGCCTGCCTATGGAATAC
The DNA here is from genome assembly GCA_963921515.1 of Calotriton arnoldi. Lineage (NCBI taxonomy): Eukaryota > Metazoa > Chordata > Amphibia > Caudata > Salamandridae > Calotriton > Calotriton arnoldi. The sequence goes on along the minus strand of CAWUFW010002704.1, from coordinate 117,608 downwards.
ACGTCTGAGGGAGGGTGACAGTTTGGCTGTATGTGCATTCACTCTAGACATTCACACAAAGGGAGCTGAGGTGTGCCCTGCATATGCTGATGGCCCATCACCGGGCTGATGGGTCTTCCTGAGCTAGAGTGGTGGGAGGAGTTGTCACTGACACCTGAATAGGGCTGTGCCTGTCCTCACACAAAGCTGTCTCCACCCCCATGGGGTGGTGTCTGGAGCCAGGTCAGGGAAAGGTAGTGTCTTGTGCACTACAAAGACTTTCCTTTGAAGTTTGCCTACTTCAAAGGCAGAAACTGGTATAAGTACTGGAGCTGTGACACCATAAATTCAGAACACTGCTGGACTAAGAAGACATTCTGCCAGGAAGAAGTGCTGGATGCTGTAGGAGGGGAACTGCCACTCTGCTTGTTGCTTTGTTGTGCCGGCCTGCTGCTTGCTGCTTCACTCTCAGTATGTAGATAACCAATTTAAGTTTCTCCCCGTAGAGTCGAAGGTTCAGCGTGCAAACGAGGGATGGAGCAATTGGTATACGCCATCTATGAACAAACGCTGAACCTTCGACTCTATGGGGAGAAACTTAAATTGGTTATCTACATACTGGGAGTTTATAATATACCCACCAACACTATGTCATTTTACTGCGAGGGATGGAGCAATTGATATATGCCATCTATGAACTAGTACACATTCGGAAACTCAAAATAAGGAGCCCTGATGAAGTTGTAAATGCGTCAAAACATGTGTGGCTACGGTTACAGTGAAGGCTAATGTGAAGAGTCATCTGAATTATAATAAACTACTTGTTATATATAAGTCTTTACGTGTGCCAGATGAATGTATTTTGTTTTACAAGGAACCTCTGATAGGGATTCTTATTTATGAATGTTGGGTGAACATTCATCCATCATGTGCACTGTAGTTACAGGGTGAGTGCAATAATACTTTGGTGGTAATCCCAAGTGAGTGTTGTGGTACCCTCTTTTTCACCCCCTTCTTTGTTACATCCTAAGTGACAATGGTGTTAGAACTTTCTTGTTCTGTAACTTACCCACCTAGACATTCCTCTCAATGAGTTGAGCTGCAGTTCCAGGGATCTGTCTGTAACCTACACATCACTCATGCTTAACCGTGCATGTTCTGTGAGTGATGCAAGCTTATACTAGTCTGTCCTTTTGAACTTGTTCTGCATGGAATAGAAGATTGCTCTTGCTGCCTTCTCTGAGAGAATGAAGCTTATTCTACTACTGCTATATGGGCCTGTTCTGTGAGGAAGCAAGGTTTGCAATGCTGCTTCCTGGTTTGTACAAGCCCTGCAATGGGTAAAGCTTGTGCTGCTGCTTAGCTGTACCTGTCCTCTGAAGGAAGGAAGCTTACACTGTTTCTGTCAAAGATGTGCCTGTTCTAAGAAGAAGTTGTGTTTCCACTACTGTTGCTCCATCTGTTGCTCCATTTTATGAAAAAATAAAGGATATATTGAATATTCTTGCTTAACATGTCCTATGAATAAGAGACTGTTTCACTATATTTTATGTGAGATACTAAGACCTATAATCTTGAGGAAGGCTCCATCTTTGTTAGGGGAATTCTATGGAAGACATCCTGACAAACCATGGGTTTCTCCACCAAGATGGCAGCCTCTGGAGTGAGGGGCTCCATCAGTAGGCAGGGCTTACTGTTGTGTTTTCGAAGCGTGAGGGACGCTGTGCTCCAGCTCACCTGCTCTAAGTGGTTTATTAGGGCAGAGAGCCTGGTAGTGTGCTTCCAGTGTTACCAAAAGGATGCATGGATGTGGAGGCTGCCCTATGCAACACTGTCTGAACAGCAACAACAGTTCCCGATAGTCTCTAAACTCTCACACTTTTTGGAGATGGCAACAGCCATCTTGGATTGTCAGTATAACTTCCCTGGTGTTTTACTGTGTCCTTGCTATGCTGTCTATCAATTTCCCATGTTGCTACATCCAGGGCCATTGCTTTGTGGATTCATGATTTGCGTTGGAGCAACATTATCTTCCTAAAGAGTTTGCTGAGAAAAAATTCATCAATAACACAGAGAGATAGACTGGAAGTCAAATTGTTTGGACACAAACAAACTTTGAACTGTATCTTGAATTAGACTTTTGTTGTTAAATATATTGAGGGCAATTTAGAGTATTTTTGACACTGAATTCTTTTGTGAAGGAACAGAAAGGATTAAAGCACCCTTGATTACGATATGTGTTATGTTATGTTATTTATATTTCTAAAGCGCAGCGGTTACCCGAGGGTGTCCTGGCGCTAGCTACTGCCCTCTGAACAGAGGATGGGATGGGAAACCTATATACTGAAAAGCCATGTTTTCAATCCTTTCCTAAACGCCATTAGATCTGTGGCATTTCTAATATGGAGAGGGAGATCGTTCCAGGCCCTTGCGGCACAGGTGACAAAGGTTCTCCCTCCACAGTTGACTTTTTTAAAGTGATATTGTTTGTAAGGTCCAAGTGATGTTTTAGCAAATTTTACATGAATCACAGAGTACTGACAAGTGGAAATTAATAGTAAAGACAAAATCAGAACCTAAACCAATCAATATTAAAAGTGCTTACATTTGAAGTTAGAGGTAGTTATCTTGCCAATTGAGAGGGAGTTTATTCAGCATTTCAGTGGTATTCTATATCTTCTTGTATTTCAGTTTTGGAAAGCCAGCTTCATACTAAAGATACAGATATATCATCACAATTTATATGCAGGATGTTTATAGCAGTTTACTAAAAGCTTTCTTATTTGCCTTTATATATCCATACCAATCTGCAGACAACTGTGCCCAGCAGAGTGATGAGGTAGAGAGAGATATATGCTTCTGTTTTCTTTCTTGCCCAAGTCTCCATAGACTGCTTTGTGCCTTACATATCATACTGTGTGGTGAAGGATAGACGAGAACATCACTCACAGTGGATCCAGAGCACAAGCTTAGTGCATCTGACACCTTCTTACACCATTAAAGGACCTTCAAGCTTTAAGTGCATGGGTTCTCAACAGTAATGGATGACCACAGATGGTGTGGTCACCCATGTTGCATGTTGGCTCCTAACCTCACATGTTGCTTAGAAGCAGATTAGTTAGATCTTTGGGTCAGGTTGAGCAGAGGCGTGTGGCCTCTGATCTCAGTCCAACTTAGCAGCCCTAAGTATCTCACAGACGTAAGTGCACATTAGATCTCAGGCTCTGGCAGTGAAAGGCAGCCTACGTCATTCTCAGCAGGGCTTAGATGCTATACAAGGTAAAAGGAAGATAGCCATGGCTCTGTTTCTGGTCTTCTCCTTTCACTACAACAGAGCGCTGAGGTTCTTCAAGTAAAAACGTAAACACTGGAGTAGTCAGTGTATATCCATTCCTGAATGCAGTTGGCTCAGTCCAATGTTCAATCAAGTTTACAGGTACCCCAAAACCTTTTGAGGAACAAATCACAGCAAAGTTCAGTGTGTTTCCTATTTAGCTGACCAAAAGAATAAAGGCCATAATATGAATCTATAGATAGGTGGAGAGACCAGACAAGTCCCTGTTAGCCTACTGGAAGAATTCAGCCTGTATTGCTCACCAGGGAATGGCTTTAAATATTGGAGTTTGCTGAATGTTGTATTAAAAATAATACAGGCTTCCACCAGGGCAGACTAAAGGGAAGAGAAGATCCTGTAAAGGATGCTTCCACCATGAGACATAGCGGTGCCCTTGGCAGATCTAGGTACACCATATGTGCATGTGCCACAGCAAGACCTTCTATTGCTCCCGACGGTGAACTGGTATTTCCAGAAATGGATCAGATATGATAACTATTGCGCATGTAAGTGTTTCAAGGGTGGCTTGATGATGGAGCTTTGCCAAAACTCAGTCACAGTGCCATTCTCTGGAAATGTTGAATCATAATGCTCTGGATCAAACACAAGAGTAGGAGGATGGTCCCTTCATAGTTGTATATGAAGGCTGGATACCATACAGTAAGCCTTCAGACCTGGAGATGGGAAGAGACGTGAAGTCCCTCCAGTTAGGCCACAAGTTTTTGATGCAACTAACTCACGTGGTTCCCTTGACAGTATTCTTGGCGATACGTTAAAGACTAAAAAGAGTCCTTTCACTCAGTCCTACTGACCTGGAAAGGGCATAGAAATTGATTGATTTTGCCACTAATGTCCTATTTGCCAGATGAGTGATAAATCTTGAGGACACAGATGCAATCTGCAGTGGCTGTATATGTAATAGGAGCTCCTTTTGAGAGGATGGGTCAGACCCTGGTTGGGCAGCCACAGAGCAGATGTGGACTATTGGGCCTCAACTGTGGTGACTGAGGTGTTATGTCACTGGTGTCCTGGGGCCCGCCTTACTGTGGCTCCACAAACCTTTCACGCTTGACTCGTAGGCTAGTGAGGGCGAGCCTTCACAGACGTCTCAGGGAATTATTGTGAGGGGGAACAGCTCAGAACTAAACAATCAATCAACAGACACAGTAACATCGATGTCCAGCCCATTTCTTCTCTTTTAAGACATTAAAGTACTTTTTAATCATGCAGCAGTACTAAATACAACACAATTCTACTTAAGGAACAGAGCAATGATCTCAGAGACACTTCTCCATAGTTGTGCTACACCTGCTGAGTTCCCTCACGCTGATTCCACCCAAATGACACCTTTATGTCTAATTCCCTCCAGTAGTTAGGGCAAAGCATGAAACAGGCCCAGGAGCAGCCTCAATCTCCCCCACCAGTCAAAAGAGCACTCAGTTCATGTTTCTTTACGGTCTTTACCCCTGGTGCTGTAGGGAATAATGCATTAGTCCTTCCATGCTCACCCGGAGTAAATCCAGCAGCTTGTCCGTCCATCCACAGGAGGCGCCCTCAGTGAGTGAAGACAGTCCAACTGGGCACTGGGTAGGCCAGGTGTGGCCTGTGTTTTGGCATCCACGGCTGCCAGGCTCAGCCCCACGGTACAGCGGCAATGGCACTTCAGCGCGGGGGTGGGTCTGGCTTCTTTGGCTCCATCTAACTGCTGGATGGGATATATACACACACACACACGCACGCACGCACACACACACACACATATATGTGTAGCCCAAATTCAACTTGCTGCGACCATGGACAGACCCTGATGCTTGCTTAATATAAAAGAAAGCTGAGGTTTAGGTCTTTCATATGAAGTTGGCAACTACTCACCACAAAGGAGATTTGAGGAGTCAAGGATTTGTTAGCACCACATTATTATGGTAGCTGCGCTCACATGCCTAGTCAGTTTCTTGGTGCATGTACCCTTGGCTGCAGTGCACAGAGACCTTACACCGCTGCACACAGAGGAACAAAATTAGAGGGAACATTGGTGCTAGCCGCAACTGGGTTAATCAGTCGAAGCAGGCGCCACCGGGCCAACACAGTGCAGTTCTAACCCTGACTCTGCTGATGCAGGCAGTTGTAGCTCCGATCGTGGTGGCACAGTAACCACTGCAGGTATAGCCCTGAAAGGGCTGAGGCAAGCAGTTGTAGTCCCATTCGGGCCATCACAGTAACATGACAGATGCAGTCCTTACTGAGCCAGTGCAGACAGTTGCAGCCTTGACCAGGCAGATTCAGGTATGAATGCTTGAAGCAGTTTCCACCAGGATCCAGTTTAGAGACCAGCGGGACCCTCTGCAGCACGGGTCACTCGTAACATGCTCTTAGGGAGTCAGCTTTTTCTGGATGTCCTTAAGTCCCTGGGAGACACTGGGCTTCTCCTCAGACAAGCGCCTTTCCCCTTTCAGCAGACAGGCAGGCTTCTAGGCACTCTTGTAGACCCTCATCTCCTCTAGCATAAAGTGCAGACTTCAGGTGATGTCCCCTCACCTCTGGGAGACTGGCTGTCAGGCAGACACCAGTCCTGATCACACAGCAATCCTCTGAGTTTTCTTTGGTGTACTTGCTTCCTAGGTCTTGAAGGACTAAGAACTGGAACAAAGTGGGTTGATTTGGGTCCCACATTTATACATAATTTCTAGACATGGAATGTGGCTCCACAGTCTCAAATTTCAGAACCAATTTGGGGTGGTTCTCATTTGAGTATACTTTTCAAATTGCTCTCCAGGGGCAGCTTTGTGTATGTGATGCTTCTCACAGCAGGTATCACTGGGGCAGTCTCTAGCCTGGAGAACCCACAACACAGGCATAATGAAGTGTTAGGTTGATAGAAATGGGAATAGTCCAGCCCGAAATGCCAAGTCAGGTCCTCCCTGGACTGGAACCAAGCATCCTGGGACCGGTTTCGGGGCATCACTCAGCATTCCGCATTCCATCCATCATTTGTTCCTTTTGCTTTTGTCGCCCTAAGTGGAAAGGATATGCCCAGACGTGGGTCCCGTGCTCACAGCACCACTGGATTCAAGCTAGCCTGGCTGATGAGGGGTGATGCCCCGAAACCGGTCCCAGGATGCTTGTTTCTGGTCCAGGGAGGACTTGGCTTGGCAGGTCAGGCTGGACTGTTCCCATGAGGAGCAGGGTCAAGACTGATTTGCATATGGCTGGATCCAAACTGGGGTGGCGTGGTGAGCAAAAGAATGATGGATTAAACCCAGATCTCTGTGAATGTTTGCATTGTTCAGCATTCTGTCCATCATTTGTTCCTTTTGCTTTTGTCTCCCTGAGTGGGAAGGGTATGCCCAGACGTGGTTCCTGTGCCACTGGATTCAAGCTAACCTGGTTGATAAGGGGTGATGCCCCGCAACCAGTCCCAAGATGCTTGTTTCCAGTCCAGGGAGGACCTGGCTTGGCAGTTTGGGCTGTACTGTTCCCATGAGGAGCAGGGTCAAGACTGATTTGCATATGGCTGGATCCAAACTAGGATGGCGTAGTCAGCAAAAGTGACTGGGGGTGAATGTTTGCATTGTTCACCATTCCATCCATCATTTGTTCCTTTTGCTTTTGTTTGAAGGGGCCCACAGAGAACATGCTATGCAGCAGCATGCAGACAATGAACTATGGTTCCCAGCAGGCCATTAACTCTCGTGTGCTCTGGAGAGACAGTGGCAGTCTTGGATGATCAAGTATAACTTTCCTTGTGGTTCCTGGCATCCTTTGCTAGGCAACCTTTGTATTATGTTGTTGCATACAGGACCTTGCTACATGGATCTTGGATTTCTCCTTCCAAGACCTTTGCTTCCTAATGGTTAGTACAGATGGGCACTAGGAATACAGAGAAGTACTCTGATAAGTCGTATTGTTGTGGAAAGTGAACTCTGTTCGATTTTCTTGAAATTTTATATGAACCCTTCTAAAGAGTTATCCTGTAACAGATTAGAAAGAATACTTTGGGCCATATTTATGAGGTTTTGGCACAGGGCAGCGCCGCAAGGAATCTTGCTGCGCTGTCCTGCGTCAAAACAAAAGGGCAGGAATGTGCCATATCTATGTGATACGGCGCATTCCTGTCCTTTTCCCCTGCGCCGGCGCACATTGGGCAGTCATGCGCCAACACAGGCACCCGTGCACCATGGTGCAAGGGTGCCTGCGTTGCGGCGCTGATTGATTTTGTGCAGGAAGGGATATCTTCCTGCACAAAATCAGTCAGTTCAGATGATTTCCTCTTTCTATGTGTGCTGCAGAATGCAGCACACATAGAAAAAGGAAAAAACGAGGAAATATCAAAACTTTCACCTTGTTGCGCCTCCCTAACGCCACCCCTGGGCTGGCGTTAGATTCTGAGGCAATCCCAGGTTTACAATTTCTCATAAATCTGGGAATGCTTTAGATTCCATGGGTGTTGCGTGGGAATACCCACAGAAACACCCATGGAACGCCCCTTTCAAGCAGTGTTCTGCATAAAAGGGGCACTTATTTACAAGGCCATGAAAAGCCAAGGTAAAGTGGCTTTACGTGGCCATGTAAATATGCACCGGAACATTGCACCACCGGAACATCAAAAAAGTGACGTTTCGGCAGCGCAAAAGTGCCACAAGGGGCCTCTTAGATTGGACTATATTGCACATGTATAATCTCAATGTGGTGGACAAGGTATGCGCATACCAATTGCTAAATGTGGTAAATGACAAGAAGGTAACATTGTTGATTATCATGCAGTTTTCCAGAAGTCAAGTAGAAACTAAAATTCATCTTCCATACAGTGGCAAAGCTTGAATTAGTTATCTAAGTGATAGGAAGAAGTACTGGTGTGTGTGTACATACATATATAAATATATATATATATATATATTACCCACTGGCAGTCGCCAGTAGGTAGTTAGAGTTAGGACTTGATTTTTTATTAAAAAGCTGTTTTTCAGTTGCCTACATCTTTGTCGTAGTTTGACGAATCTTCATTAATTTTTCAAAACAAATTTGACGCTCACTTCAGCTGCTGTTTTCAAAATTTCGGGGTGATCCTTCAAGCGGTGGCCGAGAAAAAGGGGGATCCCAAAACCCTTTTTCTCCATGTTAATTTCCATCGGAAACTTTAGACACGGCTACAGCCGAACTGCTGAACGGAATTACATCAAATTTGGCAGAAAATTAGCTCCTGGTCCAGAAAGCACTCTTTTTGTTAAATGGTGTAAATCTGTTCAGTAGTTTTTGAGAAATTTTAAGATTTCTCAAATATACAACTGTGGCCATGGTGGATCAGCGAACCCTCCCTATCTCGTGCCTGAGATCTGATTGGCTGCCAACACTTCAAAACAGGAAGTGTTGGCAGCCATCTTGTGACTCGGTTGAACTGAGTCACAAGAAAAAACATTTTAAAAAAAAGAAAAGAGGGCAGGGTAGAAACACCCTGAACCCCTAGGCCTCTTGGAGGGGTCCCATAGGGAGCCCCAAATGCCCCCCCCCCCCCCAAATGTTTTTAAAAAAATTTTGGCGGGACGCGTTGGATCCGCATATCTTGTCGAAACTTTTTAAAAGACAAAGCGCGGCTTTCCATGCTTCATTTAATTAGGCCCCAGGGTGGACCAGGACCTGGGGACAATTACAACTAATAATGCGGGGCCCGCGCGGGCCCCCGCAGTCCCGGGGACTGCCACCTCCAGGGGCTAATTAATGAAATTGCAGGGGGCCATGCAGCCCCCCGAAGCCCAGGGGACCGCCACCTCCCCAGGGCTAATAGATTCAAATGTGGGGGGACCACGTGTCCCCCCCCTGCTGCCCCCGGGACTGCCACCTCCCCGGGGTAAACACTTTTTTCATTTTTTGTTTTTAAAGTGGGGGAGGCCCTATGGCCTCCCTCGCAGCCCCGGGGCACAAATCAAATCACTCAGGGAGTCCGTTACGGACCCCCAGACCCCAGGAACCGCCACCTCCCCGAGGCAAATGTGATGAAAGGAGGGGATCCACGCGGCCCCTCTCCTGGAGCCCTAGAAGGCCTTGGGGACCGCCACCCCCCAGTGCCGACTCCAGCAATGTCCCGGGATGCCCACTCCCTTGACATTGCAGTTTGCTATGGTTTGGTGGGAGCACCGCTCCCACCAAGCCATAGCAAACACTGCTCCACTTTCAGCAAGCGAGAGCAGAAAATGCTGGCATGTGTCTGTTTCCCTGCCCGCTGTCAAGCGAGCAAGGAAACAGACAAATTGCTCTGAGATCCAGGGAACTGCGTGTTCAGCAGCTCCCTGGGTCTCAAAACAATACCGGCTCCTGCAGGAGGTGGGGAGCCGGCAGGGAACGCTGGGGCCTTCAGGCTCCTCCCCCGCGGTCCTCAATAAATGTAAGTGGGTGCCCTGGGTGGGACCAGGGCACCCACACTACAGGCCAGACCCCGGGGGATGGGGTCCCACTCCCTTTTTTTTTCAAAAATAAATTTTAAAAAGGGCAGGCCCCGGGGGGTGCTGAAAATGGCCCGGGAGGGGGGGCTGCTCGGCCCCCTGGCCTTTAAATTATATTTATAAAAAAGAAAAGGCCGGGCCGCGAAGGATGGGGTCCCCAGGGCCGGAATCGGCCCGGGGAGGGGCGCCACTCTGCCCCCCTCCCTATAAATTATATATGAAAAAAAGAATAGGCCAGGCCCTGGGGGATGCTGTCCCCGGGGCAGAAATCGCCCCGCGGAAGTGGGCCACGCAGCCCCCCATACCAACTGAAAAGGGTTGCAGGCGGCCGATCCAATTGTTAGTGCCAGGCCATGACACCCAGAGAAATTATTAAAGGAATGTGTCACCGCACACAGTGCCCTGAAGCTACGTCCCTGGGAGCTAGACACAGGGTGCCTTAAATTATTCTTGAGGTGCTGAATTATCATTTGTTTGGGAGCCTGTTTCAGTGGTAGCCACACAGGCAAGGGGCCTCTGGACTGTAGAAGAGGATGGGCACACAGTTCACTGCTACCCTTCAATTCCCATCAATCCTTAATGTACTTGTTAATATTCATTGCTCCACGAAGGAGCACCTATCGAGCCACCTTTGGGGAGGGCTGAGGATGCCTTCCTGATATAGTCAGGCCAGCACAGTTCATGGTTGCTCAGACACTAGAAGGCATGCGCTAAGTAGCTGATTCATCTGGCTAGACTGCTGTAAGTAAGGCTGAGTCACATCCACATGGGGGCAGCCCGAGATCTGATGTTCCCTAGGTCAATGGCTGAGCAGTCCTTTTTTCTCAGTTTAACCTTTGCATTCTGGGACACTTAGTTCATATTTTTTAATGGAATAGCCAGGACTACAGATCTAAAAATCCAAAGATATAACCCTAGAGTGGAAGAGCTACTAAGGCATTAACGAGGGAAACATGAGCTATCAGTTGTTAAGGTCACACTGTAGCAAGAACACTGTAGGAGGCTGGCTTAGTATATGGTGCACACTTATTTAAGTGAACTGGTAGCTGTGGACAGCAGCCTTCAGGCTCATCCAGAAGAAGTGTTAAGCAGCTTGTTTTACCAGATCTAATCATGTAGTGTAGGTTAAACGAAAAAGAACCACACAGTGTATATATAAAAATATGTCTATTTATTACACAATACTCAGTAACACATTGGTATTTCTCCTACCCGGATATATCAACACTAATACACAACAGTACTTCAATTGCAAATAGGTAAGTAAGCACAATACACAGTGGTCTCCAGGGGGAGACCAAACCATATACTAAAAAAAGTGAAATGCGAATTGCGACCGATGTCGGGACTTGGACCAGGAGACTCAGAAGAGCTGGGGACACAAGGAACAACCCAAGGTAAGTACCCAGGAACCCCACGGAGGCTGTGTGCAGAGTGGAAACACAGCCATGTGCTCATTAAAAGTAAATGGGAAAGTTGCAGGTGCAGTTTTGAAGAAGAAGGACCCTTCCCAGTGGACCCTGAAGTAACCCCTGTGGAAGACAAAAGGCTGGAGAGTCACCCCACCCGTGGATACCCCAGCTACCAGGATACCTACACCAGGGAAGCTGGGTGCATAGGTGCGGAGTGAAGTCAAACTGCTGTAGACCATAATAGAGGACTTCAGAAAAGATGCTGCTGGCAACGACTGTGCAAGAGTCTGGTGGAACCCAATGGTGGATTCTTGAAGTGAAGAACCTGCAAGCTGAGGGGACAGAGTCTATGCCACTCTGAGGTGACCAGGAGGCACAGAAGAGCAATGCCCACCGATGTCGGAAGATGCAGGCGTGATGGCGGTGACCTTGTTGCTTCAGCTGTCAGGACCAGGCAACGCTGAGGAAGACCAGGAGCTGTGTATGAGTTGTCCCATGTCAGAAGTCAAGAACCAGGGGGTTGGTGTCCGGCGGGAGCACCAACCCCCTGGCAGCTGCAAAAGGCGTGGAAAGCGATGAAGGAGCAACATTGGGACCAGCAAGGTCCAAGGGACTCACCACAAGCAGGAGAGTGTGAGCAGGCCCCGAGCAAGCAGGGGAGCCCACTGAAGCAAGAGAAGACCCTCGAGAGGACCCACAGGCCAAAGGCACAGTAGTCGCAAAAGGACCTCGAGCAGCTCACCAAAGATAAAGGCCCACGGTTCAGAGGATGCGGTGAGGATGCTGATCTTGGCAGGAAGAGATGCTGAAGGCTGGAGCTTCTTGTAGCCCGCAGACCTCTGGCAGAGCCAACAAGCCTTGGCATCGGCAAGCCGACGCTATGCAGAGCGACTCGATCCCAGCGGTTCCGACGAGGGATACTGGTCTCAAAATTGCAAAGAGGACAGGTCAGGGCTCGAGGGAGTTGCAGAACCACCACCTGTGTTGCTAAGTCTTTTGAAGTCCGTGGGACATCAGGAGCAGCAGACCAGTCAGCTTTGTTGCAGTGCCTGCAGATGCAGGGGAGTGGCTCCTTCACTTGAAGGGAGATTACTTCGGGTGTCCTTGATGCCCACAGGTCTGATGAAGCACAGACACAGATGACGAAGAAGACTTGCAGAACAGCGAGACCAGGAGCAGCAGGAGTCTTCCGTGATGCAGTCTCGATTCCAGGCAAATTCCAGCGAAGGCCAAGTGTCCAGACGGTCAAAGAGTGACGTGGTTTCAGGCTTGAGTTTTGTCCCATGATGAATCTGAGGACCCACCCACAGGTAAGCCCTTAATTACCCTAGGAAAGGTCGACTCAGGGGCCCTCCCAGAGGAGAGGCTGGACTGAGGGGAGGGTACTCCTGATGGAGCAAGGATTTGAGAAAATGGGGAAGGGCTAGCTAACAATAAATGCCTTAATAGAAATTAATATGTCAGTATGGTGTGATGAAAACTCCCCTACCCCCGTCCAATCATATTCCGTATTTTAGTGAAATTTGCAACTCTTGAGGGTGGGACATGTAGAAATAAAGACTATAACTAGAGTAAGTTGAGTTAAGTTAGAGATCATCATCGACGCTGAGAGAGGGACGAGTATGCTGCATCGAGAGAGAGCATCAAGATCATCATAGAGAGAGAGGGAGGCGAGAGCAGACTGGGAAGATTCAGATTCGAAACGACAGCTTGATTAGATTCGAAGATTGCGGAAGAATATCGAGGAGGGAGAGAGTGTAAGAGAGGGAATCGCCCTGGTGCGTCGGGTTTGTAGAAAAGTCTAGTAAGTATTAGCTCTGTCCTGATCCTGTCCTTTAGTCTTTGTCTCCTGATCCTAAGTCAGGGGACCTCCACCATTCCTTTGGCCAGAGGGGTGGTTTTTCTGGTCATCTCTATTAGGTAAATGTCATTTTGTCTTAAAATTTTGCACATTTCTTTGCAAAAGTACGTTAATATATGTATTTTGTCTCTACATCTATCCACTCTTATGCATTGATTTGTTGAATGAGGTTGTGTAATTGAATGTATTTGCTAAATGAATTTTCTCTCTCCATTGAAGAATGATGGAGTTTGCACTGTGAATCTGTAATGATGAGTGTTCAACTTTATGACTGAAATTTTAGATAAAGCTTATAAATCTTACTCAGAGTCTGTGGTCATTTCACTAAGAGCTGTGAATTAGTTAAGGAGTTGTTAATATCACCATCAACTAACTCAACTAATGGTCCATCGACCAGAGGAAAGAGTGTTGATTCGTGAAGATTAGTTAGGCATTGAAATGTCAATTTAACCCAATTTGTGGTTATAGGGAAATAACTAGTCAGAACTTAAGTGAATTATAAAACTTGACCTCCCAGCGGTTTGTCCAGGGAGTGTGGATGAACATTTTCAGATGAATGTATATGGGCCCATTGAAATATTCAGTTTGTGAAATATTCAACCCTGGGCCTTCCGCTGGATCAGTTTTTCTGGTAGCAGAGTTATGGTTATTATTGATTAGTTTGGTGATTATTGATTATTGATTTTAACTACATGTTTAACACTAAGAGTTAGTGTCGCGTTTTATGTTGTCTGGAAGTACAGGTACAGAGATACCTGGGAATCCTGGGAATGGAATTTAGAAGAGTGTGGTAAGGAAATCACACTGCAGAAGGTTACTCGTTTGTCGTCATAATACCTAAAAGCTACGGAGGGCTGTAGGTGTTATATTAGGGACTATATCATATAAGAGTAGAGTGTGAGTGATAGCAAAGGGTCCACCTGTGAAACTTTGGCCTTACCCAAAGGAGGAGTATCCCTAGAGGAGTAATAGGTCCTCCCCGAGCTTAAGTAAAGAGTAAACAGTGGTTTTTACTCGCAGTGTAAGGAAGTATTTTCTCTTTGAAGCAAGTGAATAAACTATCTTTGGATTAGTGTGGCAGACAGAGTAGCTCTGTTTTTACGTTGTTACTAACAGAAAAATTATAAAGAAAAATTAGAAAACACATTGTCGTATTACCTTGTGAAGGGAGGGTCAGTAGCAGGAGTCATACTGACGTCACAAAGAGCCGCGCTGGTATTGGTTGAGACAGCGGGCGCTTAACAAGTGCAGATTGTAAAGGGAGAGTCAGTAGTAGGAGTAATACTGACGTCATAAAGAGCTGCGCTGGCATTGGTCAGACAAGTGGGTGTGTTGAAAGCTCTGTTTGGCTGGTAGACAAGAGCCGCGCTGGTATTGGTTGCGGAAGAGAATACGTAGTGAGCTCCGATTGGACTGTTGGTGTGAGTCGCGCTGGTATAGGACGAGTGTTGGGAAACAGGATACGGAAGAATACGGAAGAGTCTCTAGTTTTTGCCTGCTGAAAACGATTAGTCACAAGAATCGAAAGAATGAAGCTGATTAATAAAATCAAAAATTTCTTTAAAAAGGATAAACGTGTAGTAACCAGAGAAGGAATTCTTAAGCCACACCCTAACACGCCTGCTTCCTTTATGATGTTGGAACGAGGATATCATACTTGTGTCTGGTTGGAAAATTGGGAAGAGTATACGAAAGGTGATGGTGTTCTAGCTTTTCCTGAACATGGTACGTTTAATGTAAGGATTCTTCAGAATTTGAGAAATCGGATGAATTCATTAGAACCAAGTCCTAGGTTAACGCAGTATGAAGCTTTGGAGGAATGGGAAGTTGAGGCATTTGAATGGGAGAAATACAGAGGAGGTAGAAGAATAAATAGAGGGTTTTTACCAAGATATCAGTTTGAAACTCGAGGAGGTCAGATGAAAAGATGGAGAAGAGCTGTAGTAACGGAAGGCTTGTATCCAGTGTTGATGGCTGAGGATCAAGTGGGGAGTAAGTGTAAAGAAAAAGTAAAACACATAGGTATGACAGGAACAGGATGTGATGAATCTGATGATGAGTTATTAGAAGACCTTTTAGTTTAAAGACCTCCACCTTATCAAGAAAATGCTAGAGATACAACTCCAAGTGCACCAATGATGGGAACTTCATTAGTTCCACAAGTTTTATATGATCCAACAATCACCCGAGTATTACAGGAAAAAGAAAGGAATGAGTTGAATAAGACAAAAGAAGAGATAATTCAGAAAATAAATCAGTTAGGTCTGAATGCTGAAGCCTTGACAGTACCAGTAACAATTGGTCCTGTTATTCCATTGTATGGTGATAAACGAGATACCCCGAGATTACAAACAGTGACAGTCCCACAGAATAATGCTAGGAAAGAGGCAGTAATGTTAGAAGATCAAACTAGTGAGAGTGATTCGAATATCTCGTTACTAGATCTCCCTAATCTTGAAACAGTGACTGAGACCCCGAAGAGAATTACACCAGTAAATACAAGAAGAAAAGAACCGAATGTCACTCCAGTAGCAGGGTACTCAAAAGGATTTTCACCAGAAGACCTAGAGGAGTGGGCAAAAGGATTAGATAAGAAAAAAACCCAAATATAGATGTAGGCAAGTTGAAAGTGGATTTGGACGAAATGATTATTGGTACTATAAGCTCAGACAGATTAGGTTCATATGGAGCTGAGGAATTGTTGTTCTTGTGTAAAAGTATAACATGGAGAGCAAAGAATCTTCATGAGAGGATAGTAGAAGTGGCTTTAGAATTTGGAATAGATGTAGAAAAGTCAAAAATATCACAAAAACCGTATAGGGCAGAATTTACCGAGAAGGATTTAGAAAGTTTGAATGTGTCAGGAAGGAGATTACAGATAAAAGAATTGATGTATATTTTGAAGAAATGGGGAGATGCAGACCAATGGAGAGGTAGATGGACAAGGAAAAGGAATGAGGCAGCTACAAAGGAAACATCTGCATTCCCATTAAGAGAGACAGAACAGGTTGAAAGAGTGTGTCCAATGAGAGAAGTTCCTGGTGGTGGATATGTTCATGTTCTGTGGTCTAGACAGGATATTTTGTCTTTTACGAATGATTTCCCCAGATTATGAGAGAAACCAATTGAATGGTACAAGCAGGTAGAGAGATTTGTGAAAGTTTCAAAGGTATTATTAAAGGATTTGGATGGCCTGTTTGACATAGTGGTACCAACTGATTTGTGGACAGAATGTCAAATTACTATTTATTGGCCAACTGAAGAGTATCTCAGAGACGCAAGGACAGGTGCGCCTTCAGATGAAGTGATGAAAAAGTATCAACAGGTGATTACTTTCTTGAAAGGGAAAATTCCTCCAAAAGAAACAGATTGGGTTAAAATAGATAGAACAACTCAAGAACCAAAAGAGTCAGTGCACGTGAATTACGAAAGGCTGTTGCAAGTATTTAAGCAGCATAGTGGATTTGAAAATATTGGTGACAAGGATATGGGACATTTCGTGTATAGGTTTGTGTATGGATTGAGATCAGAAATTAGTCAGATGATTCAGCAGCATATGCTTTGCTGGCAGAGCAAGCCCATTAATGATATCTTGAAGTATGCGAAGTATTGTAGTGATGATATTGATGCAAAACACAAGAAACTGAAAGAAAAGTTGATGTGGGCACAAGTGAAGCTAGCAGAACACCAAGAGGCACATTCTGGTACTCAAAATGATAATCAGTCGAGCGATCAGAATCAGAATAGTCAATGATCAAATGGAAATAAAGGAAAAGGACGAATGAGTAGAGAAGAAGCGCAAAAAGAAGTATCCTTGTCATGCGTGCGGAAAGCATGGACATTGGAAGAATGAGTGTAGAAATGTTCAACAGAGTAATGGGGTAAATCAAAATTTAAATCCACAGATGCAGAATGAGGTGGTTGTGAACCAGCAGCAACAGCAACAGGTAGTTACTCCGCAATTACAGGTGCCATAAGCCCCTATGCCCAACCATGTGAACGCTCAGGTGCAGAGATACAGTGTGAACACCGGATTTCATGGAGAGAGTGGTAAGAATTGTGAGAAGTTGGCCTGGTATATGCTGTCCACTAAATAAAGTGAGCACCTTGCACCAGTCCAAACGACCCTTATTGATGATTAGGTTAAAGACAACCTTTATAGAAAGCTATCCTAGTGGTAGCTGTGGAGAGCAGCCTTCAGGCTAAGTCTCGAAGGAATGTAAAGCAGCTTGTTTTACCAGTATATAACCTCCTGAATGACCAGATGAAAGGAGAGCCACACCAGGTGTATATAAAATATATGTATTTATTACTAAACGCTCTCTACTAACCTCTTTATGAGATTAGAGAAGAAGACACACAATATTAAATCACTAGAACGACAGTAAATAGCACAATACACTGCGGGCTCCAGAGGGAGACCGAACCATATACTAAGAAAGTGGTATAAGAACCACGACTTGACTAGACACAGTGCCTAGAGCACGTAGAATCGCTGGGTCCCCAAGGAACCACCCAAGGTAGTGACACAGGGGACCCACGGAGGACGGGTGCAGTGTGGGAACACAGACGCGAGCTCCGTACAACTCTATGGGAAAGTCACGTTTGGAATTTTAAAGATTAAGGACACTTAGGAGAGGACTTCAAGCAAACCCAGCTAAACATAGAAGGTTCTAAGGCCAGCACCCATGAGAGTACCGAGGTACCCGTGTTACCTATCCCAGAGGAGCCGGGTGCATAGGGGTCAAGTGGTGTCGGAAACCCTCGTCGTTTTCAATGGCGTGATGCGAGAAAGTACTGCTGCCGTGGAGAAGAAAAGTGTCCGTGTGATCCAAGCCTGGATCAGAGATGAGAAGAACCTGAAAGCAGAGGGGACAAAGTCTGGGTCACTTCACGTGACCAGGAGCGGAGCAATCGAATGCCCACCGATGTCGGGTGCTTCAGGTGCATAGAGGTGAAGCTTGACTCTGCAGCCACGGGGACTAGGAGATGTCGATGACAACCACAGTCCAGATCTGAGCTGTCCCACAAAGGATGTCGAGTGCTGGGGGGGTCAGTGTCCGGATTGAACACCAACAAGCCTTGGCAGATGCAACCCACACGGTCAGAGGAAAGATGCTTCTGTGAGGACCAGCAAGGTCCTGGGGACTCCCCAAGCGATGGAGAGTCAGGGCACGTCTGGAGCAACCAGGGAAGCCCACTGAAAGTTAAAGTTGCCTTCTCAGGGACCCACAGGCCAACATACCACGGATCGCAAAGGGACCTCAGGCTGAATCACCAAATACCAGCCCACGGAACACTCGTGGAGTGTAGGCCAGTAATCTTCAGTGGAATTACTGCTCGGGGTCAGGACTATAAGTAGCCCAAAGCACAGCTTCAGGGATTGCCGAAAAGCATATGCTGCTGCAAATGTACACGGTGCCCAGGGGTACGGGTTTCACGGTCCCCACGAGGGATACGGGCCTCAGAAATGCTGAGAGTGCAGATCGACCTTGGAGACCTTGGGAACCCACCTCCTGTGTTGCAGAAATCTTCGGAGTCCTTCAGGAGCTTCATAGATGCAAACTGGTCAGATGCGTTTAGGTGCCTGCTCAGCAGGGGAGTAACTCCTTTACTCCAAGGGAGATTCTTCAGTCGTCCAGCAAGGCGTAGATCGTCGAAGGTTACTTGGTTTCTGTAGCAGAGTTTAGTCCAGGTAATATCTAAAGTCCTGTAGTCAGGGGTTCCTACTTTATACCTAAGGAAGGGGTGGGACAAACTCTGGGGACCCACCTATGGGAGGGTCAGGACAGAGGGGTGGCTCCACCCATTTCCTTTGTCCAGTTTTGCACCAGAGCAGGAGCAAATGGCTCCTGCAACCGGTTTGAGCTGGACTATGCACAGGGACACCAAATGTGCCCCCAGTGCAGACATCAAAGCACTCTGAGAGTGCACCCACCCAGCCCCAATACACTAAAGCCTGTCTGGGAGGTGGTCACACCTCCCTGTGACAGGAAACCTATTGTCAAGCCTTCCCCTGCCGGAGTTTCGTCCAGCAGCAGGAGGGCAGACTCGTGTCTGTGGCTGGCAGCATCCATTTTGTGATGCCAGGGTTCTGTGAAGCTGGTACCGGGTGTACCGGTGTTGTCATATTTCTCCCTCTAAGAGGGTGGAATCATACCTCCCACACCAGTTACTGGTGTGGAGGTATGATTCCAAGGTGTTTGACACCAAACACGACATGCTTCCATGCAGCCGTTTTAAAGTTAGCATTTACCGCAAGGTTATAATGCACTTAAGTATATATGGTTGGCTGCATCACAAACAACCCCGGAGAATAGGTTCCGAAGGCTGCAGAGGGGCTCTGCTCATGCATGGGCACCCTCTCACATAAAACCCAGCACCCTGCCTTCAGGATTGATAAGGCCTGCTATAGGGGTGACTGATAGGTTTATATGTGAAGTGATTAGGATAGATATAGTGAACCTATATCTAAGTAAGGGGTGCATGCACCACCTTACACAGTCTGCAGTAGCAGACCTGTGGTGTCATTTTAAATGGTCTCTCAGGGGTGGCATAATACATGCTGCAGCCCCTGGGAGGCCTCTGGGGTACCTATGCCCTGGGTACATAGTATACCATTTACTAGGGACTTATAAGGGTACCCCATAATCCAATCTGGAGGGTACCTAAAGTACATGCAATCAATTTAGAGGAGAAAGCAGGTAGACTGGGGTCCTGAATAGCAGGATCCCAGTCAGACTAAGTCGAAAACAGTGAAACATCAGCAAAAAGTGGGGGTAACTATAAGAAGCAGATCCTACTCTCCTACAAGAATACACAAACGGTTCAACAATATTGGATGCAAAGTGGTGAGAGTGATTCGGACGGTGCCTGAGGGGGGAGGAAGAATGCGTGCTTGGCTCATCCTTGGCGGTAGATCAGTGAGGTCCATTTGTTGATGGAAAAGTGGAAGGTAATGACATCACTTTTCTAGTGGATACTGGTGCTACCCGTTCTACTGTGAGAGCAGCAGAAATTCCAAACCTACCCCTCTCTGGAGAAACTATCCAAGTTGTAGGAGTCTCAAATAAGCAAATAAAAACCCCAGTCACTAAACCAATAGAAGTGAATATTGGGAATTTCAAAGAAATGCATCGGTTTGTGGTATGTGATTCAAGTCCAGTGAATATGTTAGGGAGCGATTTGTTGTGCAAAATAAACTGTACCATCTATTGTACACCTGATGGTATTGCTTTCCAAACACCTGATGAAGATATTGCTTTCAAAATGATGCTAGCAAAACAAGGTACAGAAGTGGATGAGATGTTTTCACTTCTTACTGAAAATGGTTTACCTGATGAGCTGAAAAACACAGTGAAATCAGACGTGTGGGATTTTACAGGAAAAGAAATTGGTCTGATGGCAAATGTAGACCCAATTAAAATAATGGTGAAAGAAGGTGCAATTTATCTGAACACACCCCAATACAGAATGAGCCCTGAAGTAAAAGCCGGACTTGCTCCAGTAATTGATCAAATGATTGAACAAGGTATTTTGAAAGAGATAATGGGCAGTCCTTGTAATTCGCCAATCATGGGGCTTAAAAAACCTAGTGGCAAGTATAGAATAGTGCAAGATTTAAGGAAAATTAATAAGATAGTAGTACCCTGTTGTCCAGTAGTACCAAATGCAGCAGTGATCCTTTATCAGATACCTTGGGATGCACATTGGTACACGGTGATTGATTTGTGCCAAGCATTCTTTTCGATTCCTTTACACCAGGATAGCCAATATCTTTTTGCATTTCGGTTCGGAGACCGTGTTTTGGAATGGTGTCGGGTTCCTCAAGGGTACACAGAGAGTCCCTCAATTTTCAATCAGATCCTGAAAAAGTGTTTGGAAACATTGGTTATGCCAGGAAATTCGGTTTTGGTTCAGTACATTGATAACCTATTGGTGGCATCAAAGACACGAGAGGCTTGTGTCACTGACACAATTGCCTTACTGAACCATTTGGTAGAAGGTGGACACAAGGTGTCACCAGAAAAATTACAGTTTTCCAACAAGAGGTCCAATATTTGGGACACAAGATAGAAAAGGGAGTCAGGAAAGTGACACCAGAGAGAATGAAAGTGATTCGACAAATGAGTCTGCCTAAAACTAAGAAAGAAGTACGAATGTTTTTGGGAGTGATTGGATACAGTGGTCAGTGGATCAGTGGATTTTCATTGCTTTCAAAGCCTTTATTAAAATTGGCACGAAAGGATGTGACAGACCCGATTTAATGGGATGATGAAAGTGAGGATGCATTCATAAAACTGAGAGATTGTTTGTGTCAAGCACCAGCATTAGGAATGCCAGACTACACGAAAGAATTTGTTTTGTTCTGTTGTGAGAGAGAAGGATGTGCACTTTCAGTGTTAACCCAGAGACATGGATTGTCACGGCGTCCAGTGGCATATTTTTCTGCCACTCTGGATCCAGTAGCTGCGGCATTGCCTGGCTGCTTAAAAGCAGTAGCCGCTACCTGTGTGAGTCTGGAGCAGAGTGAATCGATTGCAATGGGACATCCCCTAAAGGTATATGTGCCACATTCAGTCGAGATCCTTTTAACAAGGACTCGTACTCAGCACTTGACCCCTAGTCAGCTGACTAAGTATGAAAGAGTGATCCTGGGTGCTGAAAATGTAAGTGTGATAAGATGCACCACAGTAAATCCAGCAACCTTGCTGCCGGATCCATACTGTGAAGAAATAAAAGAGGAGGCTGATCATGATTGTTTGGATGTGACAGAAATGTGTACAAAGCCCAGACCTGACATCTTTGATGTCCCATTGGGAGAATCAGACTATGTATTGTTTGTTGATGGGTCATGCTTGCGAAAACAAAATGGACAACTGAGTTCTGCCTATGCTGTATGTACTGTATCTGCTATTCTAGAAGCATCCTGTCTAAGAGGAGTCAATTCTGCACAAATAGCCGAATTGATAGCTTTGACAAAAGCATGCAAAATTGGGAAAAAATTGAGAGTAACCATATTCACGGATAGTCAATATGGTTTTGGGGTTGTGCATGACTTTGGCCAATTATGGATGCAAAGGGGATTTCTGACTTCTTCAGGTTCTCCTATCAGAAATAGTAAAAATGTCAAAGAACTATTGGAAGCACTACAACTGCCAAAAGAAATTGCAGTGGTCAAATGTGCCACACATAAGTCAGGAAATGACACAAGGCAACAAATATGCTGACCAAGTTGCACAATTTTGTGCTCGAAATACAATGTCTTTGAACAGAGGGTTGGAAAAAGAAGTTACCAATTGCCAACTAATGTTTTTCTCTGCTTTTGAAACATGGGATGAAGTTAGACAGTTACAGGATGAGGCAGATGCAAAAGAAAAGGAACTCTGGATCAAATCAGGCTGCACAAGAAGAGCAGATGATAAAGTATGGGTGTGTCCAGATGGTAGACCGATAATGCCAGACAGTTTACTATCACAAATGGCAAGAGTATATCATGGAGCTACACACATTGGGAGGGATGCCATGATTAGGCACTTCAGGCAGACATAGTACAATCCCAAGTTTAGGGAAATTGCAGACAGTCTCTGCCAGCGATGTTTGACATGTCAACAGCAGAACCCAGGTAGAAAAACAGTTGTCAGTTGGGGAAAAATCGGAAAGGCAGAGGGACCATTTACAAGACTGCAACTTGACTTCATAGAGCTGCCGCCGTGCAATGGTTTGAAGTACGTCCTTGTCATTGTGTGTCTGTTTTCTCGATGGGTGGAAGCTTACCCCACGATAAGGAATGACAGTCTCACAGTTGCCAAACTACTGTTGAGAGAACTCATTCCCAGATTCGGATTTCCAGTCACTTTGGAATCAGATAGAGGACCTCATTTTAACAATGAGATAATTTGATTAATTTGTACAGCTTTCAAAGTTGAGCAGAAACTACATTGTGCCTATCGACCAGAAGCCTCTGGAGTGGTTGAGCAGCTCAATGGCTCAATACAATCAGATATCAGAGAAACAGACTTTGAAGAACGCATTGATGATGAACAACCAAGTACAAGTCAAGTAGGGTGGGCACCAGTTACTGGGTCTCAAGAGGCTGCTGTAGAGGCCAAGGAAGAGCAAGAGATTGAGAGACCAGAACAAATTGAAACAGAAGATCTAGATCAAGCTCAATCAAGAGAAGAAAAAGAAAGACTGACAGGTTCAGAACAAATTCAGTCAACAGAAGAATCTACTACAGGAAATTCAGATCAAGCTCAATTAGAATTAGAAAAAGAAGGATTTAAAGATCAAGAACAAATTCAATCAAGAGAAAGATCAGAAAGTCCAGAACAAGCTCAGTTAAAAGAAAGAGAAAACAAAAGAACGTTAGAAATTGGCGAGGAAGGTGAAAAGGCAGTGCAAACAAAGAGGATCAGGAAAGGTGATCACTGGCCAAGTGGAGTAAAAGGACTGAGATATTTTTTAAGAAGAAAAACAGGGAAAGAACAAGAACAAGTAAATGAAATATCAAGTCAAACTGAGCAAGAACATCCAAGAAGAAAATCTTTACAAAAATCAAAAAGAGTGAGAGTTCCGAGCAGAAAATATAAGGCTCCTGAATGGACATATATCATCCTCGAGGACTTTGAGAATCTGGATCTGAATGAAGAACAAGAAGGTGTTGCTATTGAAGGAATTGATGAAAGCAAATTGAGACCACCTTAAAGGGAGAAGACTTTGACACAAAGGGTGGAAATTGACAAATAAAGAAAAGAAGAAAAGAAACTAAAAAGAAAAGAAAATAAAGAAAGGGGAACAAAGAAAAAAAAAAAGCTCTTGAAGTGTGGGATCACATGAAGATTTTATATTTTTAATTTTTTTTTAGAATTAATTTTAGAATTTAAAAGAAATAATTTGGATATTGATCAATTTTAGAACACTAAAAATGGCAGAAACGAAAGTGACTGAACATTCGAAATCTAGTTTAAAACGAAGATGTGTTAAATATTGTTTGTGCAGTGTTTTAATACTAATGTTAATGTGGTTGGTGCTAACTGTTGTGATACCTATTCTAATGGTAAATAGTAACAGAAATAACACTAATACAAGTGATCGAGTGAATGCAGTTACTAAAAGAACAACTACCACTAATTTAGAGCAAATGGATGAGAGCATGTATCATCATGACAGGTCAAATAGTGATTCGTCATTAAATGTATTTACTAAACTTCTTTACGAATATGTAGATACAATGGATGTGATTGATTGTTATGTTTGCATGAAATTACCTTCGTCTGTCTCGGAGGGGGTGACATATCACCATCTTCCTTTAACATATGGGGTGTCATGTAGTGTTGTGTCCAGTTTGTTCTATGTAACAGGCAAATTGCAGTATTATTATTCGAATCTGGATTTAGCATTTTCGGAAATCCCTATTCGAAGAAACCTGAACCCAGTGCTTAGTGGTAAAGATGCAGAATTCATGGGTGAGTACTTCTTAACAAGAAACCCAACAGACATAACATATGCTCATAAGAATAATCTAACATGTATTTTGCGTGATGAGGAAAAAGATTTTCTAAATTTAGTAGAGGGAAGAAGGCAGGATTTTCAAAAGAAGGCTGTTGAACAGAAGTCGCATGTACCTCCATGGGTTAATAAAGAAGGGGACTATAAGAAAGGCGAGACTTATGCTGCGATGTCCCTAGACTTGTCAAAATTGGGAAAATTCTGTCTGCATAGACTAAAAACTGACTATAACAACATTTTCATTGGTTCTAGTGAATGTGAATATACCTTCCTAATAATGGGGGATGGGGACTAAAAGGTGGAACTGATCCTGTTTTTCCAGGGATTTATTACGTGTGTGGTAAAAATGCCTATTATAGGTTGCCAACGCGATGGTATGGTAGTTGATATGTTGGAATAGTATTTCCAAAGGTATATCACATTACTAAGAACAATGAAATGGATGTAGTAAGTCAAGGACTAAAACAAACTAAAAGAACAAGCTTTTCAGAAATAGTAGGTGATATATTTGGTGCACTGATACAGACAGTTGGAGTCATACTGAATTCACATAAAATACGAAAGCTGTCAACAATAGTTGATCGTCTATCGACAGATACTGCCGGTGGATTCTTAATGATTACTACCGAAATGGTTGCAATTAGATCTATGGTTTTACAAAATCAACTTGCACTTGATATATTATTGGCAAAAGAGGGTGAAGTCTGTGGCATGTTGAAAGTCCAACATTGCTGTACTTATATCCCTGATAAAAGTAAAGGTATTGAGGGATATATTAAGAATATTACAAAGATTCATGACGATTTGACCCAACTAGAGGTTGACGGTGTCTGGGAAAGACTTAGTAAAAGTATTTCTGCTATAGGTAGTTGGTTTTCCACTTTAGGTAATAGTCTATTAGGGAAGATCCTAATACCTGTAATTTCGATAGCAATAATAGCTCTGATAATGATGATGACATATAAATGTTGCAAGAGTAAAACAAGAGAAAGAATGTTGGCAGAAATAAAGAATAAGAGAATGGGAAGAAAGAGAAAAAGGGAAGAGATTGAGTTAGAGGAAATGAAAGGAAGTTTATATGATCAAATGAAAGAATTTGACATGAAAAAGAAAACCGAAGAATTAGTAGAAAGAGAGGAAGACACTAAAATTAAATGAATGAAAGTTGGCACTTGGTAATGATGGCTATTTTATGATGGCTCAAAAATGCCATCAGAGGGGGGATTGATGGA
Source organism: Calotriton arnoldi (assembly GCA_963921515.1). NCBI lineage: Eukaryota > Metazoa > Chordata > Amphibia > Caudata > Salamandridae > Calotriton > Calotriton arnoldi. The sequence continues at coordinate 91,845 of CAWUFW010002704.1, read as the reverse complement.
GCAAGGATTCGAGAAAATGAAACTTGCTGGGAGAAATCCTCCATTAACTTTCACTAATCGTTAAAACTGTAGATGAGACGAAACTAATATACACCAGACACCGACACATGGGGAGAGAAGCTTACGCATGCTTAAACTAATGAAGAATAAAATGCAACGCGACTAAAACCCGCTTTAATTTGTGAAAACACTTTGCGCATGTGCAAATCTGAATTACGTAGAGATAACGTGACTAACTCGCTTTGAGAGGGAAAACCTCACGCATGCGCAAGAAAGACTAACACGTGGTCTTGAGGTACCGCGTGCCCGGCATCTGCTTGCTTGAATTTAAAAGAAAGCTGCTGTTGTTAATGCTTTTGCCTAAGAGAGATAATAACAACATGGGATAGAGTAGAAGTGGGTGGTGAACAGTGAGAATTATATGTCTAAGAAAATAACATCTGTTTATGATTCCTTTATTAATAGTGTGCATTCGGGCCTGCTAAAAGCTTGACAGAAAAAGAAAATGGCGATGGATGACCAAAAGTTGCGCATGCTCAGTGAGTCCATGGTGTGACCCGGTGACCGAAAGAGCTGAATGACTGCCAAGAATCAAGGACAGAAGACATGAGAAAAAGAAGACATGTATCATTCGTCTATGTAGTCTGTATTGAATAAATTATTGCAATGGCAACAATATATGCATGGGAAGAGGACAATAGTAATGAGCTAAAGGGGAAGGGCTAGCAAACAAAAAATGCCTTAATAGAAATTAATATGTTAGTATGGTGTGATGAAAACTCCCCTACCCCCGTCCAATCATATTCCGTATTTTAGTGAAATTTGCAACTCTTGAGGGTGGGACATGTAGAAATAAAGACTATAACTAGAGTAAGTTGAGTTAAGTTAGAGATCATCATCGACGCTGAGAGAGGGACGAGTATGCTGTATCGAGAGAGAGCATCAAGATCATCATAGAGAGAGAGGCGAGAGCAGACTGGGAAGATTCAGATTCAAACCGTCAGCTTGATTAGATTCGAAGATTGCGGAAGAATATCGAGGAGGGAGAGAGTGTAAGAGAGGGAATCGCCCTGGTGCGTCGTGTTTGTGGAAAAGTCTAGTAAGTATTAGCCCTGTCCTGATCCTGTCCTTTAGTCTTTGTCTCCTGATCCTAAGTCAGGGGACCTCCACCATTCCTTTGGCCAGAGGGGTGGTTTTTCCGGTCATCTCTATTAGGTAAATGTCATTTTGTCTTAAAAATTTGCATATTTCTTTGCAAAAGTACGTTAATATATGTCTTTTGTCTCTACATCTATCCACTCTTATGCATTGATTTGTTGAATGAGGTTGTGCAATTGAATGTATTTGCTAAATGAATTTTCTCTCTCCCATTGAAGAATGATGGAGTTTGCACTGTGAATCTGTAATGATGAGTGTTCAACTTTATGACTGAAATTTTAGATAAAGCTTATAAATCTTACTCAGAGTCTGTGGTCATTTCACTAAGAGCTGTGAATTAGTTAAGGAGTTGTTAATATCACCATCAACTAACTCAACTAATGGTCCATCGACCAGAGGAAAGAATGTTGATTCGTGAAGATTAGTTAGGCATTGAAATGTCAATTTAACCCGATTTGTGGTTATAGGGAAATAACTAGTCAGAACTTAAGTGAATTATAAAACTTGACCCCCCAGCGGTTTGTCCAGGGAGTGTGGATGAGCATTTTCAGATGAATGTATATGGGCCCATTGAAATATTCAGTCTGTGAAATATTCAACCCTGGGCCTTCCGCTGGATCACTCCCATGTCCTTTGTCCAGTTTCACTCCAGAGCTGGAGCCAAGGGCTCCCTGTACTGTCTCAAACCGGAGTATGCAAGGAAGACACCAAATGTGCCCTTCAAAGCACGTCTGGTGACGCTGGCAAGCGCCCCCACCCCAGCCCAAAACACTAAGTCCTGTCTGGGAGGTGGTCACACCTCCCTGTGACAGAAAACCTATTGTTCTACCATCCCCTGCTCGAGCTCAGCTCAGTAGCAGGAGGGCAAAATAGTGTCTGGGGTCATCAGCACCACTAGCGTGCTAGCATACCCTGAAAGTCTGTTACCGGGAGTACTGGGGGCTTCCCGGAGAAGCCCCCCAGTGCATGGAATCATATCTCCAACACAGGTAATGAATGGTGTTGGGGTATAATTCCAACATGTTTGATACCAAACATGTCCAGGTTTGGCACAGCCACTATATAGTTAGCCATCGCGTAATGACGGATGACCACTATATGTATCAAAATGGCTGACCACACTTACAAAGCCTGGAGAATCGATTCTGGGGTTTGTAGGGGTGTTCTGCTCATGAAGGGGCACCCACATGCTTATAACTCAGCACCCTGCCTTCAGGATTGACTGGCCTGCCTTAGGGGTGACTTATAGGTTTTAAGTGTAGTGACCTCAGATATAAGAAAACTTATTTTTTCTTATATCTGTCGTCATTGGTGCTAGCACCAGCTTACACAGGATGCAAGGACAGGCGTGTAGTCACAGTGTGAGTGGTCTTTCATGGGTGGCACAATACATGCTGCAGCCCGTGGGAGATCCCTGGTGTACCTATGCCCTGGGTACCTCAGTACCATAAACTAGGAACTTATAGGGTACACCAGTAGCCAATTGTGGAGGTACAGGAGTACTTACCATAGTCAAATTCAGGGAGGAAGCAAAGTGACTGGGGTCCTGATTAGCAGGATCCCAGTCAGACTAGTCAAGAACACACTGACTGTAATGAGCTAATGTTATTCGTGCATGTGCTTGTTCTCGTGCTTGCTCGCCCGCTCCACTGCATGCGCTTGTAATAACGTTATCCTTGGATGCGCTCCTGTTCTATTGCATGCGCTCATTGTATGCTTATGTTTCTAAACATGTATTCATTTAATATTGCATCCTCGTGCATTCTACTGTCTCATCGAAGTACGATTTGCCGGTGAACTGTCAGATCAACTCGTACTTCGATGAGGAAGGATGCACTCCAGTGGTGATCGCTCTTTAAGCTAATAAAGCTTCTTCAAAGTACTCCAGGACGTCTCTGCTTCTTTAATCGACATTTACCTCAACTTTACATCTGGCGACGAGATTTGGCAGCTTTCACCACCAATTTTGTGCTTTTTCCTCAATTACCTCATCAGTCAGCTTCGAGACTCCTTGTCTCTGGATTCTGGATTCTTAACGGCTGTTTTCTCCTCATTCTGCACCAGCCGCAACAAGCTCCGCCTGGGCCGATTACTTCTCGTTTACCCTTCCGGTCCCGGAGTTCACTCCCAAAACCTGCGAGCACCGCTTTCTGCATAATGTCATCACGGAGGTGCGGCGACCATCTTGGTTTGGGGGCTCACTACTGCTTCTTAAGCCTTTTCTACATGCGTATTACGCGTTCAACGGCTATTTTTTCACCGCACTTGCTTAAAGCGGTTATTAGGTCTCGCCCTGAGCCAGCGCTTGCGCTGGTCTGGGCGAGACATTTAGTCAGTGGGCTTTCAGAAATGCGACCACAGCTTTTTGTGTGGCATTCTGCGCGCGATTACGCGCACAGGCACAAGCGCCATCGGGCTTTCCTCTCGCGCTCCCGCGCGCGCCTCGCTCTGCCTCTCTGTCTTGCTCGTTTCTCCCCCTCCCCCACCAGAGCTGCCTCTGGCTTTCTCTGCACGCACCACTCGCGTGCTTGTTTTCTTTCACTTTCGCGGCCCCGCGGACGCGTCACTTTTGCGGCCGCGCGGCCAATGCTTGTTTTCCTTGCATCCCGTGGGTTTGTCAGTCGTGAAGCAGCAGCAGCTGTCGGGTTGTCACCGTCTTTTTCCGTCACCATTCACTGCAGTAACCCCTAGCCTGCTGTTTGTGTGCCACGCACCCCTTTCGCAGCCCCCCAGCTGCTGCTGATCTGCTCGATCCCAAAGCCCCCTCCCCCTCCACACCCAGATTTTCGGTTCTCTGTAAATTCATCCTGCTGTCGCTCTACATGTGCTGTAAACCCAGCCTTTTGCTGCCCTGCAGCCTCTGATCAGACTTTCAAGGATGCTTTTCCACTAAAAGAAACTGTCCGTGCAGGCCATTCCATTAGACGGATCTTGGCTGCTAAGCAAGGCAAGGTTTTTTAGTCCGCGCACGCATCATTGGTGCAATTTCTTCAGATTTAGTGTGTGTACTATACAAATGCCCGCCCGCTTTCCTGTTACCCTGTGGCACACCGACCAGAGGACATCTCAGCGAGGTTGTGTACTGTACATAGTTCTAGAGTTGGAGAATTAAATATTTTAAATAAGGCATACATGTTGTGCAGGTCAGGGGCGCAAGGCGCCCTCCGCTGCTCAACCCCGCCCCCACCCCCAAGTTCAGACTGGGCCTCACGCTTATGTGGGGGGAGTGGAGTGCTGACTTTCTTGCTCTGCCTTTGCTGGGTGCTAAGCTGCTGGCAGCTGCATTGAGCATGGAGGGAATTTGTCAGGACACTTAACAACGTGGCGAGGTCCGTGACATTTTTCGCCAGGCAACTGTTTTTTTTGGGGTAGCGTGCATTTAATTAGGATGGTCGCGGCTTGAATGTCTGCGTGCAGTGGCAGTGCTGATTTCAGAACCTGGACCTGTCTCGAGCTGTCTGTGTTCCACCAGAGAAATTTCCCTGAAGGAGCCGGGCAGGCCTGTGTGTCTCCTTTTCGTTCTGAGATGGATCTCGACATTCTCTGTGGATTCCTTTGAAAACAAAAGCTGAACATACATTCTCGGGTGAAGCAGATCGCTGATTAGAATGGAGCAGACAAACCCTGAACTTAAGAAGTATTGCAAAGTGATCACGAAAAGTGGCATTTTTTCTGCCGATTTGGAACGGGAGACTCTGAACCTCATGTACCACTCATATACTGATGGCTGCTATATCTTTGGAGCACATAAAGCCATACTCAAGCTCTTCAAATCGCATTCTGCATTGTTTCTGTTTTTAGAAGCGTTTGTGCATCGAGGGTGAAAACTGTGACACCCTCAGATATGAGCCAGCAACATTTACTGTATACGCGCCGCTCGTCTCACTGCGACTAAAACATGATCATTTTGGCAAAGCATGCCTCAGCATTTGGCCACGGACACAGGGGAGGGTGTGGCTTAACGGCTAGGGCGACCGACTTTGAAGCTGGGGAACCAGGTTCGATCCTGGCAGGAAACACTCAAGCATCCTGGGATTCTGGGCATATCACGTAATCTCCCCGTGCCTAAAAATGAATGCAACTTGTGCTCATGTAAAGCGCTCTTATGCCTTCAGGTCAAATTCACGCTATAAGAAACTGCAAAAAAACGGGGAAAAAACAGTTCATTTAGATATAAACATTCAAGCAAGTTCAAACTGAACCTCCTTCTTCTCTAATTTTTAAATAATGTAATAATTGACCAGGCAGCCAGCTTTGGCTTGGGGCTTGAGGCGCAGCTGTTCATTTTCCACAGATTGAGGGGATACATCTGAGGAGGGACCCTTGCTCCTACCTCCGGGCCCACTTTGGCGCTGTTCCGTAGGAGTGCATCAGTTCAAGTGGACCAGCAGCAACTTGTGTTTGCTCCAGAATCCAATTGAAGACTTTGATGATTCATATAATGTTATATTGCACCTGGAGTAAATTGCACATGGAGCCAAATGCTCATGCAAATGTCTGTAAATCAGAGACATTAAAAAAAAAATCAATACAATCCCCACAGCTCTCAGTGCCAGTGTGAAGGGAAAAGGGAAGGGAGGGCTCATCCCATTCGCCATTATTCTTCTCTACCTTCGTAATGCCTTCTCTCCTGTTTTTTCTCTCACTCTCCTCCCTTCTCTTCTTCTACCTCTTTTTCAGTCACTTCCCTTTTCTCTCACTCTCCTTCTTTCTCTTCACTCTGTTTTCCCCCTCCTACCTCCTCCTTTCCACCTGCGTTAATCTCCCTTAATCTTCCACCTTCCCTTCATTCCTTTCTTCCTCATTTCATTACTTGTCCCATTCTCTTCATTTCCCTCTTTCTCCCTCATCTGTCCTCGCCCTTTTCCCAGCTCCACAATACAAAATACCATTCCACATAATTACACTCCATAAAACACAATCCCACTCCACATAATTCCAGTACACTCAATACCACATAATTACTATCCACATAATTCCACTGCACACCATTCCACATAATTCCACTACACAAATCCACTCCACATCACACAATCCCATGCCACACAAATCCACAACTAACAATTCCAATCCAACACACATAACTCCACTATACACCATATACATACACTCCATAACACATTGATACAAGACATTGCCATTTGCAGCGCAAATAGCTCTAACTCAAGCAAATGCGAGACCTGTTGCATTTCTAATGCTTGTTTTTCTGTTACCTTCAAGCATCACCTCGTTCCAGCATACTACGCCTTCATTTCCTGCTCGTAAGGTACTGTTAATTTTATAAATAGCAGGAGACTCTGCTTTATTTTACATGGCATCCAATCAACAATTATTTCAATTGTCTCATTTTCTTCCCACTCCTGGTAAACCAAAGGAGACTTGGAAACTATGGTTTCGCTCATTTGAAAATTACCTAGTGGCAAGTGATGCAGAAGATTACCTCCTAAACGCAAATTGGCAATTCTATTTAATTATCTTGGCAGTGCTGGCCGACAAATTTTTGACAATCTTCCTGTTTCTTTACCTCCAGCTGGTGATGGGGATGGCTGGAATGTTTATTCTGATGCAGTACAAAGACTAAACAAAAAGTTCCTTGATCAGCCAAGTGTAATACTAGAAAGGTTTAATTTTGTGAAAAGAAAGCAAGAATCTGATGAGTCAGTTGAAGATTTCTTGTCAGCTTTAAGAAACTTGGCAGCTAATTGAAACTTTGGGGCCGCGTTAGACTCCCATCTCAGAGACCAGTTCGTTTATAGTTGCTATTATAAGAAAATTCAAGAGCGTATACTTAGTTGCAGGGATCCATCTTTAGCAGAAGTTATTGACATGGCGAAAGGAATTGAAAGAGCCATCATTTCCTCAAAATGTATTACTAATGATAATGTTGCCTCTGTTAATGTTATACAGCCTGATACTTCTGTTAATGCTGTTTCTCACAGGTCTAAATTCAACAAACCTTTTCAAAAGAAATCTAACTCCTTTTGTTAAAGGTGTGGCTCCAGATCTTGACTTATGTGTGATAGGGATTGCATTGGCTTTTAACTTGATCACATGTTCTCTGAGATGGGAGTCTAACGCGGCCCCAAAGGTTGCTGAAGAACTTTCTGTTGTAGAAACTTTACTCATGCGAGGTGATCTAGCTGTACCGCCAGTTTCTCTGCGTTGTAAGATTTTCCCACTAGCCCATGTGGGGCATTTATGTGTGGGTGCCACTTCTAGACGATTGTAGGAACATTTTTGGTGGTCTGGCATGGAAAAAGATGTCTCCAATTGGATAAGTTCTTGCCAAACCTGCCTTGTTTCAGACAAGCATTGGAAAACTGTAAAGACCCCTTTGCATAATGTGCCTGTTCCAAAGGAGGCCTGGTCCAAATTAGCCCTTGATTTTAGTGGACCTTTTGAAGTTTTGTCTAGTGACCAAAAGTATATTATTGTATTAATTGACTACTTCTCCAAATGGGTGGAATTTGAGTTTTGTTCCTCCCCCAGTACATAGTCTGTGATTAGATTTCTTTCAAGAGTGTTTCTTTCGGAGGGATTTCCATAAGAACTCGTCACAGACAATGGTTCTCACTTCACTTCGGTCTCGATGGATGATTTTCTTACTGCTCATGACATTAAACATCTAAGGGTGGCATTATATTCCCCATCTTCTAATGTCCTTGTGGAACGAATGAATAGATTCATCAAGGAGGGTATTCAATCCGCTTTGGCATGTAATGTGCCTGTAGATCTTTTTCTTTAAAAAAAGATTTGGTCTTACCTTACTACGCCTCACTCTTCCACAGGAATCTCTCCCTTTCGACTTCTTAGAAAGAGAGATCCCAATGGTAGCCTGTGCCCTGGCTTGGTGAAACTTTTAAGAAAGGCAGATGATTCATGCTTAGTTTGTAGGGATAAGCAAAGTATGTTAAAGAATGTTGCTGCTCAACAGAACATACAAAAACAGTTGTTTGACACAAAAAGTTGTAACATGACACATGAGTTCAAATTTAAATTTATTGTTTGATTACTAAAAACCATAACAAAATGTTAAAACCATGTAGCTCATGTGTACATATACAAAAATTGAAAAGAAAGAAAACAAGCATTGGCATAGCCAATAGGTCTCGCCTTTGGGATCTTTTGAGTGTTTTGCTAGAGCTATTGCCTTTGCCAATGTGTTAAAGGTATGTTGTAGACCAGTGTGGCTGCTTTCTAAAATGCTTGAGGCAGTACAAAAGGGTACGGTCTTTATGCACCTTTGGCAGCTTCAATTTTTGAATTTTAACAAGAATGAGCTCCTAATTCACTGGGGATTGCACTTAAGTGCAGCCGTTCTCCCAGTTAATTGGTGGGGTTTAGTGGAATTCAAACAAAGTCAGTCACTTCAGTCTTGCACATGCTTCCACTATACCTTTGTTGTAACGCTGTGAAGCTGCAGCCCTAAGCCCACCCAGGGAAGGTTGCTCGGCAGCTTCCTCATATAATGCAAATCCAGTGTTCACTCTTGAGAAATCGCTGTACTGGAAATGCTTATAAATGAGACAGATCTGTAAGCATTAGCCTGAGCCAACTCCCCCATGTGCAACAGACTGGCACAAAGTGGCACATTGGACTTGCTGTATGGGGTGAGTAAGATATGGGCTGATTTTACCAGGTGGAGTGGTATGTTGGCTGCGGAATCGATAGAATGAGCAGTCCTGTGATTACATTGAGGCGCCGCCTGGGTGACAGGACTGTGGGTTCGGTTGGTGCTGTAGTGGCCAGTGCAAATGCAGCAGGTTGAGGGCCGGATAGTAATCTTTAAAACGCCTGAGTTTGCAGAAGCTATCGTGACATGAGGACAAACAAAAAAATACATGACTGACCACTTAATCTCGTTTTCTGAATGATGAAGCATGCCACTTCGGTGGATGAGGGTCTCTGTATCCTAAATAAGGGGATGTCCCTAAACTTGAGACATTCCTACTTGTAGCCATAGAAATGATAAGTAGATCATAAACAAACATATACACAGCTATATCTCCGGAACATCATACTTGGTGTTTTATGTGTTATGACATGCTAGTGGGTATTTAGGTCTGGATTCGAGTAGTTTCCATCAGTACATGCATAATAAGTTGCCATACTGCCATTTACGTCAGAGAAACAATCGCTCCAGTGCTGGGTCTACTTACAGCTACTCACAGAGCCCAGTGCTCTTTGACATTCACAGTACCTCTAGCTACACTGATCTGAAGTCACAGATGCCAGTTTCTCTCTTATACTGCAATATACATATATAGAATTTCCAGTGCTTCAATGAGTCCATGATAAATGACTGTTACACTTCCAGAATCTGACTTATGTGTGCCCATTACTGGATGCAACACAATGTATTCAAGGTGAATAATAAAAGTAAGACGGGGGTGCTAGTGACTGGGGACATAGCCCTGGGGACATGTCTCCACCAGGTAAATAAGAAATCTATACATCCAGTTCAATACGGAGCTCCGTTTCAGAATTCCAACCACTAATGCATTCAAATTCTTTAAGTATTCAATTCAGACCTTAAAAAAAAAAAGCACAGGAATCCGATGGCAACAGCCATGGCATCTTTCAGTATGGGAAACTGCAATGGAGTGAATATACGTCGCTAAAAAGTCCACGTCTCTTAATTAAGTCTTAAAAATATTGCTGCTGTGCTGGTTAGTGGAGCCTAGTAGAACCATTATATTTATCTAGTTCTCAGACAGCCCCTCTGGCTTCCTGTGAAAAAGTAAACTTTTAAATCTTGTGTGTAATTCACAAAAGTACTGCATGATAATAGACAAGCCTTATGCACTACCCTCTTTGAATGCTGTACCCATTATGTTTGCTCAGTTTCACAATGAGTATGTTTTCAAAGACTACAAGTTGCACTTATACTGCATTCCTTAGACGTTCAAGGAGCATTATGGTGTAATTTAATTCTTTTGTCACTAGGGGGAAACCTAAATTACTTGTTCTTTCACAATTGAAGACATATCTAATTTCTCAGTGATGCCTACCCTGTAACCTACTAATATTCTCCTCTCCGGGATTCACTTGCACAGCTAGTGCAAAAGGTCCCAGTAACAGTTAAGCCCTCGACAAAAAGAAGGAAAAAATATAATCAGAGTTAAGCCCACTAAGGTAATAAGCAAAAGTTACATGAAATTGTCCAAACATCTCTGTACTGCAGTTTGACATGATTTCAGAACTCTTTCAGTTCCAAAGAAATTCAAGCTATACAAAACTCCTTAGAGGCTAGCCTCGGACCCATCCCTACCACACCAGGAACCTCTGGATCATCAATGACAACAAGTTGGACATGTGCTTCCCCACCCTCAGGAAGATCTTCAAATAGATCCCAAGCAACACCAGAAAAAATGTCACCTGTGCAGTCTGAACTACAGGAATGCCCTCTACACCAGAATCACCAAGCAACTCACCAGAAGTCTACAAACAATCCAGAACATGGTAGTCATACTTGTACTCAACCTTCCATACAAAACTTGCATCACACCACATCTCAGGAAGCTCCTTTGACTCCCAATACACAAGCATGCTCAGTTCAAACTTCTCACCCACACATTCAAAGGACTGCATAACACAGGCCTGTACTACCTGAACAATTGTTTCTTCTTCCATCAACCAGCCAGACACCTCTGCTCAGCCGAACTCCTACTTACACACATCCCACGCATACACAGAGAGTTGTAGGTCGATCCTTCTCATTGGTTTATCCTACAGCTTGAAACACCCTCCTACTACACCTTCGAGCCTCCTCCTCACTGCCAGAGTGCCACAAGAAGCAGAAAACTTTCCTCTTCAAGTAACCCCACCATATCCCCACACCCTCGAGACAAGGCCCGTACACGTGCTCAGCACCAAGATTCCCTCACTGGTAATAGCGCTTTATACAAATGCACACACCATGATATAACTGCATGCAACAGCTCCAATATTCCATCAGAGTCTAAAATCAAGTTGGTGGATTGGCTTGATAATTAGTTATCAGAACAAATAATGTCAGTAAACGATAAAGAACATCAAATATAGAGAAAGACAAACATCAGATCATGTTACGCTGTTATGATAAATGAGATGTGTAAAATGAATAAAAAACTGTGTTCTCTAAAACAAAATCCCACTATTCAGAGGGCTGAACATTTATTTTCCAGCTGCCTTTCTCTCTGAATGTTATTAAGTCATGATATGACTTTAAGACTTCCAACATGATTATATTAGCTATAGCTTCGGACTAGCTCCTCTTCCCATTACAGTAAGAATACAAAACAGTGATGGATGGAATGCTTGAATCAACACAGCCATCTGTAATCACTCGGGCTGCATCCCGATCCATCGTTATTTTTCACACTATGCCACCTCTATTTAGACCCAGCAATATGCAAATCAGTCTTGATCCTGCTCCAATAGAAAAGTCCAGCACGAACTGCCAAGCCAGGTCCTCCCCGAATCGGAACACAAGCAACCCAGGACCAGTTTCGGCCTAGTTAAGTGCTCATCAGCTGGGTAACGCTTGGTTTCAGTGACAAAGTGTGCAAGGGACCCACGTCTGGGCATACCCGTTCCACTTAGGGTGACACAATAAGTATACAAAACAGTGATGGATGGAATGCTTGAATTAATCACAGCCATAGGTAACCACTCGGGCCGCATCCCAATCCATTGTTATTTTGCACACCAGGCCACCTCAGTTTGGACCCAGCTATTTGCAGTGACACAGAATGCACCAGACCCACGTCTGATCTGCATATAGCTGGGTCCAAACTGAGGTGGCCTGGTGTGCAAAATAACAATGGACTGTGGTGCGCCCCGAACAATTACCAATGACCGAGATTGATTCAAGCATTCCATCCATCACTTTTTGAATACTTCTTCCTTAAAGCGCGCGCTTTGCATTGCGTTGCGCTCTCTGTGCTGTACTTTGTTCAGTGCTTATAAGCCGATCTTACCTTCCTGAATGAAAGCAGATTTTGCTTTAAGGAGCGGAAGCTCTTACGTAAAAAAAAAGTCAGGCTCTTGGAGAATATTTTTTTATACAGGTCCAAAATTAATAGCCGTCTCCGATCTGCTTAGAGCCAAGAAAAGCTGCCGAAAGGGCACGAACAAGCCATTGAAATAAGCCACACACAGAAGAGAGGTGGAGTCCAGTGAGAATGACTAAAGAACACAAGATGGAAATATGCGCCATTAGTTTGTCATTTACTGCATGCCTGCTGCTGTGCCTTCAAAGTATGGCGCAGACAGTCATTGCACACGGCTGCCACATAGTCTGGCACGCTTTCTCCACACCTACTGATGACCCGCAACTAGAACACTTTTAGTAAATCTATTTACGGCCAATAGATTGGGCTAAAAGTGGGGCTGGCATTCAACGTTTTCAGTGCTGCGAAAAGATGCAGACAGAGTCCAGTGTCTTAACTGTGCTATGTCAAACAAGGTATAAAATATTCTTATTTTCCAATTGAAAAAAAACAAGAGAAGATTGTGTTGGAAGCGAGGGGATGGAGGAGCGAGGGTGGTACGGGTGGGAGGTGCTGCGCAAATATCCTCAACTGGGACGAGTTTCCGTAAACAAATTCTGCCTGAAAATGCATTCACACACTTTGTAAAGACCCAGGTTCTTTTGTGCCCTAAGAGAGTTGAGAGTTTTCTCCCAATGAGCGACAGACTGCGATTGGTTATTCTTTAATGCTACATACACCACGCATATCACCTGCTTTTGGAATGGCTCCCTTTAAAAAGCCACTTACAGTACGGATACATGTTAATATATAAATAGCACTCCTAGTCTTAATAGAGCTGCGTTTTCGATAGATCACTTTTTTCGACTTATGCAGCTTCCACCGATCTCTTCACAGCTCTGTGAACCTTGGTGTCACGTGCTGTGCTCCAAAACCTGCTTTCCTGGTTGGTTTACACCCTTTAAGAAGATGATGTAGGATAACACGCACTGCAAAAATGTTGCTCCGCTCTCAATAACAGAGGCTTGACCAATGGAGGAAACAAATACAAATCCGAAACTGGAGTCACAACTGAACACATCCATTGCAAGACGAACTATCACACCGTACTCTTGGGCAGCAACTCGTTTCCTTTGCATGGATGGGCGTGCGAAAGCAGGAGGCACTGACTTCCTAGGCAGACAACTCCCTCGGCCAGATGCCACGCAGTGACGCCCTCACGCACGGCTGCAGGCCAAGGTGTCCACACCGGAGTACTACGAAGCGTTCACGCGCACACACACAAAACTGTATCCAACACACGGGAACAACCAAGGAGAAAAGCAAACACTCCAAAGGTCGAGTGTTTAAAAGGCTATTCCACATCAGCAGCGGTCATTGTTGCAGTGACGCACCGACACCGCACTCACAGAACAGAAACTCGAAATACCCTCAGCGTCAGACCTATAAACGAGCACACACACACCACCTCACCTCTAAGAAAACAAGCGCGTGCGCCTCGCACGGCAGCAGGGGGGAGGGGAGAGAGGAGGGGGCCTGCGCGATTCCCTTGCGGGAGCGAGCAGCAAGGCGCAATAATTGCTACCATATGGCGCCAGCTGCTCGCTCCCGCAAAAGAATCGCCAAACATGCACGCGTTGCCATTGAAGGCAATGGAACGCGTGCACGTTTTTGGCTGAAAAGCCGAAGCGATCCTAAATGTCTTTTTGCCTATGCAGCGCATGCGCGCTGCGTAGGCGAGACCTAAAAGGACCCAGGTTAGTGCAAAAACAGTGCAGTAATGTTGCGATAAAAATGGGTTAAAATTAAAAGTTGTCCGAATATTTGTTTGCCTATGTAGTTCAAGGTCTTTGGATAACATAACAGTCACGGGGAAGTTTTTAAGAAAGTCTAAAAAAAAGGGACAAATAAATGTGACAGTTGGTATTAAAAAGCTGAAGACAATGTTCGGGTAGGCCAAGCTGAAGGGGCAGACGGCCACTAAAAATTGTTTTTTTTATTACAAAGAGGTGGCGAGGCCAACCGGCGGAGGATTTGCTGCCTTCTCTTTCCCCAGCGGTTTAGCGGCTCTGATGACAAATTTGGTGAACCAAATGTTCAGCTTTATGTTTTCTGGGTTCATAGCCGCTATTATGGCCTGACGACATGTGCGGGCACCTAGTTTGTTCCACTCCTCTCGCAATAAAGTCCTTCTGTCGTTAAGCAGGGCTGGGCATGTGCAGGCTATGTGCTCCATGCTTTCAGAGTGGTAGCCACATTCCCTGCATTCGATATTGAGACTGAGGCGCCGCCATTGTGGCAGATGCTTTAAAAAAGGCCACTCGCCCAGCCTTAGGGCCATGAACTTAACCTTCCAAAAGAGTGAGTATGTGCTTGATAGGTAGGATGACTCGACCCCCGGTTTGTAATCGGAGACAACACCCCAGGCGTGTTTCCTTCTGGATAGTTTTGCCCTGTCGGAGTGAAAAGACCAGAGCCAGACACTTCGCTTGATTACGGTCTTCAATGCCTGTTGTGATGGGTTTGTTCCCCAATATTCTGTGACTCCGAGTAGCTGTAGGGAGTGGGCCAAGTGGTGCCGATATTTTTGGCTAGATGTGCTGGTCGATATTTCATTCCAAAGTTTGGCCTCAAGACTGCCGTCCCGGAAGTTGCGCAGTCTGTTGCAGAACTTAATAAACGCGCCTGCCTCGACGCCGTTATGATCTAGCAGGCCAAGTTCTAATCTGACTTGTGCTGGGGATGAAGACCTCGGCAGGTGCCATGCTCGTTTAAAGATTCTGGTGGTTGATTTGTTTAATAGGATGTTTGTTGTGCCCATCATAATCTCGTGTCCGTACGATAAAGAGTTGGTGATCTTGGCCTTCATCACCTTGAGCAGTGGAGTTAGACTTGGCCCTAGTAGATGTTTTGAGAGTTTTGCCGACGCGACTGTTAGAAATGGGGGTCTCTAGTTGGCAATGGCTGGCCACTGTCCAAGTAGGGACCCTTCTTCCTAAGTCAGAGTGAGAGGGCTACCCTCTTTAATACCCCTGCTCAACCCTGTGGTAACGTAGCACGAGCAGGTAGGCTTATCTCAGAGGCAGGGTGTGAAGCATTTATGACCATACACAGTAACACAGTGAGGAACACTACAGAGGGACACCACACAAGTAGTTATAAAAATAAGTATCTTTATATAAAGGCAGATTTATCACAAGACCAATAACTGTAAAAGCCACAATACTGTCAAAAATAGGATAGCTGTTGAAGGGCTGTCAAAGATAGTTCAAAGGTTGCAAGAATAAGGTTCAAATTCAAAGCAGTGGTCTCTGCGACCCTTTCTCTCACAAAGTACCTGGGTTTAGTAGCAAAACCAACAAAATGTCGCAAAGAAGTCGTAGCGATGATTCTCGGCACGCGAGGCCGGCGATGCGTTGAAATCCTTGCCGCAAGGGAGGATGATGCGCCGATCTGCGTGATGCGTGCGGAGACACTGCGACCAACTTCTGCACGCTAGGCCGCCGATGCGATGACTTTCTTGCCGCGAGGAGAAGTCGATGCGACGATCCTGTTGCGCTGTGCGATTGTGTTGCGATGCGAAGAGATGAGCGCTCCGCGAGGAAGCGACGAAATCCGGTGCGATGCGATGAAAATGGGCGGACGCACGGCGTCCGCAAGCGATGTCTTGAAGCGATGATTTCTTTAGGGGTTGCGAGCGCTCGCGACAGCAGCGCGATGATTTTTCCAGCGCGTCTCAGCTGCAGCGGCTCGCAAAGGGGCGTTAGCGATGGTTTCGGGTTGCGAGCACCCAGCGGCAGCAGCGCGATGATTTTTCCAGCGCTCTCGGCTGCAGCGGCTCGCAAACGTGCGTTAGCGACGATTTCCAGCACTCTTTTCTCTGAAGCAAAACTAGAGGCCCTGGAACTCACAGGAGCCTCATCAGCAGATAGCAATCCTCGCAGGGAGGAAGCAGGAGGTTGGTGGTGGAGTCAGATGTGCCTGAGACTCCAGCAGGAGGCTAGCTCTTTTCCTAGCCCTTGGGTAATTGCTGTAACAAAAATAAAAGTTCTCTCAAAAGTTCCTTTTCCTCTTCTTCAAGGTCCAGTGGTCACTGCTGCAGGCCAGTGCAAGAAACAACACACAAGCACAAGGACAGTCACTTCCTGCAGATTCCTCCAGTGGCACGGACAGAGTTTCCTCTCCAGATCCAAAAGCAATACAAAAATAGGGGTTTGAGCACAGATATTTATACCCCAAAAGCCTTTGATCCTTGAAGCTACCAGTCCCTGAACCTAGCCAGAACCAGTTCTGCTCAGGCCTGGAGCACTTTGTTTACCAGGCTGCATCCTTCCTTTCAGAAAGAGGGGTCTGCTAGCAGACACACAGTGGGAGGTGGAGCCAGCATTCACCTTGCCAGGCACAGCCCTATTCAGATCAAAGAGCCACCCTTCCCCACACTCTAAATGCAGATCTCTCTATTCCACCAAGGTCTGACTCAGCCTGTCCTGCCCCTCTAAAACCAGACAGCCAATACACATAACGGCAGAGCACACTGGAAGGCTTAGGCAAGAAAATACCTACTTTCTAAAAGTGGTATTTTCAAACACAGAATATAAAAATAAACTTCACTAAAAGGTGTATTTTAATATTCTGAGCTCAGGCATACTAAATTCGTTTTTCTACCATGTCCCTGGGGTCAGTTAGGACTATAGCTTGTAATAGTCAAACTGCCCATTCTAGCCTATGAGGAACAGGTAGCCTTACAGTAGTGAAAACGAAATGGTGCATAATTCACTACCAGGACATGCTACACACACCCAGGCATGTCCTACCTTACACATACAATGCACCCTACCCGAGGGGCGACTTACAGGATGCCAAGGGAAGGTTCAGGGGCTGGGAAGTGGTTGCACTTCACAGCCAAGATGGCAGTTCTGGACTGCACACAGACACTGCAGTGGCAGGTCTGAGACACACTTTACAAGCTGCTTCTGTGGGTGGCACACATCAGTGCTGCAGGCCCACCAGCAGCATTTGGTTTACCAGCCCTGGGCACACATAGGCCACACTACTAGGGACTAACAGGTAAACCAAATAAGCCAATCAGGGATATACCAATTCACATAGACATATTTACAAGGGAGAGCATATGCACTTTAGCACTGAACAGCAGTGGTAAAGTGCCCAGAGTCATAAAACCAACAGAAACAGGTCAGCAAAAATACAGGAGGCAGGCAAAAGTTTAGGGGTGACCCTGCAAAAGGGCCATTTCCAACACAACCCCTTCCAGCCAAAACGCAGGGTAGACCAATCACTACTTTGATGGGCTTCCCTGCTTCGGGCGATAGAACACGGAACTGGCCCGCAACTGCAGGGGCATATGCCAGCTCTACTCCAATCTGAACCCTGGTGGATCCCTCTGTCCACACTACCAGGGCCCACTAAGATAACCAATGGGGAACTCTGCCCCTCACCTGTGGACACCCCCTGTGCAGCACCTAACCTTAACTGGCCCCCAGGTGTGTCCCAACAGATAAACAATAAGCCACAGTAGCCACTGACAGTAGTCAGGTATGAGACACAGGCCTTATACCTCTCAGGGCTCACTAAGACAACCAATGGGGAACTCTTCCCCTTACCTGTGGACACCACCTGTGCAGCATCTAACCTTAACTGGCCCCCAGGTGTGTCCCAACAGATAAACAACAAGCTCCCAGTAATCACTGACAGTAGTCAGTGATGAAATCCAAGCCCTATACCTCTCAGGGCTCTCAAACTTTTGTGGCATCAGAGAGTGCTGGGCAGTAACCCCAGGTGTCTGGCACCTTTTGTCCACTCTTCCTCCTGTCAGGTCAGGCAACGCGTCCTGACACTGACCCACCAGCCCTGGGCCTGTACCCAACGGCGGGGCCAGCGACTGGGTGGGCTCCCCACACCCGGTCCTTCTCTTTGGGGCTCGGTACCCTCCCACTTGGAGCGGTACCCCCTCCAGAATTGTCAGGGCACCTGAGGCAGGTGTCCTGCATAATCCGCCCACCAGTTCAGGGGTTCTATCCTGCAACTGGTATCCCAGCATAGGGTCTGTACCCTTAGACTGGGCGGAGGTCAGGGGTGAGGCTGCCCTCTCCCCGCCCCTTTACTGGGGCCCGGCACCCTCCCACCTGGAGAGGTGCCTCCATAACACAAACCGGGAGGGGCACTGTTAGCAGTTGCCCCTTCCTCCAGATCAGGGGGACACCCTGAACCTGGCCCCCCAACCTAGGGTCTGTACCCTTAGGCTGAGCCTGTGCCTGGCAACCCAGGACTTCTGGGGAGTACACCAATTCCCCCAAGGAAAGCACACTCCTCTAGAGTTGTGCGACAGTCTGCCTGGCACACCAGGACTTCCTGGGGAGCACACAGGCCCCCCTCAAGGAAAACACACCACTCCACCAGTTCAGGGCTTGGACCCTGCAACTGATCTACCAACCTGAAAAAACCTTAGGTTGCACCGGGGTCAGAGGCGAGGACTCCCTCCCTCTGCACCCCCTTCCAGCATACTGCACCCTCCCACCGGGAGTGGTGCTCTTAGAAAAAAATGGCCGGGACACTGCTTACAGTTGTCCCTCCCTCCAGGTCAGACAACACCTGGACCTGACTTACCAGCCCAGGGACCAACCCCTGTGGTTGAACAACTGCCTGGCCAACCAGGGCTTCCTGAGGGTGACACATACCTAGCGTGTCGTGTGACAGTCTGCCTGGCGCAGAGCTCACAACCTCCTGTCCCTCTGACAGTGCGTGAAGATGCCCCAGGACAGAAGTGGCGTCACCATGGCCAATCCTATGAGGCTCAGCCCTTCTGGCTGGCCCCTGACCCACTGGTTCTTCCACTGGGGACTCTTCCCCCCTCACCCCTCACTCTGGCCTTCTGCACCCTCCCAACTGGAGCGGTACTGCCAGACACTAGAACTGCTGGAGGTCTGATTACAGGCACTCCCAGCTCACCTAACACGGGGGGACCCCCACAATGGACGGTCCATCCGGACAGACTAGGCTCCCTACCTGGTGTTCCCTCATGGAACCATCCAGTCCAGGAGACTGAGTTTGGGGCACTTCGGGACCTATCCCAGTCTCACTCCCGCTCCCACGAGACAGGATGTGAGGCCCTACAACCTCCTCACAACAAGGGGACCCAGCTGTAACACTCCTAACCTTTCCCACCACTCTGGGTTGGAAGACATCTGAACCACTCCTCTGAGGGTCATTCCCCAATACCTCTACAGAGCCTCTGGTACTCACCCAGAGGTCTGCCTCCTGCGCAAGTTCCCTAGGATCAGAGAACTCGCACTCTAACACATGTTGGTTTAGCTCTGGAAAATAGGAACTCATAATATGCTCTCCCACAATTGGATTACACAGTTCCACGCAGGTGCTAACCTTTACCTCACAATCCAGTGTCTCACATACGTACCCCACACCACTCTCTTGAAATGGGCGAGACATTAACTGACTGTCTCTATCACTCAACCCACACTCTTCTGGGCGGTCCTCACACTCATACACCAGGACTTCAACCACGGGGGAACCCCTCTCCCTGCACCTCTCATCCAGAGTCGGTAGAGTCTCCCTCCTTTCACTAGGACTATGGGCCCCTGCGCTAGTTCCCCAATCCACCTCAGGGACACTGCATATTAATGGAGCTACCTCATGTCCTTGAATCCCTGGTGTAGATCAACCCCTCCTTCAAGTCAGGTGCTACATCTCTGGGTGGGTGTACTACACTGTCATCACTATATACCTCAATTTTGCTGCCACCACTGGACCCCACCCTCTCTGGGGAATCCAGACAATTAAAACTGCGCTCCAGGGGTAACCTACCCTCTTGAGCTAACTTCTCCTTTTCTGCTATCTGCGCTAGGTGCGCCTCCAGCTGGGCAATCTCTATT
The DNA here is from genome assembly GCA_963921515.1 of Calotriton arnoldi. Taxonomy (NCBI): domain Eukaryota; kingdom Metazoa; phylum Chordata; class Amphibia; order Caudata; family Salamandridae; genus Calotriton; species Calotriton arnoldi. Next base: position 71,807 of record CAWUFW010002704.1, on the reverse strand, counting down.
TGGAGCCTCTCCAATTCCAGCTGGTACTCCCTCTCCTCTGTCTGCCCAACTCCTCTGGGGACCATGAAGGGGATTGGGTGCTACCCTGTGCACTAGATCCAGCAAGGGACTCCCTACCTATGGGACCTTCCCGCCTGTCCACCAACTCCTCTGGGGACCCTGAGGGGAATCTGGCACTACCATAGACACTAGACTCATCAAGGAACTCCCCACCTATGAGATATTCCATAACACTTTCTTCCTCCTCTTCAGACTCTCTAGAGCCACCCTCAGACCAACTACCCTCTTGGTAGGTGTACTGGGACTCCAAGAATCTCCATCTGTCTTGTTGCCAAAGTCTCAGGGATGTCTGCAGGGATAGCTGAGTCTCCTTCCTACTCACTGCTAAGCCCTTCTCCTCACAGAACCCCTTAGCTCCTCTAGACTGTAGGTTAACAGATCATCCATATAAAAGGTAGGTCTCATTTCAGCAAGACCCATTGTAGCAATATCTGGCAATATCAATAATAAAACAAATAGGTTTGCCCGTTGTAACAATCACGGGCAATATCAATAACAGATAGAAAAAAACTTCTCAAGAAAATGTATGCGGGTAAAAAATCACCGGCAATATCAATCACAATATAGGATCCAACAATTCTCAAAAATGTATGCGGGTACTATCACCGGCAATATCAATAAAACATTGGCTTGCCCATTGTAACAATCACGGGCAATATCAATAAAAGATAGAAGAAAACTTCTCAAGAAAATGTATGCGGGTAAAAATCACCGGCAATATCAATCACAATATAGGATCCAACAATTCTCAAAAATGTATGCGGGTACTATCACCGGCAATATCAATAAAACATAGGCTTGCCCATTGTAACAATCACGGGCAATATCAATAAAAGATAGAAGAAAACTTCTCAAAAATGTAAGCGGGTGAAAAATCACCGGCAATATCAATCACAATATAGGATCCTAAAACTCTCAGAAATGTGCGTGGGTGAAAAATCACCAGCAATATCAATCACAATAGGGGATCAAAACTTTCAATAAATGGGCGCGGGTGAAGAACCACCGGCAATATCAATCACAATATAGGATCCCAAAAACTCTCAGAAAATGTGCGCGGGTGAAAAATCACCGGCAATATCAATCACAATATAGGAGCAAAAAAATTCTCAAAAAATGTATGCGGTACGTTATGGTCTGCACTCACTAGTAGTGTACACTATAATTACTGTATGCGATCATAAATGCAAGTCCAGATCCTCACCGCTGACCACCAATGTTAGAAATGGGGGTCTCTAGTTGGCAATGGCTGGCCACTGTCCAAGTAGGGACCCTTCTTCCTAAGTCAGAGTGAGAGGGCTACCTCTTTAATACCCCTGCTCAACCCTGTGGTAACGTAGCACGAGCAGGTAGGCTTATCTCAGAGGCAGGGTGTGAAGCATTTATGACCATACACAGTAACACAGTGAGGAACACTACAGAGGGACACCACACAAGTAGTTATAAAAAATAAGTATCTTTATATAAAGGCAGATTTATCACAAGACCAATAACTGTAAAAGCCACAATACTGTCAAAAATAGGATAGCTGTTGAAGGGCTGTCAAAGATAGTTCAAAGGTTGCAAGAATAAGGTTCAAATTCAAAGCAGTGGTCTCTGTGACCCTTTCTCTCACAAAGTACCTGGGTTTAGTAGCAAAACCAACAAAATGTCGCAAAGAAGTGGTAGCGATGATTCTCGGCACGCGAGGCCGGCGATGCGTTGAAATCCTTGCCGCAAGGGAGGATGATGCGCCGATCTGCGTGATGCGTGCGGAGACACTGCGACCAACTTCTGCACGCTAGGCCGCCGATGCGATGACTTTCTTGCCGCGAGGGAGAAGTCGATGCGACGATCCTGTTGCGCTGTGCGATTGTGTTGCGATGCGAAGAGATGACGCTCCGCGAGGAAGCGACGAAATCCGGTGCGATGCGATGAAAATGGCGGACGCACGGCGCCCGCAAGCGATGTCTTGAAGCGATGATTTCTTTAGGGGTTGCGAGCGCTCGGCGACAGCAGCGCGATGATTTTTCCAGCGCGTCTCAGCTGCAGCGGCTCGCAAAGGGGCGTTAGCGATGGTTTCGGGTTGCGAGCACCCAGCGGCAGCAGCGCGATGATTTTTCCAGCGCTCTCTGCTGCAGCGGCTCGCAAACGTGCGTTAGCGACGATTTCCAGCACTCTTTTCTCTGAAGCAAAACTAGAGGCCCTGGAACTCACAGGAGCCTCATCAGCAGATAGCAATCCTCGCAGGGAGGAAGCAGGAGGTTGGTGGTGGAGTCAGATGTGCCTGAGACTCCAGCAGGAGGCTAGCTCTTTTCCTAGCCCTTGGGTAATTGCTGTAACAAAAATAAAAGTTCTCTCAAAAGTTCCTTTTCCTCTTCTTCAAGGTCCAGTGGTCACTGCTGCAGGCCAGTGCAAGAAACAACACACAAGCACAAGGACAGTCACTTCCTGCAGATTCCTCCAGTGGCACGGACAGAGTTTCCTCTCCAGATCCAAAAGCAATACAAAAATAGGGGGTTTGAGCACAGATATTTATACCCCAAAAGCCTTTGATCCTTGAAGCTACCAGTCCCTGAACCTAGCCAGAACCAGTTCTGCTCAGGCCTGGAGCACTTTGTTTACCAGGCTGCATCCTTCCTTTCAGAAAGAGGGGTCTGCTAGCAGACACACAGTGGGAGGTGGAGCCAGCATTCACCTTGCCAGGCACAGCCCTATTCAGATCAAAGAGCCACCCTTCCCCACACTCTAAATGCAGATCTCTCTATTCCACCAAGGTCTGACTCAGCCTGTCCTGCCCCTCTAAAACCAGACAGCCAATACACATAACGGCAGAGCACACTGGAAGGCTTAGGCAAGAAAATACCTACTTTCTTAAAGTGGTATTTTCAAACACAGAATATAAAAATAAACTTCACTAAAAGGTGTATTTTAATATTCTGAGCTCAGGCATACTAAATTCGTTTTTCTACCATGTCCCTGGGGTCAGTTAGGACTATAGCATGTAATAGTCAAACTGCCCATTCTAGCCTATGAGGAACAGGTAGCCTTACAGTAGTGAAAAACGAAATGGTGCATAATTCACTACCAGGACATGCTACACACACCCAGGCATGTCCTACCTTACACATACAATGCACCCTACCCGAGGGGCGACTTACAGGATGCCAAGGGAAGGTTCAGGGGCTGGGAAGTGGTTGCACTTCACAGCCAAGATGGCAGTTCTGGACTGCACACAGACACTGCAGTGGCAGGTCTGAGACACACTTTACAAGCTGCTTCTGTGGGTGGCACACATCAGTGCTGCAGGCCCACCAGCAGCATTTGGTTTACCAGCCCTGGGCACACATAGGCCACACTACTAGGGACTAACAGGTAAACCAAATAAGCCAATCAGGGATATACCAATTCACATAGACATATTTACAAGGGGAGAGCATATGCACTTTAGCACTGAACAGCAGTGGTAAAGTGCCCAGAGTCATAAAACCAACAGAAACAGGTCAGCAAAAATACAGGAGGCAGGCAAAAAGTTTAGGGGTGACCCTGCAAAAAGGGCCATTTCCAACAGCGACCTCAAGCGACAGTGCTTTAGCCTTGACGGCATCTTTTTGTTTAGTGAAGGAACCTCTGGAGTCAAGGAAGATTCCCAAGTATTTATAGTGTGGCACTGTGTTGATGCTTTTATTGTTGAAAAACCACCTACTTTTCCGCTGCTTCTGTTTGCTGAAATGAATTATTTTTGTTTTTGACAGATTCAGTTCGAGAGCATTGTCAAGTGTGTAGGGAAGGAGTTCGTCGAGTAGCCTCTGCGAGCCTACCTTTGTGTGGCTCAGTAACACAAGGTCGTCAGCGTATAACAGGTTGCTGATGCGAGTTCCGTCCAGTTGATGCGGGTGTGAGTTAACCTTATCAAGTGTGGAGGATAGGTCCGAGATGAACAGGTTAAAAAGAAGGGGCGCCAACACGCAGCCTTGTTTAACACCGCTTCCTGTTTGGATCTTTTTTGAGACATGGGACCCGTCTCCCAACTTTATTCTTATCCAGGTTCGTGTGTGAAGTTGTATTATGGCTTGTAAGAGGGCAGGGGTATACCCCAGCGCTCTAATTTTTGCCATAGGCGGCCACGTGGCACCCGGTCAAAAGCCGCCTTGAAGTCAACGAAGCAGCAATATAGTTGGATACGACGAACGTCTGCCTTCTCCATCAAAACAGTTAATGTCAGTAGGTTGCTGGTTGTGCCTGAATTAGCTACGAAACCGGTCTGATTAAAGGGGATGCGCTGTGTTGATTCAGCCCAGGTTGACAGTTCTTCCAGTAGAATGCTGGCATAGTATTTGGATTCGATATCAAGAAGGGCAATCATTCTGTAATTTTTCGGGTCATTTCTTTTACCCCTCTTGTAGATGGGATGGATGATTGCGCCTTTCCAGGAGTTAGGGATGTGGTTGTTGAGCCTGCAATGTAAAAACAGGGGTGCAAGGAGACCTGACCACAACGTTTCATCTGACTTGAACAAGCCCTGAGGTAGTCCATTGGGGCCAGGGGCTCCGTCTGACCTGCCTTTCCTAATTATCCAGGCGATGGTGTTTCTTAAAACTCCTGGTGTTGTCAGCGTCTCTGGAGTTGAATCATTTCGTGGCTCCTTTCTCTCAATTATTATTGCATCCGGGGCGCCTTTGACTGTGGTAGTGGACCCGGTGTTGCCTGTGCAGCGGCCTTCAGTGAGTGGTGGCCAAGATTTGAATGTCGAATGGGGGCTGGGGTGCTCTGTCCTGCATGAATGTTCACTGAAGTGGTTGAATAGAAACTCGGTCCAGTCTTCAGTTCTTATGTTTGCACTGCTGTGTCCTCTGCCTCCTAATGGGCCTCTATTCATGAGGGACCAGAATAACTTTGTGTTGGACTTTTTGCTGGCGTAGACTAACTTCACCCAGAACTGGTCTGACACTGATTGTTTGTCTCTGTGCACGGATGCCTTGAAAGCTTTTTGAGCTTGCTGAAAGAGGTTAAATAGAATTGCGTTTCCCGGGCTTTTTCTGGCCCGGCGTAGGGCTGAGTTTCTTTGAGATTTTAACATTTTTGTTGCAGGTGAATTACGAAGTTGTGGTGTGTCTTGCCAAGAGTAAGATTTGGATGGAAATTCGTTTAATAAACTGGTCACAAGCGCTTCCCAGCTGTCGATGATAGGCGCGTCTTTTTCACATTGTAAACGTAAAAAAGCACCGCATTTCCCTGTGACAGTGGGGACAGCGCTGGACGTCCATTTCATTCGCCTTAGGTTCTCCGAATGACTGTCTGATATCGTGTGAGCGAGTGCCTGGTGGTGAGGCATGTTGAGAGATAATGTTATTATTTGGGGTCGATGGTCACTCTCCCCCTGAGCTGCAATGTAACGGTGCTCGATTAAAGTGAGCATTTCACTGTTTCCTAATGTAAAGTCCAGAAATGAATGGGTTCGGCCGTTGGTTCTTGTCCAGGCCGGGGGGGTATCTGTGGATGAGCGACCGTTTATTACTATATAACCTATTCTACTGAATTGGAGGACTGCGTATTCACCCAGTTTAGACGGTCTGAGTCCTGATGGTAATGTTTGTGTGGCGAGATGTGGGGGGACCGCTGGGAGGATGATCCCTAGGTCCTCAAACTGGTTGTGGAAGAGGTTGGTATTAAAATCTCCAGAGATTAAACAAGGTGTACTGCCATATATGCTCAAGATGTTGCATAATATTTCGGTCAGGCAGTCCAGTTTGGATTTTTTCTCACTGGTGCAAGGAGAAATGTAGAAGTTTAGCAGTAGTAGCTTGCTCTCTGATGTGAAATTTTCGACCACAATGCCAGCTACCCAGTCAACTTCAAATTTTAGCTGTTTGATGCGAGCAGACATTCTAGTTGATGCATAAATTGAACTTGCTTTGCCTTATGGCTGGCGATGTGAATTCCAGGTACCCTTCGATTGGGTTGCTGGTTGCTAGTCAGGTTTCCTGGAGAAGAATAATGTTGTGTTTTTTTAAGAATCCAAGTGTGTCTGGAGATTGCAATTTCGACAAAAGACCGTTGATATTCCAGGAGCAAATTACTAAACCATGTTCCAAGTTATTTCAATTGATCCTACTTTTGGATAGGGCTGCTGGCAGCCATGACCAGTCTGCACTTCTGGTGGCTTGCTGTACTTCACTGCACTGGTCATTGCCGACTGGAGAGTGGCTTCTGGCTGACTTTAAAATGGAAAAGGGGGTGGGGCTTATACTTGAAGCTGGGGCCTGGCTGGGTATGAGTATTGAGGGGTATCGGGGAACTCGGGGTGTTGCTATGATTATTCCACAGTTTTTTAATTGGTCGGCTTTAGATTGAACCAGTTCCCTTGTGGCTTTGGATGCTAATGTGATTAGGGTTGATTCTCCCGTTTGGGGGCCGTTGCTGGGTTTAAATTCGATGGCGAGTATGTCTTTTGATTCCAGCTTAATCAGGTCCGGGTTCGATTTAAAAAGCCGGATTATGTTCCCGCGATTTAATATATCGTGCGGGCCTTGAGAGACGTACTCTGGTGTTAGCAGTAATTTGGTCTCATTGGTATCTGTGGCTGGGTTGTGGGTTTCAGCAGGTGAGAACTTAATTGGCTTAAGCTTTACTTCCGATGTTCGTTGAGGGATTGATATACTGTACAAGAGGGAGGCTTGCTCGCTGACTTGGTTGGTTGATACTGAGGTAAAAACTGTTTTGGGCATACACGCAAAAGGAAGTTGGCTGGATGGAGTTGCCGAATACTGATGGTCCAGTCCTTTGCTGGGGATAGCTGCGCGATGTAACCCTGGACTGTTGATCGTCAATTGAGGTGGGGAAAAGGGTTCAGTGGTTGGTGAACGCTTTTGTGGGGGCGTGGTTGTTGCTGACATGTTGACAATTATTAGCTCTTTGTTGGTTTGTAATTGCCTGTTTTCAGTGTTTCCAATTTTATCCTGAGATATAAGATGTGGGGAATGCCTTGAAGCTTGAGGTGACTCCGTTTTTGTTGAACGTTTTACTTTTAAGGGTCCTTTTGGGACGTTGGGGACTGGGCTGCTTGCAACTGGTTGGTGGGGACGGTGAGCACTGTGCTCGAAGCCTGTGCTCTCGCTGGCTTATTGTTTGTAAAATAGTTGCAAATTGTTTTTTTGGGCTCTTCTGTGAGCCCATAACGGGATTTCCGAAGTCTTTTTTTTCCCCGTTTTGATAGTTGGTGGGCGGTTTGCTGGGGTGATTTGGCGTTGGTAATTATGTCGGTGGATGCATTGGAGACTGCTGTTGCTTTGATTGATGGTAAAAAAACGGTTGATAATTTATCGGTCGTGTGCTCAGGTTCCGGATGTTCACCCTGTGCAGGAGCCGGTGGCGTGGAGTCGGGGAGCCTGGACGCTGGAATCCTCTGAATTTCTGTTAGTACTGATGATAGGAATTGGGGCAGTGAGGATAGAGAGTCAATGATGGGAGAGCAGCAACATACTGATTGAACTAGTTGCACTTGAGAATGAGCTTTTATTATCAGTGAATTGAGCGCCTCCAATTTTTGATCGATTCCAACGGTGTACACAGCAAGAGTGTTTAATAGATCCACCTGTTGATCCATTTTGTCTGAGTGGTAGTTCAATGCTGACACTGTGGATTGAAGGGTTTGGAGGAGTTGAGACCAGAGCTCGTTTAGGTCGGAAGATGAAGGGCTGACGGTCGACCTGTTGGATTATTTGGTAAAAAAGGATAAGTCGAACTGGGTGTTGGGCATGGTGTTATGGCCCCGGCCTATATTGATCTTTTGTTGACAACTGTTGGCAGTTGATGATGAAAGGGTTGGAGATGACGTTGTGGGGTTGCTTAGATGTTCGTTTGCCTGGGTTGCAACTTGCGGGGTGAGAACCTTAATAGTTGCTATTGAATGGGCCTTGAGGGCTTGGGACTTGTTTGCTAAGGGAGAAAACTGGCTGGGAATCCAAACAGAGTGATGGTTTGGCGAGGTCATCTTGCATCCAGTGAAGGGTGAAGGGGAAACAGAAGCCAATACGTGAGAGTTGTCATCTTGTGAGTCAAAGGGGGACTGGTCGAAAGCCTGGATGAGAACCCGAGTTGATGGGGGTGCCTCGGAAGCTTCTTTTGTTTGGCCATCGGCACTTGTTGATAGGCCTGGGAGTGATAAACTGAGGCCTTTCTCGCCGGCATACACGTGGATCATGGGCTGGACCAGTTTTTGGTGCGAGGCTGGGGCTAGGGCTGGGTGTGAGGCAGTTGGAGCGGGAGTCAAGAGTATGTCAAGTGAGCTTGATCTGGACTTCAAAGCAGATTCGGAACTTCTGAAATAGTCCCTCAAAGAAATTTTTTTCGATGAGGAAACTGCGATAGCTGAAGGTCTCAATTGCGTGTCTTTTCAGTTTTGGTTTTCCTTGACCACACCGACTCCACCAGCTCCGCTTGTTATTTGTTGGACGAGGGGGGGCTGAACTTGAGGTGAAGACTGATAAGGTTGTAACTCGAGTGCTGTATCCGGGACAATACCCGGTTGTAACTGTAGGTTCGACGATTTTGCCAGGTTTACAAGTGGGGATTGGTCCGCTGCTGCATCGTCAGAAACCCTCTTCTTGATGCCTTTTTTTGAAGGATTGGGTGGGGCTTTCCTGGTTTTCCCAGATCTCATCGCTGCAGGTGAAGCAGTGGCTGTAGTGGCTACAATGGCTGCGGTAGCAGTGGCTTGCAGTCATTGGCTAAATAGCTGGTGGTGGCTGGTGATGGCTGGAGTGCCTGGGAGGGAGCAGCGGGCCGCTGAGGTGGCAGCACCTCGGGTTCCTTGGCCGCCCTATTAGCGGCGATGGTAGTGGCAGCGATGATAACTATGGCGGTAGCTAAGGAGGTGGCAGTGACTGGAAGTGAAGAGAAGTGAGGAGCAGCTGGTAATGATGGCAGGAGCAGGCGAAGCAGGAAGCAGGTGGTGGGCAGAAGGCAACAGATGACAAGTAGATGACGAGGGAAGGGCAAGCGGGGCACGCTAGGCAGAATCGCAGGCTGCACCCGATCTAATCGGGCCGCCTCCGCGATCTGCCAAGGGCACGCACTCACTGCGGCCACCGGCTAATGGCGGCCGCGCTTACCACTTACCGCAAGGGCTCTGGATCTGGCACCTGGCTCCTGCACCGGCTCTGGCTCCGGCCGATCTGCCGCTAATCAGCCACGCTCTCCGCAACCCCCGGTGTCAGAGGGGGTCGGGGGGAGTCCCCAAGGTGCCGTGAGAAGCCGCTGGACGCTCTGCCGCTGCACCACCGCACCGCTCCGCTCTGCCTCCAAACTTCCGTGTCACAACGTCTACGCGATCTACGGAAAAGGGCGGTGTTCTCCAAAGAAATGGTGCCTCAGAAAAAAAACACATGAGTTTCAGATTGGTGATTGGGTCATGGTGAAGTCTCCTATTAAGGTCAAAAAGGGAGTTTCCAAATTTTCCCTTCCCGTACAAATCCTCAAGGTTGCTAAAGGTTCTCTCTTTTTAGACAAAAAAGGTTGGTGGAACAAAAGAATGATTGTTAAACTAACCCCTGATCAAGCTTCTAAAATTTTAGCCAACAAGAAAACTGACCTAGATGATGATTTACATTTTTCACATTACTATCAAGATTCACCCTTCAGTGAGTCTACCATAACCAATGAAGCTAGTATCCATCTGCCCGCTTCACACTCATTTGCTCCGGGGTCATCCTCCCCAGTACCACTTCAACAAGATGCTTCTAATTCCATGCCCAGCATTACCATCTCAAGGTCTTCACGTAATTGTTCACTCCCTACCAAATTTAGGGATTTCTACATGACCTAGGCCTGCCTGCTTTTGCTCTTGTGTTACCTTTTTACCTTTTGTAAGATGTGTTGTTTTGTTTTCTTTAAAAGGGGAAGGGTGATGTAATGAGCTAATGTTATTCGTGCATGTGCCTTTTCTCGTGCTTGCTCACCCGCTCCACTGCATGCGCTTGTAATAACGTTGTCCTTGGATGCGCTCCTGTTCTATTGCGTGCACTCATTGTATGCTTACGTTTCTAAACATGTATTCATTTAATATTCCATCCTCATGCATTCTACTGTCTCATCGAAGTACGATTTGCCGGTGAACTGTCAGATCAACTCGTACTTCGATGAGGAAGGATGCACTCCAGTGGTGATCGCTCTTTAAGCTAATAAAGCTTCTTCAAAGTACTCCAGGGCGTCTCTGCTTCTTTAATCGATGTTTACCTCAACTTTACACTGACACCAGGCAAAAAGTGGGGGTAACCATGCTAGAAGGATCCTACCTTCCTACAAACACCACACACTATTGTGGCATTCAGGGTCAGATAATTGTGCAGTGAGGAAACGTTCTGAAAGGAAGCAGTTGTCATAGTAACAGCTATGAAAGTAAGCAGAGAGTTCCATGATAGAGACTTTTATTAGTTCTGTTTATTCCAGTTCTGGATTGTGGTTGTTGTTAGTATTCTTTAAAGGGCTGCTGACAGGAGTGGCATAATAAAAGATTATGCATAATGTTAGCCTCCGGTCTTGTAATGAAATTACTGGCAAGAAGAGGTTTTCAAGATCTAGCAGAGATGCCTTAAGTGGAACACATACAATGTGTAGTGGTCAGCACACCAGTGTTCCCGGCCCTGGGCCCAGAAGTTGTCACGCACCGCATCCGCAGGCCACGGGGTCATTAAAGAGAGTGCGCTCGCTCGGGGGCGGCACTTCCGAGACCAGTATCACTGTGTGTGTCTCGTGTTCTTCTGCGCTCCCGCACCTCCGCGCATAGTGCTGCAGGCCGGAAGGCGCCCAGGTTACCCAGCATCACACTGGCGACGAGGAGGGCCGAGACCCTTGCTGTCTGTATCGCCCCCCTGCCTCGCCATTCTTCAACCCGCACTGCGCTCATCGCCGATACCCGGACCCGCGAGGCCCCAGGGACAGCGGCATAACACAACAGCTGACCGGCGGTGAGTCGAGCCCGCACACCGCCAGCCTCCTGCACAGGAGTGCACCACCACGCAACCCCTGCCCTACAGCGCCACCTTCTCGCCTGTCACGCAGTCGCACGGTAACGCGCTCTCCAGGCCTCCACACGCTGCACAGCGCCATCCCCGGCTACCAGGCCACCAGCCGGCACAGCAACCTCCCTGGCCGATCCACGTGCTCCTGCCGCACACGCGAGGAACGCGTGAAGGGAACGGTACACCGGAAGGGCCGGAAGCAGGACGCTGCGTACTGTGCAGGTGCCACGAAAAACCTGCCACACGCACAGGTCGCCTCCCCTACCAAGCACCTCCAGCCAGTGTCCAGCAGTTTGGTGTTGCACCACGCCAGCCAGCACGTGCCATGGGAGAAGACAACCCCGCCCCCTCGCCCATCCACATCCCATTCCAGCATGCAGCCTCAGGTGTGCTGCCGCCATTTAGTGAGCTGGAGGACCCGGCCACGGCGTCACCCAGATGGAAGATTTGGATCGAACGCCTCAACAACTACTTCGTCACGACCAGGGAGACGGACGGAGCGATTAAAAGATCCCTGCTTCTCCACTATGCCGGAGATGAGATCTTCAAGCTTTTCAAGCACCTGCCGGACACCGGGGCGGCAACGGACTACGAGGCAGCCGTCGCAGCTTTAGACGCTCACTTCGACCCCCAACTTAACCCAGACTTTGAACGTTTCAAGTTGCGCCAAGCGCACCAAAGGGAAGGGGAATCGATAGACGCGTTCTCCGCCCGCCTCCGTGAACTCGCCAGCACGTGCACTGAAGAGGATCAGCCCAAAGAAATCAGGGCACAGCTCATCCAAGGGTGCAGGGATAAAACTCTGCGAGGCCTCATCCTCCGCCAACCCAAGATCGCACTAGAGGACATCCTCATATTAGCAAGGTCCCATGACCTGTCGGCAGCCAGGGCGAACGAGATGGACCAAGCCCTCACCAAACCTCCAGGGCAACCAGAGACGATCAAGACGGAGCGTGCAGACGCCCTCAGGACAAAGGCCCGTTCGGATACCACCCGGAAAGCAAAGCTTGATACCCCCAGACCACGATGCGGCTACTGTGGCCACGAACCGCACGCCGCAAAAGACTGTCCCGCGCAAGGGAAGACTTGCACCACCTGCGGAATCCCCAACCATTTTGCCACTGTGTGCCGACGACGGAACAGGGGCCGTGACACCAGAGGCCAAAGACCGCCATCACGGGCGATACGCCACCTATCTGTAGCAGACACCGCGGCGGCAGAAGAGACGGCGAAGGCCAGCCGCAGATATCACGGGCCAGTCGACTCCTCCTCAGAAGATGATGAAGAAGAAACCTACCTGATATCGTTCGCGCAAGAGCTTAAACGACGCCGAAGACCCCAACCAACCTGCGTGGTCCAGATCGCCAGCACAGAAATAAAGGCAGTTATCGACACCGGCGCGTCAGTGAACGTGATGGGCCTCCAGCAGTATCGACGCCTGCGACCGTGCCCACCAGTAACCCCTTCCCGGATCAGAATATACGCATACGGGCTCACACCCCGCTACCATTGATGGGGAAGATATCCGTCCCAATCAAAACGAACGAACATGAGGTAATCGCAACCATCCACGTGATCGATAGGGAAGCGGACACCCTGCTGAGCAGCAATACAGCTGAAGATCTCAGACTAGTCTCGTTCGCCAGGAGTGTTCAAGCTCATCAAGTGGACGAGCTGCTCGACCAGTTCCCGGAGTTATTCCAAGGCCTGGGCTGCATCAAGTGCGACCCCATCAAACTACACATCGACAAGCCTGTCACCCCAGTCGCCCTACGACACAGGAGGGTATTGTTCCACCTGAGGCCCCTGGTGGAGAAGGAACTGGAACTCCTAGAGGAGCAAGGCGTCATCGAAAAGGTGTCTGGGCCGACACCCTGGGTGTCCCCGCTAGTCATCGTGGAGAAACCGAAACAGCCAGGTGCGATACGCCTCTGTATTGACATGAGACTACCGAATAAGGCTATCAAACGAGAACGTCACATCACGCCGACGATGGACGACATCATTGCCAATGTCAACGGGTCAAGATGGTTCTCCAAAATCGATCTAAACGCCGGCTACCACCAACTGCCGTTGTCCAAAGAAAGTCGGTACATCACCACTTTCAGTACCCACCTTGGACTAAGAAGGTATAAGAGGCTGAACTTCGGAATATCCTCAGCAGCCGAGGTGTTCCAGAACACGATCCGAGAAATGCTCTCTGGCCTGCCGGGAGTACTTAACGTCAGCGACGATATTTTAATCCATTCCGCGACCGCTGCCGACCACCATAAGCACCTCCAAAGCACACTAAAGCGCCTCAGCGAACACGGAGCGACGCTCCACAAGGACAAGTGCCAGTTTTTCCAACCATCCCTGGAATTCTTCGGGTATGTGTTCAACCAAGAAGGCATCCAAGTAGACCCGAGAAAATTGCACGCCATCAAGAATGCTCCCGCTCCCACAACACCCACGGAAGTAAGAAGTTTCCTAGGGATGGCAACCTACTGCGGGAGATTTATCCCTGACCTGGCAACCAGGGCCGAACCCCTCAGAGCCCTCACCTGGACGGACACCAAGTGGAAAAGGGGCCAACACGAAGAAGAGGCATTCCAAGGAATAAAAGATGCCCTCCTGGGCGAAGCCACACTAGCATACTTTGACCCCGCCAAACGGACCGAAGTACTCGTCGACGCAAGCCCGGTAGGGCTAGGGGCGATCCTCGCTCAGGAACAGGAGCCGGGCAGATGGGCAGCGCTGTCGTTTGCCAGCAGATCCCTCACCCCCACCAAGACAAGGTACGCACAAATAGAGCGGGAGGCGCTCGCCATAAAGTGGGCCTGCAGCCACTTTCATCTATATCTGACGGGACAGCCGTTCACCATGGTCACCGACCACCAGCCGCTCGTCCCACTCTTCAAGGGGTCAGCTCCCCATCCGCCCCCGCGGATTGAGCGGTGGGCTGTGCAGCTACAGCCCTATGAGATGGAAGTCGTGTACCGGCCAGGGGCCAAGAACCCGGCGGATTTCTTGTCCCGCCACCCAACGCAGCAGGCAAAGGAAGAAGATGACGACAATGTTGAACAGTACGTCAACATGGGGTCCGCCGCCGCATGCCCGAGAGCCATGACCCTCGCAGACATCAAGGAAGCCGCCCGGAGTGACAGTGTATATGGCCGGACTCTCCGCGCTGTCCAGGAAGGGTCGTGGACAGACTACCTGCAACAAACAAACTCCTGGGGGCCTGAGGAGAAGGAAGGCCTGACGAAGATGTGGCGCGTAAGAAGCGAACTCAGCGCCACAGGGGACGGACTGCTGCTGAGAGGAGCCAGGCTGGTCATACCCCAGGCACTGAGACACCACGCCACCCAGCTCGGCCATGGAGGCCATCAAGGGGCAACAAAGATGAAGGCACGGATGAGAGAGAAAGTCTGGTTCCCCGAACTAGAACAGCTGGTTGACGAGTTCATCCGTCGCTGTCCAGCATGCCAACTCACCAGCGCTCTGGAGAGGCCAAGCCCGGTGATCACCGAAGAAGCATGCACAGAGCTGTGGTCCAAAGTAAGTGTAGACTTCGGGAGTTTCCCCGGCGGAGGACACACACTGGTGATCGTGGATGCGTTCTCCAAGTATCCCCTTGTGGAGCCAGTGGCCTCAACCGCGTTCACCCACGTGGGCCCTGTCTTGGAGAAAGTGTTTGCCCTGTTCGGGTTTCCACAGGAGGTCCGGAGTGACAATGGGCCGCCGTTCCAGGGCTCTGAATTCACCGCGTTTCTCGAGCAACAAGGGATCCGCCATCGCCGAGTCACACCTCAGTGTCCACAGGCAAACGGCGACGTCGAAAGATTCATGCGGACGCTGAACAAGATGTTCCGCATCGCTGTACTGGAGCAGGTCGACCCAGAAAAGCGGCTCCATGAATTCCTAAGAGAGTACCGGAGCACCCCGCATTGCACCACACAGCGAAGCCCATGGTCGCTAATGCTGCAGGGCCCGAGGAGAGACCTGATCCCTGCCTGCCCAGGGTGGGCGCCTACACCTCTGGACCTTCAAGCAACGCAAGACAGGCGAGAGCGTCAGAACAGGCACGCCAGTGCCCGACGACGTGCGGTACCACGAACACTCCAGCCAGGCGCAAGCGTCATCCTCAAAGATCGCCGGCCCGGGGGAAAGTTCAAGACGAACTATGAACCTGGCACCTGGACAGTAGTTGCCCATCAAGGCACCATGGTGACGGCGAGAAGGAGGGGTGAAGAAGTTTCCAGGAATGTGTCCTGGTTCAAAGAAGTCCCTGTGGAACCCGCGAGTGAGACAGCTGGGTGTTCCCCGGACACCCCAGCAAGTCTAGACCAAGGGGCATCGGGTGGTGAGCCCGGCGGTGGAAGAAACATCGTAGGGCCAGATGACAACACCTCACCGGTCCCCTACCTGCCCCCAGACAACAGGGTCACCGAGGACACCCACCCCAGAAGTCAGTCGCAGAGATACGATCTGCGGCCCAATCCTCGCCCAAGCCAACGGCTCCGAGACTTCGCCTGTTGAGAGGGCAAGGGCTAGTGCCACGAGACTGTGTACCGGTATCCAGAAGCACATGTATGTACAGTTCCAAGTTTATTTGACTGTTTGTTTTCAAGAACTGAGTTGGGGAGGGATGTAGTGGTCAGCACTCCAGTGTTCCTGGCCCTGGGCCCGGAAGTTGTCACGCACCGCATCCGCAGGCCAGGCGTGGCCTGCGGGGTCATTAAAGAGAGTGCGCTCGCTTGGGGGCGGCACTTCCGAGACCAGTATCACTGTGTGTGTCTCGTGTTCTTCTGCGCTCCCGCACCGCCGCGCATAGCGCTGCAGGCCGGAAGGCGCCCAGGTTACCCAGCATCACACAATGGATCTGTTCTTGAGAAAGTTTATGTGAGGGCCACCTATGACCACGCAGACCAAGTACTCACTCAAGAGACATGCAGAGAACCAGGCACTGAAAACATCCAATGCTGAGACCTGCAGCCACCAAGCAAACAGCTCATCCTATGTTGTAAGATGTTCACCCTTTGTCATGTGTCTGAGAAGTGCCTGTGGATGTGGACTGGTACAAAGTGAAATGGATGATGTGCTTGTTTCTTTACAGACCATGTGAGGGGTACGAGGGGGTGTTGCCTTGGAAAGGAAACTCTCCATTGTGGGCTTTGCAGCTTTATTGTGCCTTTGAGGTGGTGATTAGAAACAGAAAGCTGTCTAGATGCGGAGCCCCCGGGGTCACTTCTCATGCCATGTAGCACTTTACCAACATTCTCAAAAAGAGCCGACGTCCTTAGGTCGCTGGTTCCAATCCGACTCGAAGGAGTTTTGCAAACTCTCAACTTTTTTTCCTCTACTTCACAAGACACAGCGCCTCCTTTCTCAGCCACTCACACGCCTTGGCTTTTGCTGCCTTCTCTCTTCACCTTTACAATCCAGCTCCCACCTCCAGCTTGGGGGGGTGGGAGAGACCCCCACTCCCTCTGTGCAGCTCCCGCTGCAATCCCACATCATCAGACAGAGACCGGAGCCCCCTGGTCTGAAGAGTCAGAACGGGGCCCCTTCTGGAGCAGCCCCGGGAGCTGGCTTTTGTGACTCTGGCATGTGATACTGCTGGGGAGCGCTACTGAGAGCTTCTGCTAGGAAGTGAGAAGGTTGTTGTGAGGGGTGAGAAAGGAGTGTGGTTGTGTGTGTTTGGTGCGAGGGAGAGTGTGTGTTGGTTGAGCCTGTGGCCCCCTGTATTGGTGTCAAGGAGATGGTAAATAACACGGATTCCGTGCAAGGGGGAAAGAGGCGGATAGTAGAAACATGTAGGAGCTGCTCAGCATGCATTTGGTACCTCTTCTTCGTTAGTATAGTGGTCAGTATCCCCGCCTGTCACGCGGGAGACCGGGGAATTGAACGGGAGAAGCTTTGTTTTTTTCAATATATTTTGAAAGCATGACGATTGAACATTTATTTTAAATGTAACCTATAATGTGGCACTCAGGCACATTGAGTACTGACACTTTTCATTAATTACCTCATCCCCTCTAAGTAAAATATTTTCGAATGGAATCACACACCTTTTAAACTCGATCAGGGGCAATTTTCAAGTGATTGTGATACACATTTTGGGAAGGATTCCTACCTTTTTATTTTAACCTTTTGTGTTCGTGTACGGAGGGTTATTTACATACAAATCAAAGTACTATATAATACATAAAATGCATTTAAGCTATTGTTTTTTTCACGCTAAATGGATGAAAGGATGGGGCGGGCTCTGACTGAGTGACTGTTTACTATGAAGGTGAAACTTAATCTTTAATTAAGTGTAATGGTTTTCAACTTACAGGCACATTATGAAAGCAAAAGTACCACTGACCCGGACGTGCACGCCCCACCTTCCTCATCAGAGATCTTATATTCACTAGGTCAAGGCATGACTACCAAATTCAAGTGAGGTTATTAAAGTGTATACTGGTGTAGAGAGCCACCCGGGCCCTCTACTAGATTTGTTGCAACCTTCACGCATCCCCACACCCCTTGGGGCGGGCTCGCCCCGAGGGGATAAATAAACGGCCGGGGACCGCTCGGGGTCTTCCGGCCACGAGAGTGAAAGCAACTGTGTCGTGCTTTTCTTAGCGCTGCTGCGGCCTAGCTACCCCAGGCCCCGCCGCGCTACATTGGCGACGAGGCCGGTCACACCTCACGCGTGCCCGCCTACCTGCCTGGTCCACGCTGGGAGCTCGCGGAGCCCACCTGCCTGCGCTGCTGCCTCCGCCCATCGGTTTGCGCCCGCCCACGCATCTCCCTGTCAGGTGGGTAGCGTGTTCAGCTGGCGGCGCTTGTGGCGGCGGTCGACAAGTCGGAGTAAGTGCCCGCCGCGCGAGTGCGGAGTCAGCGTGCGCCTCGCTGCGGCCGGGCGCCCCTGTCTGCACGCCTTGGAGCAAGGCCCTGGGACACGCCTGCTCTCATCCCGTCTGCCTCAGCGCTACCGCGCGAAAAAGAAAAAAAAAACATCTCCAGCGCTACACGCGGCCCTCCCCTGCCTGCAACTCGAGTGTGAAGCCCCGGATTTGGGCGGCAAGATTGACTGCCTGCGCACAAGGGGCAAGGACTTTTCCCCACTTCAGGCTGCTAGGCTCGCCAGTGTTACCTCACAGTGGAGAGGGGGACATCAGACGTACGAATACACGAGGCAGACAGAAGCCTGGCACGTGCACCCTTCTGCCCCACCAGTCTGCGCCAAGGGGCATATCGCATCCTTCCACGCACGTAGAGCCACCGAACGGCCCGCACCACGAGGCCACGCGCTGACGCGCACGCCCAGGTGCGGAGTGCCAGCGCACAGGCCACACCCCTGCGCCTACGCACCGTCGCAAGGCCACCATGACAACCCAACCGGCGGCTGGAGCTGCTGCACAGCAAGATGGAGGGGCCAATCCGCCTCCCCCAAGACACAGCCACACGATGGTCGCACCGCTGCCTCCCTTCAGTGAAGCCTCAGACCCTGCCGCGCCAAGATGGAAGAAGTGGGTCGGGCGGCTCAACCACTACTTCAAGGGGACACGGGAGACCGATGGCACGGTGAAGCGGTCTCTCCTCATCTACTATGGGGGCGGAGAAATTTATGACCTCTTCGAGATGCTCCCCAACACTGGAGATGACGACGACTACGAGGCAGCGGGTGCCGCGCTTAACAGGCACTTTGATCCCCAGCTCAACCCTGACTTTGAGAAGTTCAAGTTCAAGAGGGCGTGGCAGATGGACTCAGAGTCTGTCGATATGTTCTATGCACGGCTACGCCGGCTGGCTAGCACGTGCCCGTTCACCGACCAGCGGGAGGAGATACGGGACCAAATTATCCTGGGTTGCCGCTCCAAACTCCTGTGGAAGCTGATCCTTCGTCAACCAGGGATTTCGCTGGACGAGATCCTGGTTCTGGCCCGCTCTCACGAGCTGTCGGACGTCAGAGCAGAGGAAATGGAAGCCGCCCTACACACACCGGTTGCCGCCTCACAGGCGCCCAGACACCCGCCGATCAAGGAGGAAAAGGTGGACGTAATCCAGAGATGCCCCACAGCGCCTCGCCAGGCGCCCAGACCGCCACCAGGTGGACCATGTGGATACTGCGGCGAGGATCACCCCGTGACGGCCGTCTGCGGGGCAATGGGGAAGACGTGCTCCCGCTGCGGCAAGCTAAACCACTATGCCAAAGTGTGCCGAGGTGGGCGATTCAGACAAACATCATCAAGACTCAGAAGCATGCCCCAACGGATTCGCCAGGTCTCCCTCGATGACCCGTCGCATATAGGGAAAGACCAGCCACAGGACCGACGCCCAATGTATGTGGATGAGGACGAGGAAGTGTTTGTGGTGTCATACATCAGCAGAACAGGCACTCGTCGAAGGCCACCTCCCATGTGCTCTGTCTCCGTCGAAGGCACTGATGTACAAGCCCTCATTGACACTGGCGCATCCGTCAATGTGATGGACTCGGAGCAGTATGACCGCCTGTCGCCGCAACCTCCACTTACAACTTCCACAGCCCGAATCTACACGTATGGAGGGACGGACCCCTCCCTCTCCGTGGCGTCATCGAGACCACCGTCACCAGCGGAAGGTACTCCACCGAAGCGAAGTTCCACATCACAGAGGGTAGAAAGGGGACCCTGCTCAGCTGCCACATGGCTGAGGACCTAGGACTTGTCTTCTTCGCCAATCAGATTCATGACTCCCATGCTGAAGCGATGCTGAAGGAGTTCCCGGCTCTCTTCAAAGGACTAGGGAAGCTCAAGGGCAAGAAGTTCAAGCTCCACATTGACCCTTCGGTACGACCCGTGGCCCTCAGGCACCGGCGGGTGCCGTTCAACCTACACCCGCAAGTTGAGGAGGAGCTGAGAAAGCTCGAAGATCTGGATGTGATCGAAAAGATCTCTGGCCCCACCCCGTGGGTGTCCCCGCTGGTCGTGGTGCCCAAACCCAAACAGCCAGGAGCCATTCGTCTCTGTGTCGATATGAGGCTGCCAAATACCGCTGTGAAGAGAGAACGTCACATCACCCCCACAATGGACGACATCGTGGCGGACCTAAATGGGGCGAAATGGTTCTCAAGCTAGACCTGAACGCCGGCTACCACCAGCTGGAACTGGAGCCCGAGAGCAGGTATATCACCACCTCTCGACACACGTTGGCCTCTGAAGGTACAAGAGGCTCAGCTTCGGAGTATCCTCAGCCGCCGAGGTATTCCAAAATGCCATCCGGGAAGCGCTGTCGGGGCTGCAAGGGGTGATCAACCTCAGTGATGATATACTTGTATTCTCACACACGCTCGAGGAACACCACTCTCACCTCCGAGCCACCCTGAAGAGGTTGACAGACTGCGGGCTGACCCTGCACAAATCCAAGTGCTCGTTTTATCAGGAAAGCGTTGACTTCTTTGGATACACGTTCACCCGAGAGGGGCTCCTGGTGGACCCAAAGAAGGCCGAAGCCATCCGAGCGGCCAGCACGCCACGAAACCCCACCGAAGTGAGGAGCTTCCTCGGCATGGCCACGTATTGTGGGCGCTTCATCCCCAACCTCGCAGCCATGTCAGAGCCGCTGCGGGTCTTAACACGACACGATCATAAGTGGAGTGGACACCGGTGGCCAACAAGGCGTTCCAGAACATTAAAGCGGGACTGCTGGACAAGACAGTGATGGCCTACTTTCACCCAAGACGACGCACGGAGCTGGTCGTCGACGCCAGCCCTGTGGGCCTAGGAGCAGTCCTCCTTCAAGAACACGGCCCGGAAGGTTGGAAGCCAGTCGCCTACGCCAGTAAAGCCCTCTCTGACACTGAGACCAGATACGCTCAAATCGAGAGGGAGGCGTTGGCCATCAAATGGGCGTGCCAACACTTCCACCTGTATCTGTGCGGCCAGGAGTTCCACGTCGTGACCGATCACAAGCCGCTACTCCCACTGTTTGCAGGCTCATCCCGGCTGGCGCCCCGAGGATCGAACGATGGGCAGTGCAGTTGCAGGCATACAATTTCAAAGTGATCTATCGTCCAGGGGCCCACAACCCGGCCGACTATCTGTCTCGTCACCCGGAGTCCACAATGTCATCGGACCCATCGGCGGACGCCTGCAACACCGAAGCTTTCGTTAACATGGTGTCACAAGTAGCGTGTCCCACAGCCATGACCCTAGAAGAGATTGGCCGGGCCACTCAGGAAGACCACACTCTCCCCCGAGTGAGAGGAGCACTGGAGAACAACGGATGGGCCCATTTCATGGATGGAGCCCGCGTCCTCCGGCCGGAGGTCAGCCATGCCCGCCAACAACTATGGCAAGTCCGTAACGAACTCAGTGTGGGGGTAGAAGGAGTCATCTTGAGAGGCCACCTGATAGTGGTCCCGGAGAGCTTGCAGAAACGGATCCTCACACTGGCACACGTCGGCCATCAGGGAATGGCGAAGACCAAGGCCAGGTTGCGGGACAAGGTCTGGTTCCCGGCGATGGACTCCATGGTGGAGGAGATGGTTCGACAGTGCCACGCATGTACGATCACCGGAGGAGACCCAGCGCCAGCACCCGTGATCACGGAGGAACCAAGCAAGACTCCCTGGACACACCTCAGCCTGGACTTTGGGAGCTTCCCAGATGGACGTCACATGCTGGTCATGGTTGACTCGTTCTCGAAGTTCCCCATCGTCGAGGTGGTGTCGTCAACAGCTTTTCCCCAGGTGAAGAGGGTCCTGGACAGAACCTTCGCAATGATGGGACTACCGGAAGAGGTCAAGTCCGACAACGGACCCCCGTTCCAGGGGCGAGAGTTTCAGGACTACCTCGAGAGGCAGGCGATTCGACATCGGAAGATCACCCCGCTATGGCCCCAAGCAAACGGGGAAGTAGAACGCCTAATGAGGACACTGAACCCACGCGTTGCGCATCGCAGTCGATAGTGGAGAAGACGCTGAAACAGCTCTCGACCAATTTCTTGGTGCGTATCGACAGACCCCTCATAGCACCACCAAGTGTGCTCCGGCTCATCTACTGTTCAAGCGGGCTCCCCGAGACAGTATCCCGTCAGACCCGACGTGGGTGCCTGTGGAGCGGGATGATGCCGCCGTCCAAGCAAGGAGGGAGACAACGAATCGAAAGGCCAGCGAAGCCCGGAGAGCACAAGAACCTCAGCTAAGAGTGGGAGACCGGGTGGTGATCAAAGACCGACACCCCGGGTGGAAGTTCCGGACGCCCTACGAGCCAGAAGTATGGATCGTTGTAGGTGTTCAAGGGACCATGGTCACTGCTCGAAAGGGACAGCAATCCGTAACGAGGAATGTATCCAGTTTCAAGAAGACCGCTGAGAGGGCGCTGGATCCAGAAGCGTCGGACGATCAAGACTCTCTTCCCAGTTTTTCCCCTCCTTCCTCACCCAGCATAGGGAGTACCCCACCTGAGGTACCCCGGCAAGTCAGCCAGGGATGTGCGGATCCTACACGGTCGTCGGGTCAGGACACCGCTGCTGAATCGTCTGAGAGTGTCCCGTCCAGTGCGTCGGCTGGTTACAGGGTCCGGAGCCAGAGGTATGGTCTCCGGCCGAATCCGGCGCCAAGTCAGCAACTGACAGACTTTGTATATACCTCTCCATGAACTGGGAGGACTTGATGGTCCAGAACCGAAAGAAAGGAGGGATGTAGAGAGCCACCCAGGCCCTCTACTAGATTTGTTGCAACCTTCACGCATCCCCACACCCCTTGGGGCGGGCTCGCCCCGAGGGGATAAATAAACGGCCGGGGACCGCTCGGGGTCTTCCGGCCACGAGAGTGAAAGCAACTGTGTCATGCTTTTCTTAGCGCTGCTGCGGCCTAGCTACCCCAGGCCCCGCCGCGCTACAACTGGGACTTGTAGTTCTGTTTCTAACGCTCTAAACTGAGGGCGACGGGACCCAGCATCAAAATCAAACCCCTGGGCTGGGGGTGAAATGCTCATGCTGGGATCTGGACTAATTTGAGAACTTTCTCGCAGCTTTGGTTGAGCTGTAGGAATTCCGGAGAGGGTCTGCTCTGCTGCCCTCCGATAGGGAACCCTTAGAAAATCTGATGAACTCCCGCTGGTGCCCTGAGAAGAGGCGCTGACCTAGAAGGGTAGCTGGTATTTTTTTAGATGGTTAATTGGGTGTTGCTGTTTTTCCGCTACATTTAGTTTTGAGTTATGAGGGTTTCATTCATCTTCCACGCTTGGAAACTCTCCACAGATTTCAGTCTATTTAAATTCCTTTCTTCATGGTCTGCCTCAAAGCAGTGTGTTTTCTGTCCCTGTTGATGTTTTCTTAAGTTTAGTCAACACTAGCTTGAGAGTGTTACGGTGATGTATGTTCTTTTGTATCTACTTTGGTTGAAAAACAAAAAACGTAACATACGTAGCCACTCCGACACTGTGTCTTGAATCACATGCTTTTTGGAATTCGCACACTCCCTGATGGTCTAGTGGTTAGGATTCGGCGCTCTCACCGCCGCGGCCCGGGTTCGATTCCCGGTCAGGGAAGGTAATTTTTTTACTGTGTTTTTTTAGTATATGGTTCTATTCGGGCTAGGGAAGCATTCATTTTCTTTTTCTTTTTTTTTTTAGTTTGAGCATATCTAAACACATTTTTCGATTTGTTTAAATTACAAGTATTTCAATCAATTCATTTCTTTTTACGTGACTTGACTTGTGACTTGGCATGTCAGGGACAGAGACAAAGCACTGATAAAAAAGTAACTGCTGGGTCACGAAGCTTATTCTTCACAACTAATGTTTTACCATTTGGAGAAAGCACTGGCAAATCCAGATGGCCTGTTTCTTTTCCTTTGTGGGCTTTGCTTAGAGAAACACCACATTGATGGGCACTTCATTGTAAATCAGGCAAACATGGAGATGTGTAGCTAGAGCAAGACAGAAACAATCCTCCCTGAACAAACATAGCAGCAGCAGCAAGCGCGCAGAGGGTCAGATCTTAAATGTGTCCAGGAAGTCAGCCCTGGAACCATACAGGGTGAGAACTGCTGCAAAGGTTAGGGGTTGTTATTCCCCATTGTCATGTGTCTGAGAAGTGCCTGTGCATGTGGAATGGTAAAATGTGAAATGGATGATGTTCTTGTGTCTTTTCAGTCCTTTTGAGCTGTATATAGAGGGGTGTTGGTTTGGAAAGGAAACTCTCTATTGTGGGGTTTGCAGCTTTATTAGGCCGCTGAGTTGGTGTTTAACAGACAGCTGCTTAGATAGACAACCTCTGGGCCCACTTCTTATGCCATATAGCGCCTTATCAGTCAACGTGCACGACCCTTCGATAGCTCAGTTGGTAGAGCGGAGGACTATAGTGGAAAAGCTGACTTTCTTAGGTCGCTAGTTCGAATCCGGATTCAAGGATTTTTGCAAACTCTAAAAAAAAATTCTCCTCTGCATTACAATACAAAGCACCTGCTTTCTCAGTCACTGACACACCTTGGCTTTTCCTGCCTCTTCTCTCTTCACCTTTACAACCCAGCTCCCTCCTCCAGCTGGGGCGGCGAGAGAGTCCCTCCCTACTTCCTCTGTGCAGCTCCCTCGGCAATCCCACATCAGCAGACAGAGCCGTGGGCCCCTGGGCTGAAGAGCCAGGCCGGGACCCCGCCTAAAGCAGCCCTGGGAGCTGGCTGTTGTTAGTCTGGCATCTGATGCTGCTGAGAGCGCCTGCTAGGAGATGAGAAGGTTGTTGTGAACTGAAGTGTGATTGAGGAGTGTGTTTGTGTGTGTGTTTTCTGTGAATAAGTGCGTGTGTCTATGAGAAATGAGAAGGATCAATCACTTAGCAGGAAAGGGCGAGTTGAAGGGCACGACCAGGAGGTGCCCAGCAAACAGCTTCTTATTTGTTCCTAGTGGTCAATGTCCCCTCCTGCCACTCAGGAGACAGATGTTCAAGTCCTGGACAGAGAGGGTAACCTTTTCTATTTTGAGCTGTGTCAGGACTTAGCCTACATTTTAGAAGTCTTCCGATTTAAATCCAAACTATGGTAAGATCAGTCTTAGCAGCCTGCATGTAGCGTTTTAGTTAATGGAGACACTTTGTCCAATAAGAACGGAGGCATCTTTAGTGGAGGCTGGCTGGCAGCATCGGAAATCACACGGAGAAAGCTTTGGAAAGGATTCAAGTTTTGTACAGAAATTTGCACATTTCAATTTTAAGTTATCGAGATCTTTTTGACAGCAAATATTTTATATTAACAAAAAATAACAGAGTACCATATAATTAACGAATACTATGGTACTTGCTAAATTACTTGAATATCAATGCCACATCTAATCGGGCGAAGGTCAATTTTAAAGGTATTAAAGGCTTTCATCCATTTTACATCTCGAGTTGTGTCTTTCTGCTTCTCAATTAAAAACTATATATACACTTGGCAACTGTGGTTTGACAGTTCTGGAATTATTATAAATACAGAAAGGACCCATGAAAACACTATACAGAGAGGGGTCATCTTTACTGATAAGGGTGTACCCGTGGAGAGCAAGTCATTTCTTGTCATGCAGTTCTCATGCATAACGATTCCGCCCAAAGTAGTTTACATGTACAGTTTTGGCGGTAATGAATATTCATTGCTCCACGAAGGAGCGCCTAGCGAGCCGCCTTCAGAGACAGGGCCGGCTTTAGCGCAGGTGGCGCCCTGTGCGACAATGTCTGTTGGCGCCCCCCCCAATGACCCCCTCTGCCACAGATTCCCTCACTAGCACACTTTAACAGTGCGTCTTAAGTCTCCACAACCACGGTCTCTCAGATTCATTTAGGGGCAGATTTATATTATCAAGAACGGCGATAAAATTACCGCCGCTTTAGCGGCAGAAAACTGCCGCTAAAGCGGCGATAATGGGCTTGATAATATGCCCTGGAGAATTCCAATAGAAGCCCATGTTCACACCAGAACATGGACTTCTATTGGAATTCTCCAGGGCATATTATCAAGCCCATTATCGCCGCTTTAGCGGCAGTTTTCTGCCGCTAAAGCGGCGATAATTTTTAACGCCGTTCTTGACAATATGCCCCAGTGTTTTATAGCACCACTCATACCAGTGTGAGGTGTCAGAGCACTTTACACCACACACACATTGCACAGAGACAATCCTATGTGTGTAAATCAGTGTATAGGAAATGTTACATCACACAGTACTACAAGGTGTGTAAGAATGACGTCATCGATACTGGTAGGCAATATAGTTACAGTTCTTATTCAGGAAAGGCACAAATTCAGAATTTAAAACGTAACATCATTGTTAGGGGTTCTCTTTCATAATAAGAATTGTTTTCTACTCAAATGAACCCTTTTCACAAGATTAGGATAATGAAAGACTGTGCAAAAAAATATATAGCTCTAACATATACCTTGCAGTTTGCAGCAGCTCTAAGATGACATTTAATAGCTTAATGTTCTATATTAGGATTTTGACTTATAAACGACAAGTAACAAAAGGAGCTCTCTTACAGAAGCAGTAACCCACTGACCTATTTACATTATTTGCACTTCGTTATCTGCATGGTACACGTTCTTAGCAGCAGGCATTTTAACCCTCTGCGCTACCTTGGGATGAGTCAAAACTTCCACTAGACAAACCTCCAGTCTCTTTCCAGAAAGACGATTAATCACCGGACTTCTCTTGACATTTTAATTGATGTCTGAAAGTTGCTGGAGGCCAGGAACGAGGCAGCAGGTGCTTTAAAAATAATACACATTGTCAAAAATGATGCCCCCCGCCCCAAGTCAACGCCCGGTGCAGTCGCACCGATCGCACCGCCCTAGAGCCGGCCCTGGTCAGGGAGGGCTAAGGACGCCTTCCTGGTATAGTCAGGCCAGCGCAGTTCATGGTTGCTCAGACACTAGAAGGCATGCGCTAAGTAGCTGATTCATCTGGCTGGACTGCTGTAAGTAAAGGCTGAGCCACACGCACAGGGGGCAGCCCGAGACAAACCAGTACAAGGACATTAGTCATGGCGTTTCATAACAACACACAAAACTCGCAGCTGTACTCCTCAGTTGGCCTGAAGCCTGCTGGACATACTAACAGACACAAAGCCCTCATTACCCCCTTATGGGTCCTCCTCGTCCCAGTCCTAACATAGTTACAGCCAATCAGAACGCTTATAATATTTTCAAAGGATATATAAGCCCCTCCCACCCACCGCCATGCCTGTTTTTTTTGCTGTCCGACGTCGGACGGAACGCTGGTGTGCTCTGTGTTTCCTGCTTGCCGGTTCCCGAGTTTGAAGGGCTGGTTTTGCGGTGCCGTGAGTTTTTTCTTTTCTTTACTGTTGAAGTGTTAGTTTTACTTCTTTTGTTGTGTGCGGCCGCACCGGTGTTCCGGTCGGCCGCGTTCCTGCTCCTTGGCCAGAATGCTCTCCCCGGGCATGTGCTGGGCTGGGGCGGGGAGCTTTCTCTTGTGTTCTTGCCTCGGGTCGTTCCGGTGCTGGGGTCTCCTAGTGGCATCCGGCTCCCGCGGCCATAATGTTTGTTCTGTGTCTGTGGGGGAGACTGTGGGGCTGTCCCTTTTTCTTTCCAAGGTCTCGTGTTGCTATGACTTGGTTGTATGGGGACAGTTTTTATGGGGAGTTGCTGGGCACTTCCTGGTGTGTGCTGTGGCTTCCTGATACTGCTGTATGTGGCCAGGGGTGTTGAGGTTTCCGCTGCAGTGCCTGCAGGATCTTTGTTTATGCATCATCATGTTTCGGGAGCTGCAGGTGGTTGACCTGTTGCAGATTTCCGGGTCTAGCCTGCGGGATTTGGTTCATTCTGCTGTGATGCCTTCCCATGCGGGCTGCGCTGCTTGAGCCTTCTGCTTCCTCCTCTCCGGAGGGTGGGAGTACGTGGTCATTTTCCCCGCTGGGGGGTATGTCCAGTGAAAGGTTTTTTTTCCGGATCCTCGGTGGTGCATGACCTGCCTTTCCATTATGTCGTTTTGGAGGTTCTGGCTATCGCATGGCTTGAGGTCGACATGCGGGGGATTCCTCGTTTTCTGGGGAAGCGGTATCACCTGACAGTGTTTGATACTCATTTTCATCTGGTTCCTGGGGTCTATCTATTTTGACCTCCATGTCTTTTTCCTCATCTTTGTCTTCGGAGGAGTCTTCTCTCATGCGTTCTTCTGCTGCTTCTCGTTTTGGGGTTTGTGCTTGCACTTCCTCAGCCTCTGCTTTGCAGGTCCATTCTAGGGGTTTGGGTACCTGTTTGTCTGTTCGGGGGGATCTCACTCCTATCTTGGCGCAGATGGAGGTCTTGGCTCAGTTTCTGTCTGCTGTGTTTTGTTGCCCTGAGGGCCCTCTCCTCGGCTGCTGGGGTGGCGGTGGCTGGTAGGAGGTCTTTCTGGACCGCGCTTTGGTGCCTTGACGCTGCGCTGACGCTTTGGTCCATTACCTGCCTTTTGTGGTTCTCAGGCTTTTTGACTCACTCCAAAGGCAGTCTGTGCGGAGGGGATTGTCTTTTTTCCTTCTTCTGGAGTTTCCGTATTTTCTGTCTTCTTCTCGGCCCTTTCGTGGTCGGGCCCATGGTCGGGGGCTTGCTCTATTTGGTTCGCGGCCTCTGCAGCGCCTGCTGCTGCCCTGGGTGTTGGTCAGATATTGTTATGCCCAGGAGGAGTCGCCGTGGCCTGGTGGTTCCGGTTGCGGTCTATTCCTCCAAAGGTTATGTGCTCAACTCCTGGTGTTTCGCTGGTTGTGAGTTCCCTGTCTACATTGTTGGCGATGTTGCAATTTTGGGGACTCCGCTCGGTTGTTCCTGGATCGTTGGTCCAGTCTGATTTCCGCCTGGTGGGTCTTGTTGGTCATCGATCTTGGTTACCGAATTCTGTTCCGTGGCCGTCCCCCTTTTTGGACTGTTTTTGAGGTTACCCCGTTGTCCATTGGCCCGTGATGCGCTCTGCCATCTTCTCTGGCGTCGGCCTGTTTTTGTCCTGGGGCACTGTTGTGCTGGTTCTGGTGACGGAACGGGGCCTGGGGTTCTGTTTTTCTCTGTTCCTGGTCCCGGCGCCCGATGGTTCCTTCCGCTCGGTTTCTGAATACCCGGTCTTTGTACAGTTTGGTGCGGCTGGGTCATTTTTGGATAATCCCCTTGCTGTCCGTCGTTCCCCTCGTCCTGGTGGGCGATTTTTTGGCTTCCCTGGGTTTTGAAATAGCCTGTTTTTACATTCCCGTCTATCCGGCAGGTCAGCGGTTCCTGCGGTTTGCGGTGGACGGGTTCCATTACCAGTTTCAGGTGTTACCTTTCGGCCTCTCTACTGCTCCCCGGGTTTTTCCGCGGTGTTGGCTCCTGCTGTGGGGGTTTTGCTGAGTCTGGGTTTCCCTGTGTTTCCCTATGTTGCTTTTGTCTGGTTTCTGCTTCCACCCTCCTTGTGGCTCTTCTGGCGGTGGTGGCATTGATGGCCTTGTTCCAGGATCTGGGGTTCATGTTGGATCTGGCCTTTTCTCATCTGGTTCCTGTTCTGGGACTTCAGTTTCTCGGGGGCCTGTTCGATGCTTTGCAGGGTGCTGTTTTCTCCCTCCTGCTCGGTTCTCTGCCCTTTTGACTCTTCTGCGGGTCCTGCTGAGTCACCCTTCTGCCCCGGCTCGGGGTTGGTTGCAGGTCCGGGGGCTGGTGGCTGCCTCCACGGCTGTGGTTCCTTTAGCTCGCATGCGCCTCAGGTCCTTGGTGATTCTTCTGTTGGCTCGTTGGGACCCTTCCCATACAGGTTGCGTGGCTCTGGCTCCTCTCTCCCCTGTTCTGGTTCCTAATTTGGTATGGTGGCTTTGCTCTCCCACCCTGGTGTGGGGGTGCGTATTCTGCTTCCTTCTCTCCTCTTGTTGTCCTCGGACGCCTGTCCTTGGGGTTGTGGGGCCGCGTTGGGGTCCTTGGTGGCTGACGAGTCTGTTGGTTCGTCCCGACAATCAGGTGGCTTGTTGTTACTTGCGCCTTCTTGGGTGGTCCAGGTGCGCATCTCTGTGCCTGCTGCCTTCCGTGATTTGTGTCTGGGTGATATCTCATTTGTTGGCATTGAGGACTCTTTACGTTCAGAGGCTTCTGAATTTCATAAGGACGGCTTGGGCCGCTTCCTCCCGTCCTCTGTTTTGTGCCGTCTGTCTGTTCCTCTGCTCCGGGTCCTTTGTCTTCGGATCGGGACTCTCTGGATCGGTCTTTTTGCTTACCCTTGCGACGCTCTTCACCCCCGATTTTGTTCCAAGGTGGTCTGTCCTCAGGCTTGGGGGTTGCTTTCTCGTTTCCTTGGCCTTCGGGCTTTCTGTATGCCTTCCCTTCTATTTCCCTCTTCCCGGGCGTGCTGCAGAGGATTCGGGGGGGGGGGTGAAGGTGTCTGTGCTGTTGGTTGCTCCTTTTTGACCTCGCTGCCTTTGGTTTCTGCTCCTGCTGCTGCTGGAGGGGGGCGGGTTTGGCCTGCTTCCCTTGTCTCCGGCTCCGCTTCTGTGTCCGCACCTGTCTTTGCCCTATCTTTGTCACCTGCATCTGTCGGCCTGGCTCTTGAGCGGCTGTCGTTGGCGTCTTTGGGCTGTTCTTCTGTGGTGGCCTGTGGCTTTCCGTTGTCGCGTCGGCCTTCAACACTTAAGGACTGTGGTGCGCGTTGCGGCTCTTTTGTCTCCTGGTGCTCTTCTCTTGGTCTGGATCCATGGTTGGTGGTCCTGCTTCTATTCTTGTCTTTCTCCGAGATGGGTTTTTGATGGACCTTTCCCCTTCCGCTTTGTCTGCTCGTTGGGCTGTGGTTCAGGCTTGTTGGGGTCTCGGGACCTCTTTGCAGTTTGTTGCTCCTTGGGTGAGTCGGATTCTGTGTTTTTTCAGCTTCCACATCCGTTCTCTCCTGTGATTGTGCCTTCTTGGGTTTGCCTACAGTTTTGCGGGGTCTGCAGTTGCACCCTTTTGTGCCTTTTTTGGAGGCTGTTTGTTGTGGTTGTCCGCAACTGTGGCTTTTTTGTTATCCGTCTCCTTCGCGTGGCGGTTGGGTGAGTTGGGTGCTTTGCTTCTCTCCTTCCCTTATTTGCATTTTCTGCTGGATGGGTTTTTTTTTTGTTGTTGTTTTTTTTTTTGTCCTCATTCACCTCAGACCACGGTAACCAGACCAACCGCCTGTGCTCGATGTGTCCAACAAACAAGTATGGGTTATGTTCTCCCCTGCAGGCACAGCTATGCAGTGGAATGATACCGCCCCCAACGGGTAAGGTCCACTCTCTTATTTGGTCCGGTATTTACCGGCGACTGCTTAGATGGCCAAACAATAGTGGAAAGGGCCCATCGCGGTCCAGAGAGATCCAGAGAGGTATAATCATGGGGCAATATGTTTAGTAAATGGTGGAGACTCTATCTATATCCGCCCTCCTCAGTATTTAGCGATTTTAATAAAAACTCCCAAAGAGCGTTCTTCCTCCTTGATTGAGATCTTCTCAAGTCAAACTTAGATGTCGAAATAACAGAGGATAGCCAGTCAGAATGTTGAGGTGGCGAACATTCCGTCCATCTCCGACAAATTTCCCGCCTGGCCAACAGTATTGCATAGAAAAGGAATGATCTAGCTATACCTATCAATGAGAGAGTGAAAGTGCACACCTTTTTCTTCATTTTCATTTGCTTTCGCCAATTTTATCCATTTGATAGTTTATGCGTGCAGCCCGGGTGCGGAACAAGCAAGAAATAACGTGGATATGTATTACAGGTATGGGAGTATTTCAGTCAAGCTCTCTTCCTACGGGGATGGTTTCATTCGAGTACATGGTGGGTGGAGAATGGTTCTTTTTGCGCCAGAAAGAGAAGTTTATGATTAATGAGGGGGAGAATTTTTGGAAGAAGCCCCACAGGTATGATTATATAATTAGAGGAGAACGTTGGTCATGGTAACAATTACATATATGGATTAAGCAAAACTGATGTTTTAGTATGTGACGCGTGGTGAAGTCTAAATACAGGATCTAATGTCGATGTTTGATATTTGTAGTGAACCCCTGACGAAGGGCGATGAAATTAGCCTGAAATGCATTGGGAAGATCATACTACTGAGGATGAATCATGTATATTTCCTGCTTCGGAAAAAGGTCCGGATGGACATATCCGCAGTATCAGAAACGTAAATACATGTAATGGCTCTCTTGTGACAAAGCA
This sequence comes from Calotriton arnoldi, assembly GCA_963921515.1. Classification (NCBI taxonomy): domain Eukaryota; kingdom Metazoa; phylum Chordata; class Amphibia; order Caudata; family Salamandridae; genus Calotriton; species Calotriton arnoldi. The sequence continues at coordinate 39,647 of CAWUFW010002704.1, read as the reverse complement.
AAATGAAATGAACATGTGGATTATTGGATTATCGTAAAATAAATGTGTTTGAAAAGGATAAAAAACATCAGTACCTTTCTTACAAAGAAATCACGCTGTGCGTCCGGGATGGGAGTGGAGTTCCGCTCCCTTTATTTTGATGTTTCTAGCCCACGTGGTTGGAGGGCGGACCGCGCACCCGGGCTGTACGCATAAACTATCAAATGGATAAAATTGGCGAAAGCAAATGGAAATGAAGAAAAAGGTGTGCACTTTCACTCTCTCATTGATATGTACTTTTTCGGCCCACTGCAAAGTAGCACCCGCGGATGAAAATGTTAAAGAATTTAAAAATGGACAGTCACACGAGAGATCCATTCTCCTTACAAAAAGGAGCCTTCTTGAATGGCTCCCGAGTTACAAACAAAGACGGTTGATGTTGTTTTAAATTTCAGCGGAAACATCGTATGCATAAAACAGCGAAAGATTCACAGACATTTTCAGTTTTGATTTTACAACTTGTTGTTTTGTATATGAAGAACGCTACATTTCATGATCAATGTCATTATTAATATCTTGAGGGAGGGCGGTGTAATCATGCCAGTTGATTTAATGGGTTGTATGGGGGATTTCGTTTATCATAAACAAGTGTCACCTGGTGGAATTATGTGTTCAAATGCAGTGGGTTCTGGGAATTGTAGGAATGAGGCAGATGGAGGTGCATATAATTGGTCATTTAATAGGGAGGGGTTACATTCGGCGATTTGAAAAAGGAAGTTAGACGCAAGCGAGTGTGAGAATGCACTCGTGAGAGGTTGGAACAAGCAAGAAATAACGTGGATATGTATTACAGGTATGGGAGTATTTCAGTCAAGCTCTCTTCCTACGGGGATGGTTTCATTCGAATACATGGTGGGTGGAGAATGGTTCTTTTTGCGCCAGAAAGAGAAGTTTATGATTAATGAGGGGGGAGAATTTTTGGAAGAAGCCCCACAGGTATGAATATATAATTAGAGGGAGAACGTTGGTCATGGTAACAATTACATATATGGATTAAGCAGAACTGATGTTTTAGTATGTGACGCGTGGTGAAGTCTAAATACAGGATCTAAGGTCGATGTTTGATATTTGTAGTGAACCCCTGAAGAAGGGCGATGAAATTAGCCCGAAATGCATTGGGAAGATCCTACTACTGAGGATGAATCATGTATATTTCCTGCTTCGGAAAAAGGTCCGGATGGACATATCCGCAGTATCAGAAACGTAAATACATGTAATGGCTCTCTTGTGACAAAGAAAAATGGAATGAACATGTGGATTTTTGGATTATCGTAAAATAAATGTGTTTGAAAAGGATAAAAAACATCAGTACCTTTATTACAAAGAAATCACGCTGTGCGTTCGGGATGGGAGTGGAGTTCCGCTCCCTTTATTTTGATGTTTCTAGCCCACGTGGTTGGAGGGCGGACTGCGCACCCGGGCTGCTCGCATAGACTATCAAATGGATAAAATTGGCGAAAGCAAATGAAAATGAAGAAAAAGGTGTGCACTTTCACTCTCTCATTGATATGTACTTTTTCGGCCCACTGCAAAGTAGCACCCGCGGATGAAAATGTTAAAGAATTTAAAAATGGACAGTCACACGAGAGATCCATTTTCCTTACAAAAAGGAGCCTTCTTGAATGGCTCCCGAGTTACAAACAAAGACGGTTGATGTTGTTTTAAATTTCAGCGGAAACATCGTATGCATAAAACGGTGAAAGATTCACAGACATTTTCAGTTTTGATTTTACAACTTGTTGTTTTGTATATGAAGAACGCTACATTTCATGATCAATGTCATTATTAATATCCTGAGGGAGGGCGGTGTAATCATGCCAGTTGATTTAATGGGTTGTATGGGGGATTTTGTTTATCATAAACAAGTGTCACCTGGTGGAATTATGTGTTCAAAGGCAGTGGGTTCTGGGACTTGTAGGAATGAGGCAGATGGAGGTGCATATAATTGGTCATTTAATAGGGGAGGGGTTACATTCGGCGATTTGAAAAAGGAAGTTAGACACGAGCGAGTGTGAGAATGCACTCGTGAGAGGTTGGAACAAGCAAGAAATAACGTGGATATGTATTACAGGTATGGGAGTATTTCAGTCAAGCTCTCTTCCTACGGGGATGGTTTCATTCGAGTACATGGTGGGTGGAGAATGGTTCTTTTTGCGCTAGAAAGAGAAGTTTATGATTAATGAGGGGGGAGAATTTTTGGAAGAAGCCCCATAGGTATGAATATATAATTAGAGGGAGAACGTTGGTCATGGTAACAATTACATATATGGATTAAGCAGAACTGATGTTTTAGTATGTGACGCGTGGTGAAGTCTAAATACAGGATCTAATGTCGATGTTTGATATTTGTAGTGAACCCCTGACAGAAGGGCGATGAAATTAGCCTGAAATGCATTGGGAAGATCCTACTACTGAGGATGAATCATGTATATTTCCTGCTTCGGAAAAAGGTCCGGATGGACATATCCGCAGTATCAGAAACGTAAATACATGTAATGGCTCTCTTGTGACAAAGCAAAATGGAATGAACATGTGGATCATTGGATTATCGTAAAATAAATGTGTTTGAAAAGGATAAAAAACATCAGTATCTTTATTACAAAGAAATCACGCTGTGCGTCCGGGATGAGAGTGGAGTTCCGCTCCCTTTATTTTGATGTTTCTAGCCCACGTGGTTGGAGGGCGGACTGCACACCGGGCTGCACGCATAGACTATCAAATGGATAAAATTGGCGAAAGCAAATGAAAAATGAAGAAAAAGGTGTGCACTTTCACTCTCTCATTGATATGTACTTTTTCGGCCCACTGCAAAGTAGCACCCGCGGATGAAAATGTTAAAGAATTTAAAAATGGACAGTCACACGAGAGATCCATTTTCCTTACAAAGGAGCCTTCTTGAATGGCTCCCGAGTTACAAACAAAGACGGTTGATGTTGTTTTAAATTTCAGCGGAAACATCGTATGCATAAAACGGTGAAAGATTCACAGACATTTTCAGTTTTGATTTTACAACTTGTTGTTTTGTATATGAAGAACGCTACATTTCATGATCAATGTCATTATTAATATCTTGAGGGAGGGCGGTGTAATCATGCCAGTTGATTTAATGGGTTGTATGGGGGGATTTTGTTTATCATAAACAAGTGTCACCTGGTGGAATTATGTGTTCAAAGGCAGTGGGTTCTGGGAATTGTAGGAATGAGGCAGATGGAGGTGCATATAATTGGTCATTTAATAGGGGAGGGGTTACATTCAGGCGATTTGAAAAAGGAAGTTAGACGCGAGCGAGTGTGAGAATGCACTCGTGAGAGGTTGGAACAAGCAAGAAATAACGTGGATATGTATTACAGGTATGGGAGTATTTCAGTCAAGCTCTCTTCCTACGGGGATGGTTTCATTCGAGTACATGGTGGGTGGAGAATGGCTCTTTTTGCGCCAGAAAGAGAAGTTTATGATTAATGAGGGGGAGAATTTTTGGAAGAAGCCCCACAGGTATGATTATATAATTAGAGGGAGAACGTTGGTCATGGTAACAATTACATATATGGATTAAGCAAAACTGATGTTTTAGTATGTGACGCGTGGTGAAGTCTAAATACAGGATCTAATGTCGATGTTTGATATTTGTAGTGAACCCCTGACAAAGGGCGATGAAATTAGCCCGAAATGCATTGGGAAGATCATACTACTGAGGATGAATCATGTATATTTCCTGCTTCAGAAAAAGGTCCTGATGGACATATCCGCAGTATCAGAAACGTAAATACATGTAATGGCTCTCTTGTGACAAAGCAAAATGGAATGAACATGTGGATTATTGGATTATCGTAAAATAAATGTGTTTGAAAAGGATAAAAAACATCAGTACCTTTATTACAAAGAAATCACGCTGTGCATCCGGGATGGGAGTGGAGTTCCGCTCCCTTTATTTTGATGTTTCTAGCTATACCTATAACATCTTCAGAAATCCCAAATATTATCAAAGATAGGCTTACCTTAACTTGGAAATCTAAAATTTTCGAGATGGTTTCACCAACCTTTACCCAAAAGTCGTGGATAGCCGGGCATGCCTGAAACATATGTGTGTCTGATGCTCACTCCAAATCACATTTCTTGCATCTTACAGGAGGTCCTTTCGTCATCTTTGAAAGTCTTTGCGGGGTCAGGTAGGCTCTGTGGATTGAGAAGAAATGGTTCCTCCTTAACCATGCCGGTGTAACCGTCCGAAAGAGGGTACCCAGTGATTCTTTCAAGAGTTGTTGAACAGGCTCTCCTGGTAGACATACCCCCCATAAATCTTCCGGAAGTTTGAACTCCCGTCTATTACTTCTTCGATATTCCAATACCAGAAGGAGATTTCTTTTTCCCCACTGGTTTTCTCACCAGATACTCCTCCAATAAGTTTCCTGCACCAATAAGGGATTTCTTAAGTTGTATATATTTAAATTTGGAGATATTCCCCTCCAGCCGAGCATGTAAGATTTCCCAGGGTAGGAGTGTGCCCTCCCGAGCTAAGTCCCCCCATACACTGAGACCGGCATCCCTTAGTGGCTGCACAAGTTTGTCCTTTAAGCAATCCAGGGACCCCGGGGAATCCCAGAGAGGGGCCAGGCTGGAAAAGTAGTTAAGTCCCGACAGCCTTCTGATATTAGCCCATATTCTGGCCATTGCCTGCAACACTTTCAACCTTATCTTTTTGAAAAATTTAGAGTCTCCATATTTAAACATAAAGCCCTCCTGAGTTAAATTAACTCCCCTCTGCATTGCAGCAAACATGGACCCAACCCCAGAACCATCGGGGGATTTTAACAGCATCCTCGAGTGGGACAGTTGGAAAGCCCAAGCATAATACTGTAAGTCTGGAAGACATAACCCACCCTTCTCTCTTCTGCGTCTCAACTTCTTCCAGGCAATTCTGGTTCCCTTATAGGCCCAAATAAAGGAATTTATAGCCTGTTGAAGTTTATCAATGGAGGGTTTACAGAAATGCAGTGGAATGGCATTAAAAAGAAAGGTAATTTTTGGCAAAACCATCATTTTAACCAGGTTTATCCTACCAAAGATTGTCAGGGGGAGATGGGCCCAGCTCTTCATGAGCCGCATGCATTCCCTGGTTATGTTGGACATATTAGCCCCTGTAATTTAATCAATATCTTGTACTATTTTGACCCCTAGATACCTCATATCTCTTTTGGTCTGATGTTGGCTCCCATTCAGATTCCAGGACATGATCTCTGTTTTCCCCACATTGATCTCATATCCAGATATCCTACCGAACTCCTCAGCATGTCTTATCACAGCAGGCTGGGCTGTTGAGAGATCTGAGGTGAAAATCAGTATATCATCCGCATAAAGGGCCACTTTTCTCTCCCATCCTTCATGCTTGAATGGTACGATTCCCGCTTCATCTCTGAGTTTCTGAGCAAAAGGCTCGATGTACAAGTTAAAAAGGAGGGGAGATAAGGGACAGCCCAGCCTAGTGCCCCTGGTAATCTTAAAAGGCCTTGTTAAGTTGCCGTTGACCAGCAGCTTCGCAGATGGGCTAAGGTATATCAACTTGACTGCTCTGCGGTATTTCTCGCCAATATTATACCTCTCCATAACAGCCTCCAAGTACACCCAATTGACTCTGTCAAAGGCCTTAGTGGCATCGAGAGTCATAGCGGCCAAGGGAAGCGAGTGCGTTGTGGCTAGATCTACTGGGCCTATTAAGTCATATGTAAGATCATAAAGATTTCTCCCTTTAACAAAACCCTTTTGGTCGAGATGTAATATATCGCCAGCTACTTTGCTTAACCTGTCAGCAAGGACCTTGGCGAAGATCTTGTAATCTGCATTTAGCAGCGATATGGGCCTATAAGACTCACAGCTTGCAGGATTTTTTCCTGGTTTTAATATTAAGGTGATCGTCGCCTCGCCCCAGGAATTTGGCAATTTCTTGCCATCCCTTAAGATGTCATTAAAGAGCTGGGTCATTGCTGGAACTAAGACCTCTCCCAAGGTTTTATAAAGCTCCATGGGTAGACCATCTGGGCCCGCCGCCTTACCCCCTTGCCTGAAGAGATCACTCTCTTAACTTCTTCATGCGTAATTACCTGTTCTAAGAGCTGTTGTTGCGAGGTATCCACAGGAGTGAGTGTGATCTCATTCAGCCATTCCTCAGCTTCAGATTTATTAATCAGCCTGTCTTCCAGATATAATTGCTGGAAATAGTCATGGAAAGCTCCCTCTATTTCCTCATCGGTGGTCAATCTAGTTTTGCCCCCATCTTCAATTACTCTTATCAGATTCCGAGTTCTGTCTGACTTTGCTTTCCAGGCCAGTAATCTCCCTGCTCCCTCCCCGTACTCGAAGTGGGCCAGTTTACTTGCCTCCCATCTCTTTTGGACTCTCGTCTGGAGAGTTGAATCCAACTGTTCTTTTAATTTCTCCATTTTGGCCTTGTTTTCCAGCCTTTCCTCTACTTCCTCTGCACTACTCATGCTTGCTTCCATGGTCTTCATTTTTGTTTCAATTTGAGCAATCTCCTCCCTATACTGCCTATTTCTAAAACACAGTCTGCTGGTAATCTTTCCCCTCAGAAAGGCCTTCAAACAGTCCCACACTATAGGAGGCGAAGCAGAACCCACGTTATGGCCTAAAAATTCCTTAGTTTCGAGACTCAGGTGACCCATATCCTCTGAGTCTCGAAGCAGTGTTCGGTCCAGAGTCCAAACTCTGCCCAACTTCCTACTCTCCAGATCTAAATCGAGATACAGCCCTGAGTGGTCAGATAAGTGGGGCGTCAAATAACCGACATCCTGTACTCTCCCTCTCAAGCTAAAACTGATCAGAGTAAAATCAATCCTAGATTTGTGACCATACTTTCCGTTATAATAGGAAGCGCCCAATTGTGAGCCCGATCTCTTTCTCCAAACGTCACTAAGCCCCATCTGCTTCATCATTGAATGCAGATAAGTGCGAGATTTAGATGCTGCCACAGCCCTACTATTTGGTGATTTATCTAATTTAGGATCTAATACAATATTAAAATCCCCAGCTATAATCACAGGGTCTGAGAAGTCCAGCAAGTTAGTGAAGATAGTTTTTAAAGGTTCAGGGTCATCATGGTTTGGACCATAATACCCTACCAACGTTATGGGGTTATCCATTATCATTACTTTTCAAATAACCCACCTACCACAAGTGTCAACAAGCGACTTTATTACACGGGCCTTAATTTGTTTTTTAATTAGAATGGTGACCCCTCTGACATTGGCACTTTGATCGGTACAGACCATATGCTTAACCCATTTTTGGAACTTAAAGATGGTAGTAGATTCCTTTTTTGTTAAGTGGGTTTCTTGCAAGATGATGACTTGTGCTGGAGAATCTCTGACATATTGCAAGATCTTGGCCCTTCATTGTTTAACACGCAGACCATTGACATTCCACGATAACAGCTGAATCATTCTCTAAGTAAGGTACTTTTGAGTTTGAGATGGATTTGGGGCAAAGTTTAAAAAAAGAAAGATGCCTGACCACTGCATTCCTGACTGAGATAGATAACTTAACTAAAGTGAATGAGAAACATTTTTTGTTTTTTTCCCCACATGCCCCCCACCCAGTGAACCCTTCCCTCCTCTCCCACCCCGAAGCCCTACCCTGGAGAACCCACCCCTGTATTATCCTGGACTAGCTGTTAGTCCTAGCTGCTTCACCCGGAGGCCACCCGCCAACCAAAACTCTCTATTCGTGCGGAAGCCATAAGTATAACACATTAGATAGGCTCCTGCCCCTCTTTTTCTTGATTTTTTGTTGTTATTTTTTATGTGTGCATTCTTTTATTGTGTATTATTTGATAACTTATCTATTCATCTTTATCTTTTTATTCATATTTGTGGACCCCCACCAAACGTGTCCCCTTCAGCCCTCTGATAATAATTAATCAGCTTAAACCTGCCACCAGAGAAAGAAATGATATAGAGATATTAAATGTTGCCTTTCCTCATGCTCTCTAAGAGCTCATCCGCTTCCTGTTTAGACCTTATGTTATGCATTTTGTTTTTGTGCATAATTCTTAGGGATGCTGGGAATTTGAGTTGGGCGACCACCCCCAATTGTTTAAAGTCCTCCAGTTTTCTTCCCAGCTCCCATTGCCTGTCTAGGGTAGCTCTAGCTAGATCGGACCGTATTTCAAACGAGAAATCTCTTCCTTTCAACGATTTAGATTTTAGGGCCAGATTCAAAATCTTTTCTTTTAGAGAATACGTATGGAAGTTGAGGAGGATCTTCCGGGGTTTTGTTTTGTTAGGGTTCCTCCTGAAAGGGTCTCTATGCACCCTTTGTATATCTCTCTTTATTTCTTCCTCAGTCTCATCCAACTGTAGCGTTTCTTTCAATAATATGACCATAAACGATTTTAAGTCCTCTCCTTCTTTTCCCTCTGGGACATTCAGTATACACAAATTGCTTCTCCTGGAGTTATTTTCGAGTTGTTCTAGCTTGTCTTGGACCTCTTGTTCTTCTTTTTTCAAGGCCAGTATGTCAGTTTTGACAATGCACAGTTTATCTTTCAACTCTCCTACCGAGTTTTCAAGTGTCTCGGTTCTTAGATTTAGAAGATCTATCTTCCTTTCCAATGACTCACAGACACTCCTAATCTCGCCCTGATTAGATTCGGAGACTGCAAACCCCTTTTTTATGTCTTCCGAAAGGGTGTGGAACAGCGCTTCCATAGCTGTTAATGAAGTCCCTGCGAGGTCACTGGAGGCTGCTTCAACCCTAGCTGACTCATCTCTCCCCTTTTGATCGGAAAGGGTCACAGTTTCACCCTGCCCCCCAATAGGGATCTGCTTCTGGCCATTAGTGGGATTAAGTAAGGGAGACCCTTCCATAGCTACCATTTGCTCCATATTACGGTCTATATGGGGCTGGTTTCCCTGTTTTTTCCAAAATTCTTCTCCCTGTGTAATAAGGTCAATCACTGTAGGCTGAACCTTGAAATAGGATCTCAAAGAGGGGGTGATTTTTAACGTATTGTCATCAGACCTCTCCCTACCCCTACCTAGCTTATTGCCAGCCTTAATGCTCTGACTTTTAACTTTGTAGCACAAAAAAGCGCAAGGATTTCCCTCTTCAGGGCTCTGTGCTGCTTCTTGAGAGGAGGCTGGAAGAAAAAAGCCCTTCTTCTTCCCTCTGCTAACTGTTATCTCTCTGCACAGGGTCTGCCTTTTCTCTCCGACCACCGATTTTGGGGGCCTCTGGGAACCCCCCCTGCTCCTTTTACCTTCACTCACGAAGGCTGGATCACTGTTGTCATCTATGATTCGCTGGGAAGAGCACAGGGGTTCCTGGTCTTCTTTATCCCCGCTGATCTTGACCGCTGCTCCAACTGCTGCTCCCTCCGCCACCACCAGGCATGAAGAACGCGTGCTGCCGCTGCCTGAGCTGCCCCGGAGGAGACCGCGTGCCGCCGCTCTGCGGCCCCTCCTCAGCTCCAGGGCGGCTTCCTCCCAGCGGGTACCGGCGAGAAGGACAGCAGGATCGTGGACCGCCGCAATAGGCAACCCGCTGTGACACATATCACGGGGGCAGAGCAAAAAGGTATTTATATTCTCCACGGGCAGGATTTTACCACATTTCAGCGCTTTTTATGCTCATTTACGAGAGCGGGCGCCTCCGGTGAGCAAGCGGCCGCTTCAAGCGGCCGCCATGTTCTCCCCCCGCCGTGCTTTTCCCTCTGCTGGATGGGGTTGTTTTGCGGCGGTGCCCGGTTTTTTCCCTGAGCTTCCTCCAGGTTCCATTTGCTGCTGGAGGTGATCCCTTCCTATTTTGCCTGGGGATGGGGATTCCTTTGTTCCTTCATCTTTGGTTGTTCGCGCCCTTCGTTTTTTCTTCCTCCGTACCTTGGGGTTTCGTCTTTCCCCTGCCCTGTTTTTCTCATGTGGGGGTGTGGCTCAGGGATGGTTGGTTTCTCCTTCCACCTTCACTCGCTATATGCGTTTGGCGGTCTGCCTATCCTGTGGGTCTGTGGGTCTGCCTCCTCCGTCTCTGGTGCTGGGTCGTTCGACACGTTCTGTATCCGCTTCCTGGGCTGAGGAGGCGGGGGTCTCTGTCCAGGTGTTTTGTGGAGCAGCCACTTGGCTGTCCCTTCACACGTTTGTTCGGCATTATCGCTTTGCTGTTTTCCTTGCCTCTGTGGCCTGTTTTGCTTTTGGCATTTTGCACGCTGCTGTTCCTTAATCCTTTGTTTGATTAAGTTATGTGCTTTTGCAAGGATCCCTGGTGTCCTGCGTTTTTTCTTCTTGGGTCTCTGCTACTATCTGTTACTATCTTTCAATACAGCACCTACTATGTGCCACAACTTTTTAGACCTTGCTAAATGGGAGGGACCGATTAGTTGTAAAACTTGTAAAAAGGTGCTTAAGCCCACTCAGGCCCCTGAAGTAAAAAAGAAAGCCATGCTGAGCAGTCTACGCAATGGCCTCATAAATGCTAGGTCAATGGGTAAACACGCACTTTATATTTATGATTTAATAACTAATGAAAACCTTGATTGTCTTTTTGTGACCGAAACATGGCTAAAGGCCTGGTGCAACCCAGATATTGCGAATGCCCTCCCCCCCGGATATCTCATTCAGAGATTAGACAGATTAGAGCAACGTGGGGGAGGCCTGGCAATTATCCATCGTAGCACCCTTAGGTGTTCTATAGCTCAACTACTTGATTTAAAAGGAGCGGAGGGCGTCAGTTTCTGTCTTCAGTTACATGACTCCTTTTCATTTGCAGGAGTACTTCTTTACCGTCCACCAGGACCCTATAAAGACTTTCTAGATAATATTGGAGAAGTAGTCAGTACATTAGCTCTTAGATTTTCCAATCTTACGGTGTTAGGAGACGTCAATTTTCACTTGGACTCACAAAATGACTCAGGGGCAACATGCTTTAAGGAGATAATGGATATACTTGGTCTAGAACAATGCTCCTTAGATGCCACACATAGTGCAGGCCATACGCTGGACTGTATCTGCTCCAACTTGGAAACTCTTAAGGTGAAGCCCCCAGTTGAGCAAACGTGGACTGATCATAAATTTATCCCTTTCGAGATTTTGTCAAAGAATGGGCCTCCCTCTAGGGAAAATAATATTAAAGCCCCTCAACAGGTCAAATCCAGATGGAAGGAATTAACAGCTCACCCAGATTTGCTCTCAGAAGCGCTGATGTGTAGACCTAACTTGGTAGGAGACCCTATCGCCGATACCCAGCTTTTTGGCCAGTGGTTGCACGCCCTGAAAGATCGGTTGGCACCCTCGGTTCCACATCACAGCAGATCAAACAAGAAGCCCTCTGCCCCATGGTATTCGCAAGCCCTGAAAGAATTGAAAAGCCAGGTCAGGTCATTAGAACGCAGATGGCTCCGAAATTATGAGGATACAGAGCTAAACAATTTTAAAGTAGCCCTTAGGAAATATCATGCCTTGATTAAAACTACCAAAAAAGCCTACTATACCGAGGCAATTAATACCACCAAGGCAAACCAGAAAGTGATTTTTAAAATAGTCAATCAATTTACTGAATCCTAAAAGTTTACAACAAGAGATTCCCCCTCTCAGAGTCTCTGTAATGATATTGCAGAATTCTTTGAAGAGAAAGTTTGCATACTACAAAAAGATTTCCCCCGCCTATCCTTTCCTTCACTAATAATGATTTGTCGGCAGATCTGGACAAAACCTATATGCAAAATTTTAAACCAATTTCCCTGCAAGAATCGCGCCAGGCGATTCTGTCTATGAAATCTGGTTCCCCTTTTGATCCTTGCCCCCCATTATTATTACACACTCTGATTGATATTGTGAACCCTAATATAAACAATATAATAAATTCCTCTCTTTCCACTGCCAAGATTCCGGCAGATTGGAAACTTGCAGCTGTAAAGCCTCTTCAAAAGAAACAAATTCCGGATCCTACTACCCTGTCTAATTTGCGCCCATCTCTCTCCTACCAAGTCTGTGTAAGTTGACAGAAAAATTTGTAAATAAGCAACTCACAACATATCTGGAGAAAACAAATTTGCTTCACTCCAATCAATCCGGCTTTAGAGCCCAACACTCCACAGAATCTGCACTATTGTATACGGCTGAAACCCTCAAAGCTGCCATGGATCAGGGAAAAAGAGCAGTATTGGTATTGTTAGACCTGTCGGCGGCCTTCGACACGCTCTCACATGCCATCCTTTTAGACCGCCTCGCTTCATTTGGCTTCTCGGGTATTGTCCTGGCATGGATAAAAAACTTCCTGCAGGATCGCAAGCAAGTGATTACACTTGGCCAATATAAGTCACAAGAGAAGGCACTTCTCTCAGGGGTACCGCAGGGATCGAGTCTCAGTCCGACTCTCTTTAATGCCTATATGGCTCCACTGATTAAGCTGATATCGTCCTTTAATATTGATACCATATCATATGCGGATGATACACAGCTAATCTTGGTGCTGGAGAATAACACCACACAGGCAGAAGAAAATCTCCGCAAATGCCTTACTGCAACTTTCAGCTGGATGAATGCAAACCACCTAAAGTGTAATTCCAAAAAGAACGGAAAGTCTACCCCTAGGCCAAGAACACTTTTTTTCACCCAAACGTTGGTGGCCAGCAAATACCACCCCTCCGCCAAACACAGTAAATGTGGTCAGGAATTTGGGAATTAAATTTGATACCACTCTGTCATTCAAACAGCAATCACTGGCAGTTGCTGGAACTTGCTTCCATATTATAAAAACTCTAAAGAAATTTTTTGACCTGATTCCCTTTTCAGCAAGGCAAACAGTGGCCGTAGCCCTTATTACATCGAGGCTAGATTACTGTAATAGCCTCTATGTAGGGACAAATAAGTCAGTCCTACATAGGCTACAAATGGTCCAGCATGCTGCAGCACGACTAGTACTGAGGTGGCCCAGGAAGTCATCTGCATCGGCGGCTCTAAACACACTTCACTGGCTGCCAATTCACAAACGCGTTCTTTTAAGGTCCTCCTCATTACTTTTAGGGCTTTCCACTCCTTGGGCCCTCAATATCTTCACACACGCTTTAAGCGATACATTCCTTCCCGAAGTTTAAGATCATCAAAGGCCAATCTGCTAAAAATACCAGCTTTCAGATTGGCAACGAAGGGAGGAAAATCACTCACAGTGTTAGGCTCAAAGGCATGGAACAAACTTCCTCCACAGCTTCGCCAGATTACATCTGAGTTCCATTTCAGGAAGGTCCTAAAAACCTGGATTTTCAGCGCATCTGACTCTCTTTGCAAAACTCTGATCTGAGGTCCCTCTCAGACTATTAGCAGTCAACCAGGTTTTGAGTTCCCATTCCTGGATTCCGTTTAGCGCCATGATGCTCCTTGGAGTGACAGTTTGCGCTCTACAAATGGATTATTACATTGTGAGTTCCTCACTATGTTAGGACTGGGACGAGGAGGACCCATGAGGGGGTAATGTCTTGTTACTTACCAGTAATCTTCATTGCCCTGATTAGGGTCCTCCTCGTCCCAGTTCTGTTCCCTCCCTCCCTCCCGCTGTATTTGTGTCAGGACTTGTTGATAACAGGCATGGCGGTGGGTGGGAGGGGCTTATATATTCTTTGAAAATATTATAAGCGTTCTGATTGGCTGTCAGGAGGCAGGATTGCCTCACTATGTTTGGACTGGGACGAGGGGGACCCTAATCGGGGTAATGAAGATTACCCGTAAGTAACAAGACATTAATGCATCTATATCTTCCTTGTTCCCTCCCTCCCACGCCCTCCCTTCCTTCTTTCCTTCATTTTCTCTCCCCTATCTTCATTCCTTCATTCATTCCCGTCCGACTCTCCTTCCTTCCTTCCTCTATCCCCTCCTTCTCTCCTCCCTCACTTCCTTCCTTTTTTCCTGCCTTCTTTCCTACATCCTTTCCTGCATTCATCCATCCCTTCCTTCCTTCCTTCCTCCCCCTTTCTTTTTACCCTCCTTCCCCTGTTTCCTCCTACTATGCCCGATATATATCCCTGGGGCTACATGAAAGAAAGGAGGGGGGCTGCGCAGCCCCCTTCCTGAAGCCCTAGACAGCCATGGGGACCACCACCCCCCCTCCCCAGAGCCGGCTCTAGAAATGTCCCTGAGTGCCCACCCCCGGAACATTGCAGTTTGCTAAGGCTTGGTGGGAGCCCGCCAAGCCATAGCAAACACTGCTCCGCTTTCAGAAAGCAGGAGCAAAAATGCTTTGGCTTCCTGAAAGCAGAGCATGTGTCTGTTTCCTTGCCCGCTGTCAAGCGAGCAAGGAAACAGACAAATTGCTTAGAGATTCATGGAGCTGCATGTTCAGCAGTTCCCTGGGTCTCAAAGCAAAGCCGACCCCCGCAGGAGGCAGGGAGCCGGCAGGGACCGTGGGTAAGTGGGACCAGGGCACTTACACTAAAGGCCGGGCGCCGGGGGATAGTGTCCCGCTGGTCCAAAAATTACACGGGAGGGGAGTTACTGGGCCCCCCTCATTATAAATTATATGCAAAAAAAAGAAAAGAACCGGCGCCCTGGAGGACGGGGTCCCCGGGGCCGAAATCAGACTTGTGAGGGGGTCGCGATGCCCCCCTCACCCATTGAAAAAAGGCATGGGCCTGGGGGATGGGGGTCCCCAGGTCCGAAAATGGCCGAGGAAAGGGGGGCCACGCAGCCCCCCTCCCTTGAAAAACTAGAAGAAAAAACCTCCGGGAAGTCGCTGGAGGCCACGCCCCCTTCACCACCACTCTGCAAATGCATCTCCTAGCGCAGTGGTGATTGAGGGATGAAGTGCCCATTGATGCTGAGGGTCCTGGGGGTCCAAGAACCCCTCCTGTTACCTCCAGAAAGTCCCAGACAGTGGGATTGCTGAGAGTACTTGGAGGCCACACCCCCTTTCTCCACCACTCTGCAAACGCGCCTCCTGGCGCACTGCTGGTTGGGGAATGAATTCCACTTTACTCCTAAGGGCCTCTGGACTATAGTGGACTTCTTCCCCCAACCAGTAGTGCGCCAGGAGGCGCATTTGCAGAGTGGTGGAGAAAGGGGGCGTGGCCTCTGACAACCTCTCGAAATTTGGTGTAGACCGTGCACTCCACATTAATTATAATTGGACCAGTGATCAACGAAATTGTTGTGATCTGTGTGCTGTACCTCTCTTCGTGTTTACCTTATACTGTAGTTACAAGAAAAACTGAGGCCAACAGCCAGCCGGCTGTATGGACAGAGGTGCGCACTACTAACAATATATGCAAATTTTAGCACAGATACGGACCCAAATGTTATAACATTTATCACATTATTTTTAATGCGAATCTGAGTTTTTTCAATCAAGAAAATTGCGTATATTACAAATTATTGTTTACATTGCACATGTCATACTTGTTAAACAATGAACAATTAAACATTCATAATGTTAAAATAAACAAGCTCAAATGGCAGCCTAATGCATTTTGGGACTGACGTCCCTTCATCAGGGTCATATCTGAAAGAATACAAAGAAAACATATTTATATGTACATTCATGGTACAACAACCCATGTATAATCAACACTACTGAAATAATATCATAATAACCCAAGAGATAACTTTTTTCTTAGTGACTGGTGTAAATCAGGTGAATAAACACAATTCCTCTTAGTCCACCATGTCCAGTGTGCATGTGATAGAGTGATTTCCAACCTTACACCTTCCAAACACTACTCACATGCCACGAAGGTTGATGACAATAACTTGTATATCATAAATCCCAAACCGATCCGATGGTGCAACCGATTACTGGAGAAATATAAACATAAGACATCAATCTAGCTAACCCATCCAGAAACAAACTGACGCTGACGATCAGTTATGCAAATCAATATACCTTCCAATCTAAGCAAGATCGAGACGTAACTGCCAAGAAAAAATAATGTAATCGTTACCAAACAAACCCAAATTGTTTGAAATAAACATAAGTGCTCAAGAGCCTCACTCCTGCCTTGTATTCAAACCAGCAGCAACCGATCGCTGTTTAGAAAAAGAAGAGACCATGAGCCTTAAAAATGCCCCCCTAGACTCGAAATCAACCCATCAAATTCCACTTTGTGTGACCTTAAACTCACCGTAAAGGAACCGAGTGCCGACCTGTATAGATCCCACCATGCTCAATGCCGTCTGACCGCCGATGCTGAATTCAAAGTGTACGCGAACATCATGTGACCCAGACACGACATAAAAAAAGTGATCATGTGACCGCGTAAGATAAGCGCCTTCTTAGAATGTTGAAATTATACCATAGGAGACCATGAGCGTTAAATTGCCACCGTAGACTCGAAATCGACCCATCAAGTTCAACTTTGTGTGACCTTAAACTCACCTTAAAAAAACCGAGTGCCAACCTGTATAAATCCACCCATGCTCGATGCCGTCTACCCGCCGGTGCGGAATTCAAAAGTCTTCGCGAACATCATATGACACAGACACGTGATCAATAAGGTGTTCATGTGAGCGCTTAAGATAAGCGCCATCTTAGAGTGTTGAGATTGTACTATAATGGCAACCCCAATGTTCCTAACACAAACTTCGATATCTAAGCTCCACAGTTTAACACAACGAAGTCTTCATAATGATCTTGATCAAATTCATGTCAGGGTGTTTACCAATAAATCTGAATACTTTCACTATCCCAATTAAAGAGGAATAGCTACAAAACCTCAGTATAAACTCACATTAAACCAAAAACAGGGGGAGTCAACGGATTATCCTTAAATACATGTGTATCCTCTCATGCATCTTAGCTTTGTAGGTAACCAACACGTAATGCAACATCAAGAGTAGTTATAGTTCGACAGTATGACTGCTTCACGAACAGACAAACTTGATACACGCACATATTCCTTTATCATAAGATATGATCGAGTTGCTTTAGGATTATAAGTTCTGCTCTATTGGATGTTCGGTATTGGTGGTGCAGAGTTCTCTCGGTTATGAATGTTGGCTACTCCACTAGGGGGCAATTTTTATACCAGGTAGCTATTTTTTGTTGCTTTCTCTTTCAATATACAGAGGTTTTGTAGCTATTCCTCTTTAATTGGGATAGGCACGTTTGCAGAGTGGTGGAGAAACGGGATGTAGCCTCCGACAACCTCTCAGCAATCCTGCTGTGTGGGATTTACTGGAGGTCACACAAGGGGTAGTTGGTCCCCAAGGACGTCCTTGGGGGCCAACTACCCCTCCTGTTACCACCCATAAGTCCCACACAGCGGGATTGCTAAGGGGTCTTCGGGGGCCCTGCCCCCTTTCTCCACTACACTGCAAATGAGCCTCCTGGCACACTACTGATTGGGGGATGAAGTCCACTTTACTGCTGAGGGACCTTGAGGGCCAAGAAGCCCTCCTGGTACCTACTGTAAGTCCTACACAGTGGGATTCCTGAGAGCTTGTCAGAGGCCCGCCCCTTTTCTCCACCACTACTTAAAAAAACATAGAAATTCACTGAAAAAAAACAAAGGTTACAGGAACGTTATAGTTAGGTATTAACATTAAAAAACCTTAGAAATTCACTGAAAAAAACAAAGGTTACAGGGACGTTATAGTTAGGCTCAGATTTCACTCATACAAAACCAGTGAAATTCAGCAATTATAGGTAGCTGAGCTAACTATAACTTGCGCCCCACAATGCACTGCTTATGACCTCACATATTACATTCACTCATGACATGGTCAGTGACATCACTGATAACATCTCAAATGACATCACTCATGACATAATCAACAGAATCACTGACGCACCCACTCACACCCCCATAGAACCTTTCATACACCCACTCCCACACAACCATTCACAAACCCATTCACAGACCCATACTTACACACCCACTCACTGATTCATAGATCTACACACACATCCACTCACTCATATATACATCCACTCATACACCCACTCACTCACCAATACAGCCACTGACATATCCAGTCATACACCCATACAGCCACTCACACACTGGGTCAGTCACCCATACAGTCAAACATACAGCCACTTACTCGCCCATACATTTACACCCACGCCCACTTACTTACTCATACATATACTAACACATACTCACTCACCTATACAGTCACTGACACAAGCACACACCCATACAGCCACTCTCACATTCACTCACTCACCCATACAGTCACTGTTAGACCTGGTCCTTTTGACAGATTTATCCCCAAACTTTTTGCCTTTTGCCTCCTATTTTTCTGACCTTGTTTTCGTTGGCTATAGGATTCTGGGCACTTTACCACTGCTGATCAGTGGTAAAGTGCATATGCTCTCTGTATAAATTGGAATATGATTGGTTATCTATGATTGGCATATTTGATTTACTGGTAAGTCCCTACTAAAGTGCATCGAGTGTGCCAGGGCCTGTAAATCAAATGCTACTAGTGGGCTTGCAGCACTGATTGTGCCACCCACATGAGTAGCACTGTAAATGTATCTTAGACCTACCAATGTAGTGTACGCGCACACAGTTTTAAACTGCCATGTTGCCCTGATAAGTGCACCCACTTGCCAGGCCCAAACCTTCCCTTTCCTTGCACGTAAAGGCACCCCTAAGGTAGGCACAAGGTACCCCCATGGGCAAGGTGCAGTGTATGTGAAAGGTAGGACATGTACTGGTGTGTGTGATATGTCCTGATAGTGAGATACTGTGTGTTTCTTTTTACACTATTGAAAGGTTATCTGTCCCATAGGCTAACATGGGAGTTGCTTTGTAACACACACAAGTATAACTTTCCATAGGGACAAGATAGAGAAATGGAGTTGAGGCTCTCTGAACTCAGAATTTATTAACGCACCTTTTGGTAAAGGTGGTTTTTAAATTCTGTGTTTGAAAAATGCCACTTTTAGACAATGGGCATGTCCTTACTTTACCATCCTATGTGCCTCTGACTGTTTGTGTATTCAGCATCTGGTGTTGGAGTGACAGGAGCTGGGGAGGTGCATTCACTCTAGACATTCACTGGGGGGTTGAGGTGTGCCCTGCCTTGCTTGAGTGACTCATAGCGGGACTGAATAGACCTGGTCTGCATTTAGGGTGGTGGGAGGAGTTACGCTTACACCTGAATAGGCTGTGTCTCCTTTTCACAATGCTGTCTCCACCACCTGTGGTCATGCTGCACCAGGGAGAACAGGATTGGTTTGCACTGGGTTCAGAGACCCTTGCCACAAAGAGAACAATGACAAAATGGGGTATAAGTATTAGACCTAAAACCCCATAACTTTAGATTGCTTCAAGAAACAAGAGGACCCTGCCTAGAAGAAGAGCGGAAGGTCTGTGTGAGGAGTGCTGCCTTTTCTGTGTGAGGGATGGGTTGGCCTGCAGTTGCTGATTCTGTCTGTGGTGGAGGAAAAGGACTGACTCTTTTTGCCCTGCTGTGGTATCCTGCTTGTGAAGAATCTCCAAGGGCTTGTGTGTGATGGCCACCGGTTGGAAGTCTCTGGGATACAAAAGACTTCAGGAGAAAGATCCATGCTATATACAAAAATAATAACCTGCCTGGGAGGAGAGTTGGAGAAGCTGTGTGAGGAGCACTGCCCCTAACTTGTGTGGGGTAGGATGGCCTGCAGTGATTGCTCCTGCCTGGGGCAGGAGAAGGACTGGACTTTCCTTATACATTTCTTTCTTTTTGCCAAAAAGTAAGCGCGTGTTGAGCGCTTTTACTGTGGGACACCAGCATGTGCTTTTAGCCAGTGCGTGGGGAGCGCTGTATGTTGCCTGAAGGGCGCTCCTCCCCCTTCTTTTTGTTCTTGCCATAAAAAAGGTAAAAGCGCGTGAGGAGTGCTTTTCTGTGACCACACAGCACGTGCAGTGCTACACTTTCCTTGTGGTCTTGGAGCCACAGGAGGGGAGAGCTGAGGTGAAGGAAGCGCTCTCCCCCTCCCTAGTCGCCTGTGTTTCCGGCATCTGTGTTTCGTATCAGCAGCTGGGGCTCTGCTAAGTGGCCCCGGGCTGCAAACCACTTAGACACCCAAACAGAGAGGAATCCCAATTGGGAGTTCCGCTGCCTTGCTGGTGCAACGCCGATGAAAGAGGGAGGTGGGGCCCAACTGCCAGAGGATGCCAGAGCCTCACAGACTCCCACCAGCTGCCTCTGGCTGCACCCACTGGGAGGAGTGGCGCTGCACACTACGGAGACCTGGGAAGGGCTCCAGGCACTGCCGCAGTTCTCTGATGGGGTAATTGGACTTTGGCCACATCTCGTCATCAGAAAGGTGCAGCGATGCCCGCACGGCCAGCACAAACCACGGTGCTTGTGGAGTGGGGCTGAGCCTTATACAATACGCGAGCAGCTGCTGGGTGCTTATTACGTGTGCGGGGGGACCAAGGAGGGTCCTCCCCACTGACGACAGCAGGGCATGACTGCCCCTCCGCTTCTATACATACTTGAGGGGCCGCATTGGTCACTGCCTGCCCGGTCCAGAGGGGACATAATTAGAACGCATAGGAGTGCTTTCTAAAAACAACTGTAATTCTGCTAGAAGGAGCGCAGAGGCTCCTGTATCATACATGGGTTCCCTGCAGTCGTGGGGGATTTCCCCTATGTGTTTAGGGTGATATGGATATGGTGATTACTAAGCTGGGGTGCATTATCAAGCTGCTTCATAGGTTGTACCCTGGTTTATAATGTGCTCATACCTGCTATTGACAGAATAAGGATTACTCTTTCAGGAACTGCCCATTATGCGTGATAATGTTGATGTTATGATGTTCTGATATGTGCATCCTGTGAGTATTTACCTTTGCGCTAATTGTGTTTATGACGATTGCCTTATGGCAAAGGGATTTATGATCACATTATTACAACACACATTATTGTGACTATTGCCTAGTTGGCAAAGTGAATATTGAGATATGTGATTGGAGTCTATGTGTCTTATATATAATACAGTGATATTTTTATATAACCTTGTGTGGAGTCTCCTTTTGTGGTGTGCCTAGTGTGTCACTGGTGTGTGTGGGTTGTGCAAACACTTTACACTCTGGGATAAGCCTGACTGCGCGGCCAAGCTACCAAAGGGGTGAGCAGGGGCTATCTTGTGTGTATAACTCCCTTACCCTGACTAGAGGGGTGGGTTCTAGCCAACCAGAAACCCCAATTCTAACAGTCACTTATATACTCCATCACTCACCTATACTGCCTTTCACATACCCACTCACCCATATACCACTGACACAACCACTCACTCACCCACACAGCCATACACACACTTACTCACCCATACAGCCCCTCACACACACACTCACTCACACACACAGCTGCTGACTCACCCACACACTCATCCATACAGGCAGTCACACACCCCCTCACCCACCCACACAGTTACTCAGACACCCATACAGTTACTCAGACAACCAATCAATCACCCATACAGCCACTCACATACACACTCACACACCCATACAGCCACTTAGACACCAACTGACAGACTGATACAAACATTCACACAACCAGTCACTCAACCATACATTCACTGAGACACCTAATCTCTCACTTACACAGTCAGTCACGCACCCCCTGAATCATCTATACAGACACTCATACACCCACTGATTCACCAATACACCTTGGTATATATATTTAACACTCATAAACTTTTTAAAAACACTCACAGTCACTGGATGATGTCATCAGTGATGTCACTGACCATGTCATGAGTGATGTAATATGTGAGGTCATAAGCAGTGCATTGCGGGGGCGAGAGTTATAGTTAGCTCAGCTAACTATAACTGCTGAATTTCACTGGTTTTGTACGAGTGAAATCTGAGCCTAACTATAACGTCCCTGTAACCTTTCGTTTTTTCAGCAAATTTATATATATATATATTTTTTCTTTTCCGAACCATCAGGAAAGACTCTGCACTCTGGGGCGGGTGCTTGTCTTAAACATGGGGGTGGAACCACAAATTTTAACCAGCTGCAGATTCTTCCAAAGAAGAGACAGCACTCACGGGAGAGGAAAATAACTGCGTTTAATGTAATGCGTTAGATGTACGGACGCGTTTCGGCTTGTGCCTTTGTCAACATTCAGCGTTGCCTTAGCATTTACGTGTATTATAAACACAAATCATTATGCGGCTTACTGTGTTGTCATTAGTTCATTAACACTATAGAAGGACCCTCATTTGAAGTATATTCAAGTGTACATTTGCGAGCGCCATATTGGAACATGTCTTGACTATATCTGATATACAAGTAAATCTAATGCCAGAAAGAAAATTCATTATTGCTTTCATGATTATATAATCGTCCTTGATCATTGTATAAATCTCTTGAGTAGTCCAAAAATTCAATTCTCGCAATTCATGTCTCTACAACAGAATTCGTTTTCAAAATTCTTTTTCAAGATAACACATCAATTACTTTACAGTAAATCTAAATTACGATCCTCTCTTAAAGCTAACCACAACCCTCGCCCTGAGCCCACCCGCCGAACCCTCCGACCCCGACACCGCCGCCCGCAACCTCAGACAGTGGATCGACGACTGCGCCAACACCCTCGCCCCGCTCAAGAATCCGCCCAACAGCCACACCAGCAAGAAAGCAACCTGGTTCACCGAAGACCTCCAGGCCTCCAAACGAACATGCCGAAAACTGGAGAAGATCTGGCTCCACGAACGGACAGCTACGCCGCCCACAAGAGCGCCACCCGCAATCACCATCACCTCATCTGATCCGCCAAAAGGGCCTCACTCAAAGACCGCCTAGACAACAACGCACACAACAGCAAAGAGCTCTTCAACATCGTGAAGGAACTCTCCAACCCCAGCTCCAACACCAACGACATCCAGCCGTCGCAAGACCTGTGCGACTCACTGGCCACCTCCTTCCACCGCAAAATCGCCGACATCCACGACAGCTTCAACACCACGACCGCCCGGCAACCACCGAGACCACTGCCCCCACAACCACCAACCGCCTGCTCTCCTGGACCAACATCAACGACGAGGACACCAGCGAGATCATGAACACCATCCACTCCAGTTCACTGCTAGACCCGTGCCCTCACCACATCTTCAACAAAGCCAGTACAGCCATCGCGCCCCATCTCCGGAAAATAATCAACATCTCCTTCGAGACAGCAACCTTCCCGGAAAGCTGGAAGCACGCCGAGATCACCGCCTTACTCAAGAAACCCAAGGCAGACCCCAAGGACCTCAAGAACTTCCGACCCATCTCTCTGCTCCCGTTCCCCGCGAAGGTCACCGAGAAAATCGTCAACAAACAACTGAGCCGCTACCTCGAGGAGAACAACATCCTGGACCCTTTCCAGTCCGGCTTCCGCAGCAACCACAGCACCGAAACCGCCCTCATCGCCGCCACCGATGACATCAGGACCCTGCTAGACAACAAAGAAACAGCAGCCCTCATCCTCCTGGACCTATCAGCCGCCTACGACACGGTCTGCCACCACACACTACGAACACGCCTTCACGACGCCGGGATCCAAGAGAAGGCCCTGGACTGGACCACATCCTTCCTTTCCGGCAGAACACAAAGCGTCCGCCTCGCCCCCTTCCGATCCAAGGCCACCAAGATCATCTGCGGCGTACCCCAAGGCTCCTCCTCAGCCCAACGCTGTTCAACATCTACATGGCACCCCTCGCCCACGTCGCCCGACAGCACAACCTCAACATCATCTCCTACGCCGACGACACCCAGCTGATCCTCTCCCTCACCAAAGACCCTCACACCGCCAAAGCCCACCTCCACGAAGGAATGGATGAGGACCAGCCGCCTGAAGCTGAACTCGGACAAGACGGAGGGCCTCATCCTTGGTTCCAACCCTTCAGCCTGGGACGACTCCTGGTGGCCAACATCACTGGGAACAGCTCCGCCACCCACCGACCACGTACGCAACCTAGGGGTCATCCTCGACCCCACCCTCTCCATGACTAAGCAGGTCAATGCCGTTTCCTCATCCTGCTTCAACATCCTCCGAATGCTCCGCAGGATCTTCAAGTGGATCCCCACCGAAACAAGAAAAACAGTCACCCGGGCCCTCGTCACCAGCAGGCTGGACTACGGAAATGCCCTCTACGCAGGAACGACGGCTAAGCTCCTGAGACGGCTGCAACGCATCCAGAACGCCTCTGCACGTCTTATCCTCGACATCCCCCGACGCAGCCACATAACACCCCACCTGAGAGACCTGCACTGGCTCCCTGTCAACATGAGGATAACCTTCAAGCTCCTCACCCACGCACACAAAGCACTCCACAACTCCGGACCAGCCTACCTCAACAGACGACTCAGCTTCTACACCCCCACCCGCCAGCTCCGCTCGACCAGCCTCGCCCTCGCCACAGTCCCCCGCATCCGGAAAACGACCGCCGGCGGCAGATCCTTCTCCCACCTCGCCGCCAAGACCTGGAACACCCTCCCCACCAACCTCCGACAGACCCAAGACCTACTGGCCTTCAGAAGACTCCTCAAGACCTGGCTCTTCGATCAGTAGCAGCACCACCCCCCTCTTCCCCCAGCGCCTTGAGACCCTCGCGGGTATGTAGTGCGCTTTATAAGTGACATGATTGATTGATTGATTGATTGAATACTAACCAATCATGCTCTGTATGGGCCAATCACCATGATTATTAATGGGTTTCTCAGTCAAAATTATTGGCTATAAAGTATTCAAAATCAATTTTATCTATATATTCTGATCAACACTATATTTTTGCTCTATATGAGCTTATACCTTTTCGTGAGAAGGGATCTATTGTAATTATGAGAAACTCCAAATGATTCTAAACTTGGACTCACAAGACTATATCTAATTAACACAGAATTACCTCAAACTTTGGGACCTCAAGCTACCAAATTTTACCAAAAAAATGTGTGGATAGAAAGCTTTCCTCTATTTGCTTTCCCTAGGTGAACCGCTAATTCCTCCTCAGTATTGAGGCCTAATTGTGTTTTAGTTTGCAAGTCCACTATATATCTTGATTCTTATTTATAAAAACACAGTCATAGCACACCCTTTGTAGTCATCAAGAACTTCACAAAAATATTTATCAAATAAATAAATGTCCTAGCAGCAGATATTGAGATCCTTAGGTCCACAGGCGAGTATGTCCTATTCAGATCAAGTATGGGTTTTCAAATACCATCCACAGGTCACATCCATTAAAAAAGTTTGCATTTATTCATATACAGCAAATTCCCAGCAGTAATTGAAGCCAAGAAACAGTATAGTAAATGACTCGTATAAGCGTGAATTTTGTTCAGTACGGTAAAAGATCATGGGGTGCTCAAATAACTGAAAGCACCTACTACCATACGGTGCTATCGGCAAGTTACAAGAACATGCACATTAACATTTATAAAAACACAGTCATAGCACACCCTTTGTAGTCATCAAGAATTTCACAAAAATATTTATCAAATAAATAAATGTCCTAGCAGCAGATATTGAGATCCTTAGGTCCACAGGCGAGTATGTCCTATTCAGATCAAGTATGGGTTTTCAAATACCATCCACAGGTCACATCCATTAAAAAAGTTTGCATTTATTCATATACAGCAAATTCCCAGCAGTAATTGAAGCCAAGAAACAGTATAGTAAATGACTCGTATAAGCGTGAATTTTGTTCAGTACGGTAAAAGATCATGGGGTGCTCAAATAACTGAAAGCACCTACTACCATACGGTGCTATCGGCAAGTTACAAGAACATGCACATTAACATTTATAAAAACACAGTCATAGCACACCCTTTGTAGTCATCAAGAATTTCACAAAAATATTTATCAAATAAATAAATGTCCTAGCAGCAGATATTGAGATCCTTAGGTCCACAGGCGAGTATGTCCTATTCAGATCAAGTATGGGTTTTCAAATACCATCCACAGGTCACATCCATTAAAAAAGTTTGCATTTATTCATATACAGCAAATTCCCAGCAGTAATTGAAGCCAAGAAACAGTATAGTAAATGACTCGTATAAGCGTGAATTTTGTTCAGTACGGTAAAAGATCATGGGGTGCTCAAATAACTGAAAGCACCTACTACCATACGGTGCTATCGGCAAGTTACAAGAACATGCACATTAACATTTATAAAAACACAGTCATAGCACACCCTTTGTAGTCATCAAGAATTTCACAAAAATATTTATCAAATAAATAAATGTCCTAGCAGCAGATATTGAGATCCTTAGGTCCACAGGCGAGTATGTCCTATTCAGATCAAGTATGGGTTTTCAAATACCATCCACAGGTCACATCCATTAAAAAAGTTTGCATTTATTCATATACAGCAAATTCCCAGCAGTAATTGAAGCCAAGAAACAGTATAGTAAATGACTCGTATAAGCGTGAATTTTGTTCAGTACGGTAAAAGATCATGGGGTGCTCAAATAACTGAAAGCACCTACTACCATACGGTGCTATCGGCAAGTTACAAGAACATGCACATTAACATTTATAAAAACACAGTCATAGCACACCCTTTGTAGTCATCAAGAATTTCACAAAAATATTTATCAAATAAATAAATGTCCTAGCAGCAGATATTGAGATCCTTAGGTCCACAGGCGAGTATGTCCTATTCAGATCAAGTATGGGTTTTCAAATACCATCCACAGGTCACATCCATTAAAAAAGTTTGCATTTATTCATATACAGCAAATTCCCAGCAGTAATTGAAGCCAAGAAACAGTATAGTAAATGACTCGTATAAGCGTGAATTTTGTTCAGTACGGTAAAAGATCATGGGGTGCTCAAATAACTGAAAGCACCTACTACCATACGGTGCTATCGGCAAGTTACAAGAACATGCACATTAACATTTATAAAAACACAGTCATAGCACACCCTTTGTAGTCATCAAGAATTTCACAAAAATATTTATCAAATAAATAAATGTCCTAGCAGCAGATATTGAGATCCTTAGGTCCACAGGCGAGTATGTCCTATTCAGATCAAGTATGGGTTTTCAAATACCATCCACAGGTCACATCCATTAAAAAAGTTTGCATTTATTCATATACAGCAAATTCCCAGCAGTAATTGAAGCCAAGAAACAGTATAGTAAATGACTCGTATAAGCGTGAATTTTGTTCAGTACGGTAAAAGATCATGGGGTGCTCAAATAACTGAAAGCACCTACTACCATACGGTGCTATCGGCAAGTTACAAGAACATGCACATTAACATTTATAAAAACACAGTCATAGCACACCCTTTGTAGTCATCAAGAATTTCACAAAAATATTTATCAAATAAATAAATGTCCTAGCAGCAGATATTGAGATCCTTAGGTCCACAGGCGAGTATGTCCTATTCAGATCAAGTATGGGTTTTCAAATACCATCCACAGGTCACATCCATTAAAAAAGTTTGCATTTATTCATATACAGCAAATTCCCAGCAGTAATTGAAGCCAAGAAACAGTATAGTAAATGACTCGTATAAGCGTGAATTTTGTTCAGTACGGTAAAAGATCATGGGGTGCTCAAATAACTGAAAGCACCTACTACCATACGGTGCTATCGGCAAGTTACAAGAACATGCACATTAACATTTATAAAAACACAGTCATAGCACACCCTTTGTAGTCATCAAGAATTTCACAAAAATATTTATCAAATAAATAAATGTCCTAGCAGCAGATATTGAGATCCTTAGGTCCACAGGCGAGTATGTCCTATTCAGATCAAGTATGGGTTTTCAAATACCATCCACAGGTCACATCCATTAAAAAAGTTTGCATTTATTCATATACAGCAAATTCCCAGCAGTAATTGAAGCCAAGAAACAGTATAGTAAATGACTCGTATAAGCGTGAATTTTGTTCAGTACGGTAAAAGATCATGGGGTGCTCAAATAACTGAAAGCACCTACTACCATACGGTGCTATCGGCAAGTTACAAGAACATGCACATTAACATTTATAAAAACACAGTCATAGCACACCCTTTGTAGTCATCAAGAATTTCACAAAAATATTTATCAAATAAATAAATGTCCTAGCAGCAGATATTGAGATCCTTAGGTCCACAGGCGAGTATGTCCTATTCAGATCAAGTATGGGTTTTCAAATACCATCCACAGGTCACATCCATTAAAAAAGTTTGCATTTATTCATATACAGCAAATTCCCAGCAGTAATTGAAGCCAAGAAACAGTATAGTAAATGACTCGTATAAGCGTGAATTTTGTTCAGTACGGTAAAAGATCATGGGGTGCTCAAATAACTGAAAGCACCTACTACCATACGGTGCTATCGGCAAGTTACAAGAACATGCACATTAACATTTATAAAAACACAGTCATAGCACACCCTTTGTAGTCATCAAGAATTTCACAAAAATATTTATCAAATAAATAAATGTCCTAGCAGCAGATATTGAGATCCTTAGGTCCACAGGCGAGTATGTCCTATTCAGATCAAGTATGGGTTTTCAAATACCATCCACAGGTCACATCCATTAAAAAAGTTTGCATTTATTCATATACAGCAAATTCCCAGCAGTAATTGAAGCCAAGAAACAGTATAGTAAATGACTCGTATAAGCGTGAATTTTGTTCAGTACGGTAAAAGATCATGGGGTGCTCAAATAACTGAAAGCACCTACTACCATACGGTGCTATCGGCAAGTTACAAGAACATGCACATTAACATTTATAAAAACACAGTCATAGCACACCCTTTGTAGTCATCAAGAATTTCACAAAAATATTTATCAAATAAATAAATGTCCTAGCAGCAGATATTGAGATCCTTAGGTCCACAGGCGAGTATGTCCTATTCAGATCAAGTATGGGTTTTCAAATACCATCCACAGGTCACATCCATTAAAAAAGTTTGCATTTATTCATATACAGCAAATTCCCAGCAGTAATTGAAGCCAAGAAACAGTATAGTAAATGACTCGTATAAGCGTGAATTTTGTTCAGTACGGTAAAAGATCATGGGGTGCTCAAATAACTGAAAGCACCTACTACCATACGGTGCTATCGGCAAGTTACAAGAACATGCACATTAACATTTATAAAAACACAGTCATAGCACACCCTTTGTAGTCATCAAGAATTTCACAAAAATATTTATCAAATAAATAAATGTCCTAGCAGCAGATATTGAGATCCTTAGGTCCACAGGCGAGTATGTCCTATTCAGATCAAGTATGGGTTTTCAAATACCATCCACAGGTCACATCCATTAAAAAAGTTTGCATTTATTCATATACAGCAAATTCCCAGCAGTAATTGAAGCCAAGAAACAGTATAGTAAATGACTCGTATAAGCGTGAATTTTGTTCAGTACGGTAAAAGATCATGGGGTGCTCAAATAACTGAAAGCACCTACTACCATACGGTGCTATCGGCAAGTTACAAGAACATGCACATTAACATTTATAAAAACACAGTCATAGCACACCCTTTGTAGTCATCAAGAATTTCACAAAAATATTTATCAAATAAATAAATGTCCTAGCAGCAGATATTGAGATCCTTAGGTCCACAGGCGAGTATGTCCTATTCAGATCAAGTATGGGTTTTCAAATACCATCCACAGGTCACATCCATTAAAAAAGTTTGCATTTATTCATATACAGCAAATTCCCAGCAGTAATTGAAGCCAAGAAACAGTATAGTAAATGACTCGTATAAGCGTGAATTTTGTTCAGTACGGTAAAAGATCATGGGGTGCTCAAATAACTGAAAGCACCTACTACCATACGGTGCTATCGGCAAGTTACAAGAACATGCACATTAACATTTATAAAAACACAGTCATAGCACACCCTTTGTAGTCATCAAGAATTTCACAAAAATATTTATCAAATAAATAAATGTCCTAGCAGCAGATATTGAGATCCTTAGGTCCACAGGCGAGTATGTCCTATTCAGATCAAGTATGGGTTTTCAAATACCATCCACAGGTCACATCCATTAAAAAAGTTTGCATTTATTCATATACAGCAAATTCCCAGCAGTAATTGAAGCCAAGAAACAGTATAGTAAATGACTCGTATAAGCGTGAATTTTGTTCAGTACGGTAAAAGATCATGGGGTGCTCAAATAACTGAAAGCACCTACTACCATACGGTGCTATCGGCAAGTTACAAGAACATGCACATTAACATTTATAAAAACACAGTCATAGCACACCCTTTGTAGTCATCAAGAATTTCACAAAAATATTTATCAAATAAATAAATGTCCTAGCAGCAGATATTGAGATCCTTAGGTCCACAGGCGAGTATGTCCTATTCAGATCAAGTATGGGTTTTCAAATACCATCCACAGGTCACATCCATTAAAAAAGTTTGCATTTATTCATATACAGCAAATTCCCAGCAGTAATTGAAGCCAAGAAACAGTATAGTAAATGACTCGTATAAGCGTGAATTTTGTTCAGTACGGTAAAAGATCATGGGGTGCTCAAATAACTGAAAGCACCTACTACCATACGGTGCTATCGGCAAGTTACAAGAACATGCACATTAACATTTATAAAAACACAGTCATAGCACACCCTTTGTAGTCATCAAGAATTTCACAAAAATATTTATCAAATAAATAAATGTCCTAGCAGCAGATATTGAGATCCTTAGGTCCACAGGCGAGTATGTCCTATTCAGATCAAGTATGGGTTTTCAAATACCATCCACAGGTCACATCCATTAAAAAAGTTTGCATTTATTCATATACAGCAAATTCCCAGCAGTAATTGAAGCCAAGAAACAGTATAGTAAATGACTCGTATAAGCGTGAATTTTGTTCAGTACGGTAAAAGATCATGGGGTGCTCAAATAACTGAAAGCACCTACTACCATACGGTGCTATCGGCAAGTTACAAGAACATGCACATTAACATTTATAAAAACACAGTCATAGCACACCCTTTGTAGTCATCAAGAATTTCACAAAAATATTTATCAAATAAATAAATGTCCTAGCAGCAGATATTGAGATCCTTAGGTCCACAGGCGAGTATGTCCTATTCAGATCAAGTATGGGTTTTCAAATACCATCCACAGGTCACATCCATTAAAAAAGTTTGCATTTATTCATATACAGCAAATTCCCAGCAGTAATTGAAGCCAAGAAACAGTATAGTAAATGACTCGTATAAGCGTGAATTTTGTTCAGTACGGTAAAAGATCATGGGGTGCTCAAATAACTGAAAGCACCTACTACCATACGGTGCTATCGGCAAGTTACAAGAACATGCACATTAACATTTATAAAAACACAGTCATAGCACACCCTTTGTAGTCATCAAGAATTTCACAAAAATATTTATCAAATAAATAAATGTCCTAGCAGCAGATATTGAGATCCTTAGGTCCACAGGCGAGTATGTCCTATTCAGATCAAGTATGGGTTTTCAAATACCATCCACAGGTCACATCCATTAAAAAAGTTTGCATTTATTCATATACAGCAAATTCCCAGCAGTAATTGAAGCCAAGAAACAGTATAGTAAATGACTCGTATAAGCGTGAATTTTGTTCAGTACGGTAAAAGATCATGGGGTGCTCAAATAACTGAAAGCACCTACTACCATACGGTGCTATCGGCAAGTTACAAGAACATGCACATTAACATTTATAAAAACACAGTCATAGCACACCCTTTGTAGTCATCAAGAATTTCACAAAAATATTTATCAAATAAATAAATGTCCTAGCAGCAGATATTGAGATCCTTAGGTCCACAGGCGAGTATGTCCTATTCAGATCAAGTATGGGTTTTCAAATACCATCCACAGGTCACATCCATTAAAAAAGTTTGCATTTATTCATATACAGCAAATTCCCAGCAGTAATTGAAGCCAAGAAACAGTATAGTAAATGACTCGTATAAGCGTGAATTTTGTTCAGTACGGTAAAAGATCATGGGGTGCTCAAATAACTGAAAGCACCTACTACCATACGGTGCTATCGGCAAGTTACAAGAACATGCACATTAACATTTATAAAAACACAGTCATAGCACACCCTTTGTAGTCATCAAGAATTTCACAAAAATATTTATCAAATAAATAAATGTCCTAGCAGCAGATATTGAGATCCTTAGGTCCACAGGCGAGTATGTCCTATTCAGATCAAGTATGGGTTTTCAAATACCATCCACAGGTCACATCCATTAAAAAAGTTTGCATTTATTCATATACAGCAAATTCCCAGCAGTAATTGAAGCCAAGAAACAGTATAGTAAATGACTCGTATAAGCGTGAATTTTGTTCAGTACGGTAAAAGATCATGGGGTGCTCAAATAACTGAAAGCACCTACTACCATACGGTGCTATCGGCAAGTTACAAGAACATGCACATTAACATTTATAAAAACACAGTCATAGCACACCCTTTGTAGTCATCAAGAATTTCACAAAAATATTTATCAAATAAATAAATGTCCTAGCAGCAGATATTGAGATCCTTAGGTCCACAGGCGAGTATGTCCTATTCAGATCAAGTATGGGTTTTCAAATACCATCCACAGGTCACATCCATTAAAAAAGTTTGCATTTATTCATATACAGCAAATTCCCAGCAGTAATTGAAGCCAAGAAACAGTATAGTAAATGACTCGTATAAGCGTGAATTTTGTTCAGTACGGTAAAAGATCATGGGGTGCTCAAATAACTGAAAGCACCTACTACCATACGGTGCTATCGGCAAGTTACAAGAACATGCACATTAACATTTATAAAAACACAGTCATAGCACACCCTTTGTAGTCATCAAGAATTTCACAAAAATATTTATCAAATAAATAAATGTCCTAGCAGCAGATATTGAGATCCTTAGGTCCACAGGCGAGTATGTCCTATTCAGATCAAGTATGGGTTTTCAAATACCATCCACAGGTCACATCCATTAAAAAAGTTTGCATTTATTCATATACAGCAAATTCCCAGCAGTAATTGAAGCCAAGAAACAGTATAGTAAATGACTCGTATAAGCGTGAATTTTGTTCAGTACGGTAAAAGATCATGGGGTGCTCAAATAACTGAAAGCACCTACTACCATACGGTGCTATCGGCAAGTTACAAGAACATGCACATTAACATTTATAAAAACACAGTCATAGCACACCCTTTGTAGTCATCAAGAATTTCACAAAAATATTTATCAAATAAATAAATGTCCTAGCAGCAGATATTGAGATCCTTAGGTCCACAGGCGAGTATGTCCTATTCAGATCAAGTATGGGTTTTCAAATACCATCCACAGGTCACATCCATTAAAAAAGTTTGCATTTATTCATATACAGCAAATTCCCAGCAGTAATTGAAGCCAAGAAACAGTATAGTAAATGACTCGTATAAGCGTGAATTTTGTTCAGTACGGTAAAAGATCATGGGGTGCTCAAATAACTGAAAGCACCTACTACCATACGGTGCTATCGGCAAGTTACAAGAACATGCACATTAACATTTATAAAAACACAGTCATAGCACACCCTTTGTAGTCATCAAGAATTTCACAAAAATATTTATCAAATAAATAAATGTCCTAGCAGCAGATATTGAGATCCTTAGGTCCACAGGCGAGTATGTCCTATTCAGATCAAGTATGGGTTTTCAAATACCATCCACAGGTCACATCCATTAAAAAAAGTTTGCATTTATTCATATACAGCAAATTCCCAGCAGTAATTGAAGCCAAGAAACAGTATAGTAAATGACTCGTATAAGCGTGAATTTTGTTCAGTACGGTAAAAGATCATGGGGTGCTCAAATAACTGAAAGCACCTACTACCATACGGTGCTATCGGCAAGTTACAAGAACATGCACATTAACATTTATAAAAACACAGTCATAGCACACCCTTTGTAGTCATCAAGAATTTCACAAAAATATTTATCAAATAAATAAATGTCCTAGCAGCAGATATTGAGATCCTTAGGTCCACAGGCGAGTATGTCCTATTCAGATCAAGTATGGGTTTTCAAATACCATCCACAGGTCACATCCATTAAAAAAAGTTTGCATTTATTCATATACAGCAAATTCCCAGCAGTAATTGAAGCCAAGAAACAGTATAGTAAATGACTCGTATAAGCGTGAATTTTGTTCAGTACGGTAAAAGATCATGGGGTGCTCAAATAACTGAAAGCACCTACTACCATACGGTGCTATCGGCAAGTTACAAGAACATGCACATTAACATTTATAAAAACACAGTCATAGCACACCCTTTGTAGTCATCAAGAATTTCACAAAAATATTTATCAAATAAATAAATGTCCTAGCAGCAGATATTGAGATCCTTAGGTCCACAGGCGAGTATGTCCTATTCAGATCAAGTATGGGTTTTCAAATACCATCCACAGGTCACATCCATTAAAAAAGTTTGCATTTATTCATATACAGCAAATTCCCAGCAGTAATTGAAGCCAAGAAACAGTATAGTAAATGACTCGTATAAGCGTGAATTTTGTTCAGTACGGTAAAAGATCATGGGGTGCTCAAATAACTGAAAGCACCTACTACCATACGGTGCTATCGGCAAGTTACAAGAACATGCACATTAACATTTATAAAAACACAGTCATAGCACACCCTTTGTAGTCATCAAGAATTTCACAAAAATATTTATCAAATAAATAAATGTCCTAGCAGCAGATATTGAGATCCTTAGGTCCACAGGCGAGTATGTCCTATTCAGATCAAGTATGGGTTTTCAAATACCATCCACAGGTCACATCCATTAAAAAAGTTTGCATTTATTCATATACAGCAAATTCCCAGCAGTAATTGAAGCCAAGAAACAGTATAGTAAATGACTCGTATAAGCGTGAATTTTGTTCAGTACGGTAAAAGATCATGGGGTGCTCAAATAACTGAAAGCACCTACTACCATACGGTGCTATCGGCAAGTTACAAGAACATGCACATTAACATTTATAAAAACACAGTCATAGCACACCCTTTGTAGTCATCAAGAATTTCACAAAAATATTTATCAAATAAATAAATGTCCTAGCAGCAGATATTGAGATCCTTAGGTCCACAGGCGAGTATGTCCTATTCAGATCAAGTATGGGTTTTCAAATACCATCCACAGGTCACATCCATTAAAAAAGTTTGCATTTATTCATATACAGCAAATTCCCAGCAGTAATTGAAGCCAAGAAACAGTATAGTAAATGACTCGTATAAGCGTGAATTTTGTTCAGTACGGTAAAAGATCATGGGGTGCTCAAATAACTGAAAGCACCTACTACCATACGGTGCTATCGGCAAGTTACAAGAACATGCACATTAACATTTATAAAAACACAGTCATAGCACACCCTTTGTAGTCATCAAGAATTTCACAAAAATATTTATCAAATAAATAAATGTCCTAGCAGCAGATATTGAGATCCTTAGGTCCACAGGCGAGTATGTCCTATTCAGATCAAGTATGGGTTTTCAAATACCATCCACAGGTCACATCCATTAAAAAAGTTTGCATTTATTCATATACAGCAAATTCCCAGCAGTAATTGAAGCCAAGAAACAGTATAGTAAATGACTCGTATAAGCGTGAATTTTGTTCAGTACGGTAAAAGATCATGGGGTGCTCAAATAACTGAAAGCACCTACTACCATACGGTGCTATCGGCAAGTTACAAGAACATGCACATTAACATTTATAAAAACACAGTCATAGCACACCCTTTGTAGTCATCAAGAATTTCACAAAAATATTTATCAAATAAATAAATGTCCTAGCAGCAGATATTGAGATCCTTAGGTCCACAGGCGAGTATGTCCTATTCAGATCAAGTATGGGTTTTCAAATACCATCCACAGGTCACATCCATTAAAAAAAGTTTGCATTTATTCATATACAGCAAATTCCCAGCAGTAATTGAAGCCAAGAAACAGTATAGTAAATGACTCGTATAAGCGTGAATTTTGTTCAGTACGGTAAAAGATCATGGGGTGCTCAAATAACTGAAAGCACCTACTACCATACGGTGCTATCGGCAAGTTACAAGAACATGCACATTAACATTTATAAAAACACAGTCATAGCACACCCTTTGTAGTCATCAAGAATTTCACAAAAATATTTATCAAATAAATAAATGTCCTAGCAGCAGATATTGAGATCCTTAGGTCCACAGGCGAGTATGTCCTATTCAGATCAAGTATGGGTTTTCAAATACCATCCACAGGTCACATCCATTAAAAAAGTTTGCATTTATTCATATACAGCAAATTCCCAGCAGTAATTGAAGCCAAGAAACAGTATAGTAAATGACTCGTATAAGCGTGAATTTTGTTCAGTACGGTAAAAGATCATGGGGTGCTCAAATAACTGAAAGCACCTACTACCATACGGTGCTATCGGCAAGTTACAAGAACATGCACATTAACATTTATAAAAACACAGTCATAGCACACCCTTTGTAGTCATCAAGAATTTCACAAAAATATTTATCAAATAAATAAATGTCCTAGCAGCAGATATTGAGATCCTTAGGTCCACAGGCGAGTATGTCCTATTCAGATCAAGTATGGGTTTTCAAATACCATCCACAGGTCACATCCATTAAAAAAGTTTGCATTTATTCATATACAGCAAATTCCCAGCAGTAATTGAAGCCAAGAAACAGTATAGTAAATGACTCGTATAAGCGTGAATTTTGTTCAGTACGGTAAAAGATCATGGGGTGCTCAAATAACTGAAAGCACCTACTACCATACGGTGCTATCGGCAAGTTACAAGAACATGCACATTAACATTTATAAAAACACAGTCATAGCACACCCTTTGTAGTCATCAAGAATTTCACAAAAATATTTATCAAATAAATAAATGTCCTAGCAGCAGATATTGAGATCCTTAGGTCCACAGGCGAGTATGTCCTATTCAGATCAAGTATGGGTTTTCAAATACCATCCACAGGTCACATCCATTAAAAAAGTTTGCATTTATTCATATACAGCAAATTCCCAGCAGTAATTGAAGCCATGAAACAGTATAGTAAATGACTCGTATAAGCGTGAATTTTGTTCAGTACGGTAAAAGATCATGGGGTGCTCAAATAACTGAAAGCACCTACTACCATACGGTGCTATCGGCAAGTTACAAGAACATGCACATTAACATTTATAAAAACACAGTCATAGCACACCCTTTGTAGTCATCAAGAATTTCACAAAAATATTTATCAAATAAATAAATGTCCTAGCAGCAGATATTGAGATCCTTAGGTCCACAGGCGAGTATGTCCTATTCAGATCAAGTATGGGTTTTCAAATACCATCCACAGGTCACATCCATTAAAAAGTTTGCATTTATTCATATACAGCAAATTCCCAGCAGTAATTGAAGCCAAGAAACAGTATAGTAAATGACTCGTATAAGCGTGAATTTTGTTCAGTACGGTAAAAGATCATGGGGTGCTCAAATAACTGAAAGCACCTACTACCATACGGTGCTATCGGCAAGTTACAAGAACATGCACATTAACATTTATAAAAACACAGTCATAGCACACCCTTTGTAGTCATCAAGAATTTCACAAAAATATTTATCAAATAAATAAATGTCCTAGCAGCAGATATTGAGATCCTTAGGTCCACAGGCGAGTATGTCCTATTCAGATCAAGTATGGGTTTCAAATACCATCCACAGGTCACATCCATTAAAAAAGTTTGCATTTATTCATATACAGCAAATTCCCAGCAGTAATTGAAGCCAAGAAACAGTATAGTAAATGACTCGTATAAGCGTGAATTTTGTTCAGTACGGTAAAAGATCATGGGGTGCTCAAATAACTGAAAGCACCTACTACCATACGGTGCTATCGGCAAGATTACAAGAACATGCACATTAACATTTATAAAAACACAGTCATAGCACACCCTTTGTAGTCATCAAGAATTTCACAAAAATATTTATCAAATAAATAAATGTCCTAGCAGCAGATATTGAGATCCTTAGGTCCACAGGCGAGTATGTCCTATTCAGATCAAGTATGGGTTTTCAAATACCATCCACAGGTCACATCCATTAAAAAAGTTTGCATTTATTCATATACAGCAAATTCCCAGCAGTAATTGAAGCCAAGAAACAGTATAGTAAATGACTCGTATAAGCGTGAATTTTGTTCAGTACGGTAAAAGATCATGGGGTGCTCAAATAACTGAAAGCACCTACTACCATACGGTGCTATCGGCAAGTTACAAGAACATGCACATTAACATTTATAAAAACACAGTCATAGCACACCCTTTGTAGTCATCAAGAATTTCACAAAAATATTTATCAAATAAATAAATGTCCTAGCAGCAGATATTGAGATCCTTAGGTCCACAGGCGAGTATGTCCTATTCAGATCAAGTATGGGTTTTCAAATACCATCCACAGGTCACATCCATTAAAAAAGTTTGCATTTATTCATATACAGCAAATTCCCAGCAGTAATTGAAGCCAAGAAACAGTATAGTAAATGACTCGTATAAGCGTGAATTTTGTTCAGTACGGTAAAAGATCATGGGTGCTCAAATAACTGAAAGCACCTACTACCATACGGTGCTATCGGCAAGTTACAAGAACATGCACATTAACATTTATAAAAACACAGTCATAGCACACCCTTTGTAGTCATCAAGAATTTCACAAAAATATTTATCAAATAAATAAATGTCCTAGCAGCAGATATTGAGATCCTTAGGTCCACAGGCGTAGTATGTCCTATTCAGATCAAGTATGGGTTTTCAAATACCATCCACAGGTCACATCCATTAAAAAAGTTTGCATTTATTCATATACAGCAAATTCCCAGCAGTAATTGAAGCCAAGAAACAGTATAGTAAATGACTCGTATAAGCGTGAATTTTGTTCAGTACGGTAAAAGATCATGGGGTGCTCAAACAACTGAAAGCACCTACTACCATACGGTGCTATCGGCAAGTTACAAGAACATGCACATTAACATTTATAAAAACACAGTCATAGCACACCCTTTGTAGTCATCAAGAATTTCACAAAAATATTTATCAAATAAATAAATGTCCTAGCAGCAGATATTGAGATCCTTAGGTCCACAGGCGAGTATGTCCTATTCAGATCAAGTATGGGTTTTCAAATACCATCCACAGGTCACATCCATTAAAAAGTTTGCATTTATTCATATACAGCAAATTCCCAGCAGTAATTGAAGCCAAGAAACAGTATAGTAAATGACTCGTATAAGCGTGAATTTTGTTCAGTACGGTAAAAGATCATGGGGTGCTCAAATAACTGAAAGCACCTACTACCATACGGTGCTATCGGCAAGTTACAAGCACATGCACATTAACATTTATAAAAACACAGTCATAGCACACCCTTTGTAGTCATCAAGAATTTCACAAAAATATTTATCAAATAAATAAATGTCCTAGCAGCCAGATATTGAGATCCTTAGGTCCACAGGCGAGTATGTCCTATTCAGATCAAGTATGGGTTTTCAAATACCATCCACAGGTCACATCCATTAAAAAAAGTTTGCATTTATTCATATACAGCAAATTCCCAGCAGTAATTGAAGCCAAGAAACAGTATAGTAAATGACTCGTATAAGCGTGAATTTTGTTCAGTACGGTAAAAGATCATGGGGTGCTCAAATA